>OX465433.1:8658207-9258207 GCA_950005045.1 Agrotis exclamationis | reverse complement strand
TATTATTTTGTATGATCTACAAGTTGTTCCGGCTCTGTGTCCTTTTGTATGTGAGTTTGAATGTTTTTAAACACATTTACGATACATAGGAGAAATTCCTAGTGACCCAGCTTTTTTTTAAATAAGAATTTTTTTAGTGACGCTAATGTTGAACTTCAGTAGACGATAAACCGACACACAATCATTATTAAACCCAACTCCCTACCCTTTCTAAAGTTAGACTCCTTACCCAAGACAATGTCTCATCTAATGGTTTGAATTACGTAACACAACAGCCTGTATACGGGAACAAAGCCGCTTAGTTCCCACAGTCGCACATACAGGGTGTGCGATCACGAACTAACCTAGTGTATCGTACGGAAGTGAAGTGGATAATGCCGCGTCGACCGTCACCCGCGCCCTTTACTGCACTGTATCGAGATCTAGACACTTGGGTTCAAAACACGTGGAGAACTATTAGCACAGATTGCGATCAGGATGTACAAATGGTACCTTTTGTTTTTAAAGCCTTTCTGTACAACTGTTTTAAATCGCGGTTAAACTTTGCTATAGATTTTGTATTTTTAGTTGCCAGTACTTTTTTTTTACGTATTAAAATCATCAAATGAGTCCTCCCACCCAGGGCAGGACGGGAGGGACTCTAAGAACTACGGTTTCAATCAAACTCGTATTCAACGATTTAGAAATTTCTATTTAAGACCGTGAATCCGTTTTTTAATTAACCTAAAAATATTTAGTTTATTCTTGTCATGTACGAGTATTTTCGGCATATTTTTTTGCCACGAACCAAGTGATCAAGGATCTTAAAGTTAATGACAAATAATTTATTTCCGCGTCTGTTTCGGGTGTTTATTAAATCAAAAAATAACGTTGAGGTTGTTACGCATGAAAAGAAAAAAAAATCTTTTAACACCTGATTCGAGTTCACGGACATTTTAATATCTCCATCACGATTTCGCATAATTAAACTGATGAATTGATGACACTTACACGCTTGGAAACTTTTTTAATCGCCGTTGATTTTTTTGCGGACGCAAATGTTGCCTGCTCAAATATTTTGAAACTAAATTGGCGAAAACAATAAAATATAGATACTTAAGTCTATTAGGCGAACCAATCGATTTCTTTTTAACCGACTTCAAAAAGGAGGAGGTTATCAATTCGACTGTATTTTTTTTTTTTTTATGTTTGTTACCTCATAACTTGCGACTGGGTGAACCGATTTTGATGATTCTTTTTTTATTTGAAAGCTGGTGCTTCCCGTGTGGTCCCATTGTCACCATTTCAATATCTGATGATTGGATCTTGGAGAAATCGAGGGCAACCCTCAAATTTTATAGGCCCACACATCGTTTTTCGCAAATATTATGAAGTAATTTAAGTACTTGCGTATAGTAATCATCATCTCATGTAGCTGAGCTGATGATGGAAGGTTCAACAACTCCTTAACAGTAAGTAGGCGTCGACTGTTTTTAGTTAATTACTTTTTTCATTAAGTATTTCAAAGCACTACAATTTAATAAAGGTCTGGAGTATATCTGATGATGGAGCCGAGAGACAGTCGAGGGAACTCCTCAACGATTCACAGCAGCTACCTTGTGTTTGAGCTTGATTAATTTGTATTGATAAGAACTTTACACCTAGATGAGTTGTAACTGTTATTAGGGGTCTGATGATGAAGACAAAGGACAGTTCAGGGAATTCCTCAACGGTTTATAGTAGCTACCTTGTGTTTGGACTTAATTCATTTATATTGATGAGAACTTTACACCTAGATGGGTTGTAACTGTCATTAGGGTTCTGATGATGAAGACGAAGAACAGTTCAGGGAACTCCTCAACGGTTTACAGCAGCTATCTTGTATTTGGACTTAATTCATTTATACTAATGACCCATATGGGTTAGTGTTCGATGCAGTATACCTGCCATTAGGTCCCAAAAAAAAATCATTTATTTTGGTGTTCTTGCTTATTGTGTACATGGGCGATGTTATAACCAGTGCTAAGGATAATAAAATTCTAGTGCATAACTAAGAAAATTATGTTTTTGACAAGAATTTCGGTTGAATATTTAAACTAAAAAGGGTAAAATAAAAAAGTTTTTAAAAAAAAATGTAACCGACTTCTAAAAAAAACAACCACTAAAAAGGGTAAAATAACCTACCAAAAAACTTTTTATCGGAAGTCGGTGGCAAAAAAATCAATGAAATAAAAAAGCAAAGCCACCGACTTCCGAAAAAAAGTTTTTTGGTAGGTTATTTTACCCTTTTTAGTGGTTGTTTTTTTTAGAAGTCGGTTACATTTTTTTTTTAAAAACTTTTTTTATTTATTTGTTTTGATGAAATCTATCTTGTAGGTACCATTTTTTTAAAGTTTTGTCTTGACTGGACAAGTACTTAGTTTGAATTAGCATAGTGCTATTTTTGTAAAAAAAAGGTAGCAAGGTTTTTTTCACATTTAAAAACCTATTTCAAACACGTACACATGTTTTGTATTTAAAAGCAAATCTTTTGCAGTAAGACATTCTACATAAAGCCAGACATTCTAAATTCTCGCCAACAAACTGTAAAGTTTGGCGAGGTAAATCTGTAATAATATAACTTGTTTTTTATAAGAGAATAAATAAATAAAAAATAAAAAAAAATAAATAAATAAGTCCTCTGAAGTTTGACGTTAATCCTTTTAAAAGTTAACCCCTTCTTTGTTGCGGTCTGTGTATAGAAAAATCTCAAAAAGGGATTTCGAGCTCAATTTTTAATCTTATTTTGGGCCTTTAACAGTATTATTTTGGATAATTTCTTAGAAAATCAGTAACCTGTCTTCATTTAAAATTAATACATTGTTTGTGCTTTGTTAACTGTTTTCTTACGGTAGTTTTAAGGAAATTCGTTTTTAATCTTTTTCAAAAATATTAGTTTATAAGATTTTTAGAATGACTAATTTTAAGATTAAAATTAGTCATTGGACACCCTGTCCAAACTAAAACCTACCTAACTAATGGTACTGTCTGATAACGGTGTTTAGAAGTAAACCAAAGATGCCCAAGGGGAAAGAGAAAGACTACGAAAGTTTTTTTTTGTATTACATAAGAGTTGCTAAGACGGAGTAGTTTTGAAAGCAAATAATGTTTCTTCTAAGAGATATGTAGGTAAAAGCAATTTTAATAATATCATAATAAACATGACTAAAATGTGTTTCCCCTCTATTACCTATTTGGTATTTGCTTTTTTAACGATTTATAAAAGAACATTAATGAGCTAAATTGTGCTGTCCATTAACTAGTATAGACTGTCCAACAATAGAAATTCTGTCCAATGACTATATATTTGGGTACTTTTTTTTTAACAGGATTTTTTTTAATGTTAATGCTGTAAAGTACTATAATTTTTAAAATGAAATTATGTTCACATACATATTGAATAAGCAAAATAATAACAATTCTAGCACGTAGATTCATTAATGTGTCCAAGAATTATTTTTCGTCAATGTATGGCCCTTAAGTGTCCAATGACTGGTAGTTTACCCTAAAAGTTAAGGTTTTTAATGCACTTATTGTACGTTTTTGCACTGTGGACTTCTTTTAACTTTTTTGGCAGCATGCACATTAACTATTTCTGGTTTTTATAACGACATTATTTTATTCTTTTCTACATTTGCACTCATCTGAATCACGAAGTTTTAACGAAATTAACTTTAATCTTTTTATTTGTTTTTCCAACATTATGAATTTGAGGATATTTTTTTCATTTATGAAGGAGGTTGGTGTTTCGAACAGAAACGTGGGTGATATTTTTGATTAATTTTAACTGTTTTAACATGTTTTTTTCTTAATTGTTGTAGATGTAGTCAATGCTTGTGGCGGTGAAGGTGATGGAAGCACGATCCTACTACAGCGGTCTCTCTTACACAAATAGAGTAAGAATCTATTTAATAAATACATTTTTACCTGTTTACTTTACGAAACATCATCATTGATCATTAAAACAACCAAGTAAGATCATTATGGAGGACCGCATTAACAGATGATGAAACAAAAAAAAAACTCTCGGTCGTGCAGGTTTCAAATACCCTACAAGCATTATCATATTAACAGTCTGTGGAAACATGTGGAAAAAAATGGGATCTGGATTTAAATATATATTTTTTTACTTTTTTCTTACATATTGTTTTTTGTTACAGAGAAATCCATTACAACCCTAACAAGGAGACCAATGAGACCATGTACTTACGATGGTGATAGAATACGTCACGAAGAATAATGACGTCATCAACGCCTGTTACACCTGTGGGCTTCAACTTTACATAACAGTATTCGTGCTTCGTCAGTAACACCGCCAGAATGGGATATTGCAATGTTTCGGATTTTATTTTTTTTGTAAATTTTCGGCCTCCATGTAAACCTTCGCTCTTTTTAATTTTGACTACAATTTTGTGATATTTGTACCAGTGGGGTTGCGCTTGTGTGTGTTTTATTTTGTATCTTACTTGTTTTATTTTTTATAGTTTTAAATATAAAATTGTGATAAAATGTTAATTGATTAGACAAAAAAGCTAAATGGGAATGAATTTTTTTATTCAAAATTTGTAATGATAAAACTAACGAGAGCGACCCTACTGAAAAGCGACTTTTTCAAAATTCTAAATTAGACAAACAAAAACATTCTGGTGATTTTGTAAATAGTATTTATTAGGATAAGTGATGGTAGCATTTACAGCTTAACTGCTTAGAAATATTTTAATGTAAAATAATATTTATATTATATTTAAAAAATATTGTTATTAAACTTTCCAATACGTAGAACGTATATTCATGTATTATTTTAAAGTTATTAGAAAATTTAAAACGGTTTGATAATAACTTTCAAATAATATTTCAGTTCTAAAAAATCATGACCTCTTAATATTTTTTTGCGAACGGTTGATTTATTTGACAAAACGGTTAATCCCGTGTATGTTTTATTTATTCTTAATTAATTTTAGCTTAAGTATAACATTCCATTTATTGCTTAAAATAATGTATATTATGAGGGTTGTTCCTAATACCTAGAAAACGTATGGGTAGTAAAGAAATTTATGTTGGATAAAAAATTATAAATTCATGGTTTATTTATGAATTCTGTTCAAAATAAAAATCAAATTGAACCCAGTGAAATTATCCACAGTACCTATTATAAATCTCAAACTGTGGCCATTTTTTTAACAATTGTTTTGACAATTGAAAGCCGACCAATGGTCGTCTCAACATTACACCGGATAAAATAATATAAAACAATAATATACCTAATATTTTTTGTTTCAAATATAATATCAACTATGTAGTTATTTTTTAATTAATTTTTCAAATGAACCATGAATTAAATAATGGAAATGATGATTCGATATACTTTTAATTATCATTATTAACGCTTTTTATATCCACGCACTTTGAATCGTTCACTAAGACAGCGATTACTTTAGATATAGTTTATATACCTAAGTTTATTTAATTTTGATTTAGCGATCTCAATTTTTAATCCAATAAAAAATCTGTTTTGAAGTATTATATTCCAAATGGAACAATTTCAAATATAATCGCAGCTAATTATGTTTTAAAATATATAATAATTATTGAGATAATTAAATCAACAAATAATTGAAACCTGGCTCCTGTAAAACCTTACAATATTTCGATATAAGCGCGAAGTAAATGTAAGGTTTTAAAAATTATATTTGTTTCCACAATTTTCTTGAAGCGCTGTCTTTATACACGATATATAAATATATTATATATTAATTGTCATAGAAGACACCTACTAAAATTGCTTAATTAATTATTATGCTTTAATAAAATTAAAAATGTATCTAGATTTGGTAAATATTATTCCATGTGCCAATAAATAGATGGAGTTAAGGCTCTGTCATTAGCCATATTTTTGATATAGATTTAGATGTAAAAAATATAATATTTTTTGAATATATTTTATATATGTATGTATTACATTACATTGTGTAGATCAATGATAATAAATGATTGATTAATAAGAAACTGTTGAAACATTATTGGAGTATTTACCTGTAGCATTTTTTTCCCTTTGCGGTCCAGACCCAGTCAATAGAAAACACATAATAATTGGTTTAAACCAAAGGCTAGCCAATTATATGCTAGACGTAAATTAATAAAATAGCCATCACTATGAGGAGGGTTAACGTTGACAAAAACTATTTTGACTCTTATATGCACTGCAGAATCTAAAACATTCTGTGAAATAAGTCGACCTTATGAGTTGAATAAAATAATGTAGAGCAACAAAACAAGTCAAGTGCAGGTGCTATGGAAATATTTAGAAACTAACAGTAAAAAAACAAAGTACCTACTACAGAAAAATAAATAGGCCATTAAAAAAATCTAGTCAGCCACAATTGCATGTGACCGCTTCTTTAGCATATCAAAAAGAATAAAGGCAACATTACTAATACTACGAAGTAATAAGGCGATACGGTAGGCACTACTGAAACCGGTTTCATTGAGAGTAATACAGAAGCCAGGGAAGCCCATTTTAGTCATGCACTATGACTATAACGTTGTGAAATAAATACGAACACTAACAATCCGACGTATGATGATGCTAATCTTTACTGTGAAAACGAGTTCAGTTGCAGGTTTGTTTTTTTTTTTAATGAATGACGTTGTATTTACCCTTATAGGTAAGTGCTGGTCATATAATATAGGTACTTTATAAAGACGCAGTACTAAATCGTCAAGTACAAATCAGTATATAAAGATTCTGTGAGCTTCAATGTAAGAAACAATTGGAAAAGCTCAAAGACTTGTCACATATTACGACTGAAATTAGGTTAGCTGAGGTTTCATAATCGTGATTAAAGAACTAATTCATGATGATGAACAAAAAGATAGATACATTTATAATAAAGGTACTGAATCACTTCAATAAATTGATCATACAGCAGCACTGTACAACATGTACTTGTAGAAATGCCGATTAGACTATTACCACCTATGACGACGACAAAGAGAATTACTCTAACATAATTTAGAACAACGTGTCCATTTTGAAGAGCAGCCATCCAGTGGTAGACGCCGGCAATAACTACAATAGCTACACTACAACTGTTAAGTAAGTACTGTCACATAAACTTTTAAGAGGAAAGAAGGACTGTAAGCTCTTTATGCTCATAAACGAATTAAATGTTTGAATTGTCTCTAAGTTAAATTAAAACTGAGTCGATGAAATCCTATACGAAAATAATCTAAAGACTTATGTGCTCGTAATCAGAACACATACAAACGAAAATCGTCTGTCCCCAAAGAAAAAAGACTAAAGACTATGTTTAAAACAAAGTGGCTCGGTCAGCTAGTGCGTAAATTCCACACAAGTAACATCGAACTTGTCCGGACAGGTTCGCGCGCGTAACGCGGTGGCTGCCAGACGGCGGGGCACCGCTTACTCATAGCTGTCTCAATGTATACGTAATGATACGGACACGAGCTGATATGATACGAAATATGTATCAAGCGTTGATAGGTAAATTAAAAGTTAAAATGTTGATGATGATGTGTAAGATCTTGTAGATGTAAGTGATGATTTTGTAGATACAGGTACAGGTGGTGAAGATGCTGTGTAGGCCTAAGTATGTTTGGATGAAGTGCTAAATACTCATATAATTACTAATTTATGCTTAATAGAAGAATACGAGAGTAAGTCTAAATTATATAAATATCTACATTGGAGTGAACGATGAAGCCATTAATAAAAGGATAAATGCAATGGTTGATGCAATTCTTTCAAGTGAAACAATTTATTTTTTTAAATTTATGAAACAATACAAGTATGCAGTTATTATGCATAACAATTGTGCAAATGGTTAAGATTTGGAAGCTACAAAAAAGCACAGAAACATCCTAACACATTCGTAGCTAGTAAGTTCTATAGGGAGCTGAGCCAAAACATTTTTAGGCGCAGTTAATCTTACTCATGCAAGAAGTAAAATAATAAACAACAGGATCCTCAATTGAGCAATACGCAGCATCCGTCTAGCATGAAACATAACGTGAGTCAGCCTCTCGTTTCGCGACTCATATCGGTCATCTACGATCGTATCTCGGGTCGCCCAACGGAAGCAAAGCAAGCGAGAAAGCTGAATTTTTATATTGTAAGTCACTGTAAGTTCCCACGGCACAGTTTTAAATGTTCTACTAATGAGTGTTGAGATGTTCTAATGGTTGGTCTTGGATTTCCATCGAGATGAATTATAGCTTGAATGTTTTACACAGCAATGTTGGCACAGCCTGTTTTCGTGTTCTATAAATCAAGGCTTGTTAGCTTCTTCGTCGAATCTTTCACTGTATATTTTGTTTCTTATAGCAACTGATGCATTATGATGAGCTTCAAGTTATTGTACTAGAGATAAAAGTTAAATAAATAGATTGTTGACATCGTTAAGCATTATTTGGAAACAATGACAGTGCAATAATTATCACAATTGGGTGATAATTGGGTCCACGGCTTATGAGTGCCCGAGTCTTGGATGCTATGGAAAATAGGGTACTGGCAAAACCTAATAACTAAACTTTGCCAAAACCAAGGTCGAATCTGGAAGCCTAAGGTCAGCAGGATTTTTCTAGCTCTAGATCAACTTGGCTGTAATAAACAATGGAGTAGCAAATAAAACTGTAAAATTAGATATACCTTCATAGATATAACATAAACATTATCTTAGAACAACGGTAGTGAAGACGGTGAGGTTCAGCCATGGCCCTTGTTGTCACGAGTTCACACTTCACCTCGATGGAGTTACATGGAGCTACCTGCTGACACAATAATAATATAATTTAAATGGTAGGTGCTTTTTGGGTGGAAATTCATCAAATGACCTCTCTAGGTGGAGCCAAAGGGACTGTCCAAACCACTCTGTTTTTTCGTTCCAGACCACCAAAAAAAGGGGTAGATAAGTTGGAGTTAACAGAAGCTGTATTTCAGTTTGACATCGGTTCTAAGAGAACATCTGAAAACAAGAAAAACAGTGCTGATCGGGACTCTATTTACCACGAAATCTTTAATTTTGCTTATCAGTGACTATGTTTCCCTATTGTCGATAATACAGAAGAAGACAAAGTACTACGACAGACCCATGCTTATATTGTATGAATTCACTTGACATTATTGGAATTTAGAAACACAACACATACTGGTTGGTTCGCCGCAGTCCATAATCATGTATTAATAATTCAGGTGTTTCAGCTTATCGCACTAAAGTTGTAACATGTGCTTTGAGCAAAGTGCTTGTAGGCGGGTAAAGTGCTTGAGATTGTAAATTGCAAAATTTGTCATTGAATACTTAAGTGTTACATTTAAAATCTGTGTTATTGTTTGTGTATTTAATATTTGCATGACTAACATTTTTTGTTATCATCTGTCCATTTGTCATCATTTTTTAGTTTTTTGGCTTCCACTTCATTGTGAATTACTGTACTGTATAAATTTATATATAATACATAGGTACTAGGTACATTTAGAAACTAAAATTAAAAGTAAAATATTTACAAAAATAACTAAACTAAACTAAAACTAAAATAAAAAAATAGTACTGTATTGAATTGTATGCTGTCTGTCATTAGGAAGAAATTATAACACGCATCAGAATTTTGTAGTCTTCACCTTTCTACCTTAGCTCCATGTTATTCGTAGTCGATGGAATATGATTTCTTTTCTTCAATTTCTTCTTGTTCAACTTTCGCGCAATCATTTTCTCCATTTTCTTTCATATTATTCCTCAAACAGAATTATTCTTCACAGCAACATATTTTTATAGATTGTCACTTCGCATCAATTTAGCCCAGAAATAAAGTTGAGACCTTAGGTCGCGCTCATCCGGAAGAAATTGATCCTGCGCAGGGAACGGATCCTGCGACAGAAACATCGACGGAATACAAAGAACTTCAAGCAATCTTTTCTCTTCTTATTTCAACAAATTTTGGTATTAAGTAGTTCTAAATTTGTAAATTCGCAATCCACTCTATTTCTATCGCCAATCGGACTTCCCAAGACGTTTGAATCGAACAAAAACAAACACACGAAGTGGCGGTATCGCGCTAATTTCGCTCACGGCACAATCACACAATACGCGGAAGGCAGCTTTGTACTGATGCTGGATTGTTGCAATATAAATAGTAGGTTTTATTTTGTTTGAAAATTGTAATGGTTTCATGTAGGCATATGATGGGAAGTGAATAGTAATGATTATGCTGTTACGTCAGATGAAAATTGTAAGCAGGAAAAAAAAACAAATATGTTAAAGAAAAGTGAGATAAAAAGTCTAAATGAGGATGTTGGAGACATATAGACTTTTCCGATCGCGAATACTTCTTCATACTGGTTCTGTCCACTATTCAATCAAGCAGTTTGTATTTTGAAATGACAAACAAATATTTTTTTATATTTTTTAGACGCATGGACGTAGCTCCATAATTAAATAAGTATTTACCCTTGAAATAATTTCCAATACAAATTCGTCTGATCTGTTATTTGCAAGTAATATGATATTGTTATTTGCATTCTATAGACAGGTACAACATTCCAAACCAAATCAGACGAATCAGAAGAATTAATTCTATAAATATACGGCTCAGTAGCCCATTACAATGTTAAACAAACACACAAACTTGTTAACGAATGGTCTAATCAAGAGACCAAAGAATATTGTCCTATGATCCTGTAGAATGGACGTTAAAATCAAAGGTCATCTTATAATGGTGGTAGTACAGTAGAAGCTATGCGGTGAATATACATTTTGGAAGATCCTGATTTGTTACCCTGTGCACACACATTTGGCTGTATAAGTATTATCAGATAGCATTCTAATGACATCAGGATTCTTTGCAGTTCTACTTTTCAGATTTTCAAAACTTTTCGTCCACATCGATATTTCAAGAATTGCTTAGCGTCCTACCTTTTCTATTTCAGCTTTTATAAAAGGATGTAGGTTTGATATTTGTAGGATCTCAGATCAGTAGATTTTAATCGCACTAGTTGAAGCTGCAATTTTTTTTTAATCTACAAGTCTTCGAGTTTATTTCCTCCTTGATGGGATCATCCCCTCCGATGTAAAGCTCTGATCAAAATTAGCGATAAATAGTCCAGCTACACGTTTTATAGCATATCTTTGCGTGGATAGTTCCTCCATATGATAATACTATCGATTCAGACGAGTTATAAATTTCACATTTATTTCGTATAGCGTTCCTCATTAGGTTAAAATGTCAGTAAAATATGTATGGAGACTCCCGTGATCATTGATGTTATGGTATCTTATGATTGCTTCGGTTTTATGGATTTCATCGTAATTTGAGTTACATAGTGATAGATTGTAGTTTATGTTTGTATATCTTTATTTAAGTTTCAGGGAGTCATTGTTTCTTAATTTTTCAAGTAAGTGATTGATGCTGATTAGAGATTTAGAGCCATACTACTACCTACTTCTTTATCTTCAAACATTTTTCTGTGGAACCGGGCTGCGTAATGCCAAACTGTATACTGACCCAGACACCCATAGTCTGTACTGAACTACGTCGTGCTCGTTGAAATCACTAACAAATTGGAGCAAAGTTACATACGAGCTCAGAGCATTCTGAGATAGTATGCAGTTTGCTCGCTTGTAAGTAAAGCAAACTATTGACACGCGAATATCGCGAGTATCGATTGATTATTATTTTTTACGGCCTCGGAAAAATATTTTTCGAGACATTAAATGAAGAAAAATAGCTCGACTTAGACCTGCTTCGCGGGGCCGCCACCTTGATAAGTAGTAATTAGTGATTTGACCTAGGAATGCAAGAGCGAGCGAAGCGAGCTCGGGACTTTGGGGCACCCCGACACGGACAGGTTAGGTTAGAAGAGGATGGCGGGGTCTGGAAGACCCCGCCATCCCCTTTGTGACTGCTACTGAACGTCTGGACTCGTATGTATTTTGCTCTAGTATTTTAAAGCAAAATGTATTTTGATTCAGACACTCTCTGAATAGGTATACAGTTTGCTCTTCAACTACAAAGGCAAACTGCTATCGAACTCACAGCAACCCCGGTCTGGGTCAGCATACAGTTTGGCAATACGAAACCGGGCTTTGTAACATTTAATAAAAGGTGTTTTTTCCAACGTAAGAGGTTTTGTCCGTAGAATAGAATTGACGTGTAACATTTTTTTGATTTTTAGTCTGCCTAAAAGTTATTCCTTAGCTAAATTTTTTTAGACTTTGGATAAATTATAGTCTCAATAAGAAATGTAGTCGTCTTTATTTACGATATTTTGGAACAACTCGCATGTCTTTCTGTTGGCACTCTATGGTTTTCTGCTCTAGGTATCTAATTTCAAAGATTGTCAAGTCGTGTTTCGCGAATTTTCTACAAAGCACTAACAAGCGATGCCACATTTTCTCTCAATAACACCTGATTGGCCACATTTTATAGTGGAATAACACAGTATAATATCATAATAAGTGGCGAGCATTGGCCCAGCGTGGGCGAGTGTGGGCGAGCCAATACTAATGAGGCTAGTTCACACACATTGTCTTCTGTTGGTACAATTACATGTTTATGTCCTAAGCTTTATAGGCACGCGTAAGTTTTGCGGGGTTATGCTGTTAATTGCATTGTAATTGGAGTGGATCTTTGGCTGCTTATACAATGTGACCATCCCAACCTAGATTTTAGAACCAGCACTCGATGATAGAACCAGCACTCGATGATTTTAGAGTAGGTAAGGCTTTCATTTTACAAATTACATCATCATTTGTTCCCAGGAATCACCCACCGCTGGGTACAAGCTTTCTATTGATTTTTGCAGCGTCTTTGGCGATATCGTTACTTTGCTATTTTGGAAGACCCTAATTTTGACCCCCCCCCCTATTAATTAATCACTCATCCTAATCCTAACTGATATTATATTATGTGTTTGGTTTGTTTGTAAGTAACGCTAAAATCACACAATCGATTTTGATGGATGGATGGATGGATTTTGTTATAACGATAAACGGGATCCTAAAGACGTTATAAGCTACATATTTTTACAAACAAGACAAATTGTAAGTGAGGACATCTATGGGAAATACCTAGTTTTTATACATTAAAAACGTCCTATTACAGCTCCAAGATTTTTCAAATCATTATGACAACTTGGAAATATACATTTATTTTGCGTGTTTCTTCACTTTTATAATTTGCAGGTTTTTAACAAAAATATCTACGGTTCAAAGTTTTCCTAAACATAAGTTCAAAAACCTTATAAAATACCTAACAAGTAATATTATGACTTATGACGCTTCTACTCTTTCATACTCGTATTATAACAACAATAAAAACGTAGGTAAATCCATCATTAATAATTTCTTAGAACCAATATTTATTGTTGAAAATTTTATACCAATTCGTTATACAATTAATAGAATACAATTCATTGGTTCCAACGATTTTGAAATTCGAATCTTCAATCCAGATTTATGTTGAATTTATTCGTTCCACGGTTAACCGCAAGCTAATTAGTCTATGGTCTGATGTCTATGGAAAACTATGAATGACAATGTGTTTTGTCAATGAACATGAAGTATTGTTGAATGGTGGAATAGTCAATGAAGCTGTAGGAATATCATGTTGTGACTGGAATGCAAAAGTTTGGAGTAGCGGATAATAATTAAGATCGTCTATTTTATATATTTTTGGCTTTTATTTATTTTAACAACATACACTTGATGTTTGCATTGTAGTGAGTTTAAAAAAATAATAACTGACTATTTTTTTTATTTCAGATTGATTATATACCGAGATTCTCGGCTAGACCGAGGGCAGGAGCCCTCGGTCTAGCCGAGAGGGAAAGATGAGACCTAAATTGGAGAGGTCTCTCCAGGAATGATTTTCCCGCAGTGGACCGCTAAGAGATGGATCCACACACTCCAGAAATGGGAGTTATGGATGAATGGGAAATGTCCTCGTAATATAAAACCATTGCGGGCATGCGGGCGGCGAGTAATGGGCGACTCGCTGTCCGACCATGGACCATGCCCGGGTCGACGGCGGCGCCTTGTGTTCCACGCGCGCCTCAAAGAGTGTCAGCATTATGACGGGGCCTCTTAGAGGGCCAAAGCCTGCCGGGGTCGCGGGACTTACAAAAATACCGTGCACGCAGAGTAATGTCTGGTTACCTATACGAGAACTTCTGGTTGCAACCGTGACAGCAAGACTCACTATTTGACTTTACAACATTTCTAGTAATAAATACTAAGTAAGTAGTAGAGATAACAAGGACTTAGTATTTATTACTAGAAATGTTGTAAAGTCAACTAGTGAGTCTTGCTGTCACGGTTGCAACCAGAAGTTCTCGTATACATTTTTCTGCGGGTGACTGGTACCTGGAACGTAAAGGGCTATTGAAGGACATCGTGGATTTTAGTCAGTACGAGTCTTACAGTCCCTCCCGTTCTGCTCTGGGTGGGAGGACTTATTCGATGATTTTACCACGATAAAAAAATAAAAAACTATAAGACCATAGAAATTAGTAACCGCAAACTAATTACTGGCATCGTTTGTTTGATCACGGTTGAATGGAAAATTGTTTGTGAAACATCAATTTTTAAGAATGAGTCGCGTGTGACATGGTAGTTTGCGTAAGCCCTGTTGAATTAGTTCATTCATTTGCGGTTTTGACAATTGCGTTCTTTTCATTCATTTGTGGTTTTGGCAATTATTTGTTTTGATTCATTGGTTTTTTGGGTTCTTAGTTAAACCATAGATCGTTCTAAGAAATTTTGAATATCTGCTCAGTTTCACGGTATAATTGGTTAGTATTTATTTACCTGCTACAGTAGGGTCAAGTGGTAAACAGTGGCCCAGTAGTACACAGTGCACCAGCACTTATATCCCAAAAACGCGACGTTGCCAAACCGTGCTGCAAACGTGAAACAACTTGTCTTTTACCACCTCTCGCACTCCCCAGTCGACATCGCGCTCCCGCCCGTAACGGTCGCACAGTGCATGATTTTGTCCTTGGCGCCAAAAAAAGTAAGTACACGTGTTTTCATTTATTTTCTTTCTAGAATCGTTGTTTATTTAGTTACATTAGATTGCATTATTTTCGTGTGTAAAGCAAGTATTCCTTAATAATTTAGATGTATAAGTATCCCTTGAATTTGGTTTATTTAATAGTTATGTCACCTTATAGGTTAAAAAGTGGTGTTTGTACACAGTGGCTCAAAATCGTAAGGTACACAGTGAACAGTGATTCACTGTGTACCAATCACTTTGTTAATTATGTCCGATACAATTTGTGCTTATATTTTTCAACTGTGATTGAAAAAACAAATAATCAAGTGATCTTTTTGTTTCAGAATGGGTCGAACTAAAACAGAAAACCGAAAAATTGGCGGTCATGATGCAAACGCCATGAAAAAAGCTGTAGATCTTGTAAATAACGGAATGAGTATACACAAAGCAGCACGTGAATGCAATTTAAAGTACTCAACTGTTCGAAGATATGTCAAAAAACATGAAACTGAAGAGAATGCTGGATTTGTCCCCAATTATGAGGTAAATGCAGTTTTTTCCAGCGAACAAGAACAGTTATTAAAAAAATATATAAGCGAATGTGCTCTGATGTTTTACGGGCTTACAGCCAAGGAGACGAGGCGATTAGCCTATCAACTGGCAATCGCCAACAAATTAAGAGTACCGTCTTCTTGGTTGTCTAACCAAATAGCAGGAGTTGATTGGCTAAGATCGTTCAGAAACAGGCACAGTGATATAAGTCTAAGAAAACCTGAGGCGTGCAGTTTAGCGCGGGCTACAGCGTTTAACAGAACAAATGTACAATTGTTCTTCAATAACTTAAAAGAAATTCTTCAACGTAATCCCGGATTTGGAGATGGTACTCGTATTTACAACCTCGACGAAACCTCTACGACGACTGTGCAAAAGCCTCAAAAAGTCTTAGCGCCAAAAAAAAGCAACGTCTGCAAAGTTACTAGTGGCGAAAGGGGCGTTTTAGTAACCACTTGCTGTATCGTTTCCGCTACCGGACATGCCCTGCCTCCTGCCATGGTTTTTCCAAGAAAAAACTTTAAAGCTCATATGCTACATGGCGCTCCAGCTGGAACACTTGGTTTAGCTACACCTACAGGATGGATGAACGCAGAGTTATTTGTAGAAGTGATGAATCATTTCATTAAGCACACCTCTGCATCAAAGGAAAATCCAGCGCTTCTCATCCTCGACAATCACGAAAGCCACCTGTCAATAGATGCTCTAAATATTGCAAAGTATTCTGGTGTAACAATACTAACCGTACCTCCCCACACAACTTCAAAACTTCAGCCCCTAGATGTTGGGCTGAATGGACCTTTTAAAACGTTTTATAATGCAGCAGTTGACTCGTGGATGCTCCGGAACGCAGGACATCCCTTTACAATCTATCAAATAGCTGAATGTGTAGGTCATGCATATTTAAAAGCTATGACACCGGTAAATATCATCAATGCTTTTAAAAAGTGCGGTATATTTCCGTATGATGAATCAGTTTTCACGGAAGAAGACTTTTTACCCAGTGCTGTTACAGATAGGCCAGACCCACAAATTGAAAACGTTGAGACGCCCTCTTCACCTACTATTTTTTTGGATCTAGAAACAGGAAGTCTTCAGATTCCATTTGGTGCTCTAGATGACCAACTTTCAAATTTTGAACTGCCAGAAATAAACGCCGATGCTCAAAAAGATTCAGCTCATCCTACCATGACCACATTAGAACCGAGGCGACAGGATTCAGTGCCCAGAATGACTATTTCGCCAAGGCCATCAAGTTCACGACAAGGAGCAGCTTTCATTACACCTCAAGAGATTAGACTTCCTCTGAAAGCAGGTCCTCGAAACGCTAAAAGACGAAGGAAATTGGGCAAAAGTATTATAGCGACCGACACTCCCGAGAAGGATAAGATAGAAGAGAAAAAGAAGAATGTAAAGGGACTAAAGAAAGTAAAGGGACTAAAGAAAGTGAAGAAAAGTAATATTTTTAAAGACAAGATACCAAAGAAAGAACAGAAAGTAGTAAAACATGACTGTGACACCAGCAGTAGCGATAAAACTTTTTGTGCCAGTGGATCGTCTTCTGGGGGAGAGATATTTTTAAGCGAAAGCGATGACGACGACGACGACACAATAATTCTGAACGATGACATTATTTCCAAACCTCTGCCAAAAAACCCTAAAGTAGGTGACTATGTGATTATTTTGATAGAGACAAATAAAAAGAAAAAATATTATTACGTCGCAAAGATTTTAGAAGAGTCTAACGAACCAGGATTTGACTATTTTGTATCCTATTTAAAACTAAAGAGTAAAGTTTTCTATAAATTTGCTGAACCTGTGGAACCTGATTTGGCAGGAGTTTGGAAAAATGACATAAAATTTATACTTCCTGACCCTAAAGTAGAAGGTAGTAGTCGCCGGCAAGCGACTTATACATTCCCAATAAATTTGTCACTTTTGTCTTTTCCTTTTTGATTTTATTGGAAATCTATAGGAGGTTATGTTGATTTTATTATTTTTGAGGATTATTAATTTTATAAGCAAGCCTGTGTGCTGGTTTTTTTTTTTAAGTTTTGTTTTTGACTATTATGATTCATTCAAGGGGTCATATAATTCTTGTTTTGTTTTTTAATGGAAACTGTTCTAAGAAGCGTAAATTATTCAGTAAAATGTTATTAAAAGACTGTTAATTGTTATGTAGAATTATAATAATGTTCCTAATTAGATTTTTAAGTTAAATTAGTACTAGTTCTTTTTTGGACTGATTGTTAACTGTGATTGTTGCTGTCGAATACAAATTATTTAGTAATACATTGACTGTTAATTGTTATGTAGAATAATAACAATGTTCCTAATTAGATTTTTAAGTTAACATAGTACCTACTAGTTCTTTTTTATTTAGACTGATGGTTAACTGTGATCGTTGCTGACGAATACAAATTATTTAATTTTACATTAATACAGTTTCATTTAACGCCATTTCTAACAATAAATATTTTAAAATAATGCGATAAAGGGATGTAATTAATGTGATGGTTCACTGTGTACTCATTGGTCCACTGTCGACGCACCCCCCGGTTCACAGTGTACTTATACTGGTACACAGTGAACCATTCGCCATCTTTAAAAAAAAACAATATTACCAATAAACTATAACAATTGGAACTGAAATTGATATGCCAAACACAAGTTTAATAAATTTCCTTTCGTCTAATGTCAATAGCTCTTAATTAAATTCACGTACATTGGTTTTATAAATGCTTAAACTTTTAGTGGTTTACTGTTTACCATGTCACCCTACTAGCAGGGGTAGCCTTAGTCGCAACTTACTAGTTTTAGATCATGGAGCTTGTTTATTTCATATTTATCCAACAACTCTCAAACGGTAAATTTCATGAAGAGCTTCTCTTTTGCGACGTCCGTTGCCGTGGGCGTCTCCCGCGGCGGCTGGGTCGTGAGGTGGACGCTGTCCTCTCCGTCACACATTCCGCCTCCTCCAGAGTAGAGTAGTTTTGAGTTTGATCTTTTATGTATTGTATTTATAACATAATTTACAGAAAAAAGATCGGTATGTTATATGCATTTCTCTCATCTCTTCAATATATTTTTTCTTGTAATTTAATCCGCTGTTGAAACAACAACTTTCAGATACAAAAAATAGAATCAAAGCTTTCTTTCAGAGCTTTTCCTAAACAATGAATTGATTGAACATAGGTAGAGAAAATTTAAATATTATCCAGTTACGACTTTCACAATTTAGCTAACTATATGAGTACAATGGCGATGTTACTATGATAGCCATATCTTCCAGACAAGCCACAGATAAATTGGAACAATATGAAATGCCTATAGCATCGATATTCAGGTCCTCGACCACATGTCATCTACTAACTCATGTAGGTATAAGAAATAAGTTGGATCACATGTCAATAGAAGAAATTCTATGCCCTGTAAATCAGTTTGTGTAACATTGTGTGGGATGTCACATCTGTTGAGCGTGGAGCTACGAAGATTCTTGATTGAACTTGGGTTCATGCTTTATTATGTCTCTTTATAGAAGTACGAGCTATGGAGAGGGCTTTGCTCGGAGTCTCCCTGCGCGATCGACTCAGAAATGAGGAGATTTGTAGATCAACCAAAGTTGCCGACATAGCCCAACGAATTAGCAAGTTGAAATGGCAGTGGGCAGGACATATAGCACGCAGAACTGATGGCCGATGGGGCCGTAAGGTTCTCGAATGGAGACCACGCACCGGCGGACGTCCACCCACAAGGTGGGCAGACGATCTTATGAAGACCACAGGATCACGCTGAATGCAAGCCGCTTCCAACCAGTTCTATTGGAAGTCTATGGGGGAGGCCTATTTTCAGTCAGCAGTGGACGTCTTACGGCTGATAAAATATGATGATGATGATAGAAGTATGAGGAACAGGGTGTTAAGTTTCTTGATACTTCATTGAAAAGGGAGGATTGTCTGACGAGACTAGTGTCGTGGTTTAGGGACTACTACCCGACAGGTTGTTGTTGGGTTCCTTCTATTAGAGCTACGGAGAAATCTAATGTTGTGGTGCCGAAACCAATACATTTTTCAAGAGCAGGTCTGGCAGTTTGTCACTGCTAGCAGCACTAGCAAATAATGTCCGAACTTGTGGGGTTCATATCTCCGGAGTAGGAGTGTGGATCCGAAACTCCGAAGTTCTGCGTGTTCTTGTTCTTGTCAAAATTTTGGACATCATCCTTACGATCTCTGTATTAGTGTCTAAATACTTAATATTTATTTGTTTGGTTATACCCTTTGTTGTGAATTCAGTATCAACATTATGTTATAGGGGAGAGTCATCAACATCTCACAAATCCTGACACCGGGCTGCTACTGAGAAATTCCTGAAAAAAAAAATATCCTCAATAATTTTTTGCCAAACTTGGGACTCAAAACCAACATCATGCTAGAATTTTAAATAAAAATCACAGTTCTCACTAAAAACAAACACTCCAAAATCCTGAGAGAACGCATATACTCCGCACCACATAAGTGCGTGTACGCATGATCGATGCGGTCGTCATTTGTCATGAGATCATAACATGTCGACAGTGGTTGCGGTCCAGTAAAGCGCCGTGAAATTGACTTTCGGAGAAACTTTTTGACTCACAATGTTGACGCGACCTAATTCTACGATTGGTAACCGATTTGAGCTTAAAGTTGGTTGAGTGAGATTTGGTATTAAGTGGAAAATCTTATCGGTATTCCTGTTAATCAGATGTAGGAATGTGGAAGAGGCAAAAAGAGCATATTAGACTGACTGGAGCAGCAATCTACTTAATGTAAAGGAAAAAGAGTGTGAGTTTGTCTATGGTACTTTTGCGAAGACAGAATAATAATATACGATATCTTTAGGTAAGGAAAATCTTTGGATCGATTCGAATTTGAGCATCACCATCGCCATTTCGCCGAAACCTTCCATCTACGAAATCTGATACGCTATCACACATTTTTGTTATTATGTGATGAACAACAAAAGCGATTTCGAAGCCGTACAAGAAAAAAGCGAAGTAAATCGAGTCAAAAACTTATCATAGTTAGATAGTATAATAGTTTGTTGGAAGAGTGTACAACAAAAGCTAGACTAGCTACTCGTAGCTTAGTATATTGATTGTTTAAGAAAATCATAAAATCTGAACTTATGTAACAATCCAACTTTTCATCGACTATATTATTTCGCGAAAAAAAAAATACAACCAGAACTCCAAAAGTCAGTAAAAGAGAAATCCATGGTCATTTTAGCGACCAAAACGTCAATTCTTTAAGATGGTACAAGAAAAATAAGAGAAGCGGGTACCAGGGCAGCATAAATAACGTGGACACAACTACATACGTTCGACGGATGGTGTTGTACATCGTGTCCGACACGGCTCGGCCGTTGAACGGTCTTTAGTGCCCCCCATTCACTACGGACTGGATCGCGGATGAAGGGTTGTGTATGGAATATTCTAGATTGAAGGGACAATAGATTTTTAATGATTGTCGGGGATTTTAAGTAGTCTAGAAATATTTTTAATTTAATTTTATTTTCGTATGGCTCGTGAGTTGTTAAGCCTTTTTGTGAAAAGAAAAATTTAACTGCGGGTAGGTACTTACTTGCCTACTGTCTCATTTAGATTTCAATTAAAATTCAATTCTTTTTTTCAAATATTGTAAAACAGTGTGTTTTCTACAGCATAGTCACTAGTCACATCTATTGCTGTTTTTATGTGTATCAATTGTGCTATTGCTTCTGTATGAAAACGAAACAGAATTATAGATCAATAAGCGCGCGCTCTTTTGTTACCTACTTACACATCATATAATTATGCGATTTTTAAGCTTGTTCGTTTTATTTTGAGACGTTTTTCACTATTATTATTATTACTAAAACCGTAAATTTTACTCACGTCTGTCAGATAATTTACAATCTGATTTCTAAACACTATTGTGTAACTTCTAACACTACGGAAGTGGTCCTGAAAAAGAGCTGTCAAAGAAATCGTTGGTAACTAACAGAATATTTTTTAGAAATCGTTGGTTGGTAACTAAAAGAATATATTTTTTTTTTATGTCAAATAGGATCTACTCGCCAACCCTACCCCAATGTAAATGACTATCAATATAAGAGAAACTGAAGCGATATCTTCATTGAATAAATCGCTTGGTTGTACCACATGATGGGGTGCAAGCAACGATGGCAAATGTTTGCCTATCTTTAACCTATGTGCCTTGTTGGGCAAGCTTAGTGCGTGTCACATGGGGAAGTACCTGAATATCTCATCTTGTACGTCAAGATAAAAAAGTTTTGTAACTTTTGTGAAAAACAATTTATTAAGTGAATATTTATTTATGGATGGCACGGTTAGCAAAGTGATTGAGCGTTGCGCTCTGCGTGTCGCGGCTTTGGTTCTCGTACGGAAAAATATGAATATGACAAGTTTTTCGGGCCAGATCCAGAAAAAATGAACTGACCCAGAAATGTTCGCAAACGCACTTCGTGAGTGCGTTTACACTACATAGTGGAAAAAATCATTTGCATATTGTTTAACTAATTTCAACTTAAGAAAGCTTAGAGTTCTGAGGGTCTAAAACTGCCACATGGCAATATCCCAAATGATTCACTTTCGTGAATGAATAGCCAATGGCGTTGCAAGAAATGCACCAACTTCGTGTATTTCAGTGAAATCCAGCAACGTCGTGAATCATTTGGGATATTGCTAAGTGGCTGTTTTCGACCCTCTGCTGAGCGAAGAGATCCAACGAAAAATAATTATTTGACTTTTTAATAGGTACCTATCATCATCTATTTGCCATTTCTGTGATTGACTGCTATTTTTTTTTTCTAAATTACTTCTATCGTACATCAGTCACCTTCAGGGTCTATTTTACAACAACTGACACAACTGACCGACGAGACTTTAAAACGCTTTTTGACCTTCCCACACTTTTTCGATGTTTTGCAATCGCGAATTCTTTGTCAAATGCGTCCCTTTCTTTCAAGCTTGTAAGTTATTTTTAAATTTAATGATGCACTTTATATGTCTTCTTGGACACTTTGTTTTCGATTCATTCTTGAATGAATTTAAGTGACAATCTAAATGTTTTTATCTGTCATGAAAATAGAGGGTTAACATTGTTATAAATACTATTTCGTAATTATTAATTATAACAGAGCCTTCTGTTACAGATGATTATGAAAAGCAAAAATTACGAAATGTCCCGAAAGTTAACTGAATTATCAATTCGGCAATTATTTTGTTGGTCGTATGAAGACACAATCGCCAGTTTTTTTTTAACTGACCAGAATGTGCTCCGGACTAGCTGCGGACGTCGGACAGCCATTTAAGAACATTTATCAGTTCAGTCTGATGTCAGGTCGGAAGGCTGATTCTGTCGGTTTAACAACATTTATAGCTATTTTGATCTTTATTAATACTTCGGTAAGTTCAGAATTAGCACTAAGCTAGATATTTGTGTGTTTGAGAGTCTTCCTATCTGTGAGACGAATGTAATGGTGCTGTTTTGCGGTATAAGGCAACTGAGGAAGAACACACTTTACTTGACCTGACACAGCCTAGCTGTGACTGCAGTCTCGACATAGATAGCGATCGCTTTGCGTCAAAAATCGGTCGCTAAGTCCTAACGATCCGATTGTAACGATTTTTGGTAGTCTCTACTGCCAAAACTACCGAGTGTCATCGCAAACTTATCGAATATGTTCGCAAAGATAACGATTTATCGTAAAGTCATGTCATTTCCTTGCGACCGTTTTTGACAGCACGCTAAGTGATAGCTACAATCGCTACCATTGCTTCATTTGTGTTTTCACATTACGAAAATATTAAATCAATAGTATTTAAATCATAATGGCTGTAGAATATTTAGCGTGGGACTTAGTTGAGACTTAGAACAAACGCGATGTGCTAATGCGGCGGCAAATAGCACGAAACCGACGAGAAAACGAAAATCCCCTTGATTTGGAGGATGGACAATTTCTTTGCTTACATTGAATATCAAAGTTCCTGTTTCACGGGCTCCTTAGTGAATTAGTTCATTGCAGTGCTCCATAATATGAGCATTAAATATAGATTACAGGAACCAGAGAACACCACATCCATGCAGATGGTGGACAATGGTTTAGGGCCATTTATGTAATGTGCAAACTGTAAGTTGACCTTCCGTTTTATAAAATCTACTAAAATATTCTTTAAAAATATGTCCCCGTTTTACATAACTATTTAATATATTACAGGAGTGTGACCCGGATCTTATTATTTTAAATATTAATGCTCGATGGCCAGGAGCGAGCTCACATGTGGGCAAATTCACTAGTGTGCTCAAACAATGAAGCGGCAGTTTATTGGTAAGTAATAATAAATGAGCATAACAATCTGTTTGGAAGAGGTTGCCCATTAGATTTCTCAAATTACTTAATATGTTTAATCTTTTAGGTGATGATGGATAAAACTGTGGACCTCTAGAACCGTGGCCAATAACTCCCATAAACATCAACGCCCTGGCACACCGGAGTACAAATTACCGAAACACACTGCTCAGCCAGAAACATCATAATTATAAAGATGCTTCGTTGTGCTAAAAGCTGTATTTAGTTGTTAATCCCACCAACGCCAACTGATGTTCGAACCATATACTGCTGGCTCATAATTATACACTCCAGAATCTGAGGATATAATATAGATTACAGAAACCACCACATGCATCGGTGGACAATGGTAGAAAAGTCCATGATGACGGGTAACTTATCAACTGATTTGTTTTATTTTACTATAAATATAATAGATATGTGTACCTAACACCATTTTGTGAACATTCATGAAATTTTATTTTTGTTGTTCAGGCTCTGGGCGAGCTGATGCAGAGCGCATAAGAAGAAGACTAATTAATACTACTTTTACATAATTATAGATTTTTTCCATTTAATATACTCTGTGTTATCTGTTCAAATAAAAAACATATATTTAAAATCATTTATAATTTTTATTTACACAATAATTGTGATTGATTATTATTAGCAATAGCGTCAGTTATTTTGCTTGCCACCTGCGCAAATAGCAACGATGCGCGACGCCGCGGTTTGTACCTTGGTTGCCTCAGACTGCATTTTGGCAGCGTGTGCTTGCACCAAAAGTCCATCAATTTGAGCAGACGTTACATGCGCGTGGCGTACGCCTACACCTGAAATATATTCATTATATAAACACAAAATCAGTTCCGAGTTAACCCTGAAACAAATTAAGCAATTGCTTAGGGCGTCACGTCTCAGGGGGCACCATAAACAGGACCGAAAAATTCTTTGCTAGTACACAAAACGCTTTTTGAAATTGACTAACAAAGAAATCCTTCTATGAATGAACTTAAAAGATAAACGTATATATCCCAAGGTTAGTATAGTAAAAATGGTAGGGGGACCATGCGCTGGGATTGCTTAAGGCATCAAGTAGTCTTAATCCGGCACTGCACAGAATACTTAGGATGTATACAAAGTATTCAATTTAGTACTGAAAATAGGAATAAAAATTATCGTTGTAGGTTGTACTAACCTGCCGCTCACGCTCACGCTGCTGGCCTACGGCGGGCCTGCGCCTGTATCCACATGTATCGCTGTACATGGAAACACCGTTTTATTTCGGTTATTTGAAATTTGGGAAACAATATTTTTGCTCAAACAAACTTGACATTGACAGTATGCCTGTTTGACATGTTGAACGTCTAGGTGTTGCAAGGAAGCAAACTAATAAGTTCCTTGTATTGAGTATTCTTAAAAACGGTATACGATACTTACACATTTTGATGAAATTAAGTGTTAACTTAATAAGGTTTACCTTTCTACTGCACAACTTCTAAAGAAAAATATTTTTTGAGAATTATCTTATCTATTAATTTTCCCTATAATAAAAAGTTTTTTTCGACTGCCAATATTTTACCTCACTAATGGAAGAAAAGCCTAGAAGCCATGCCAAAAATACTATTAATTTACCGCACTATGAATACGATTTTCGTTATCATAGCGACATCGCAAAGTCTTCATAATTACCGACTTTGCTCGCTAACTCGTATGTAGAGACTTGCATTCATTGTGACAGTTGTTATTGCATGCGAATTTTTTCGTTAATACTTAGCGATCGCTACGTATCGATCGAATCGCTATCTTTGTAGAGACTGCAGGCCCTGGTATAGAATATATTTAGCATATAGCCCGCCCTACGTGTGGGGTGCACTGACTCGTCGCGTGCCGTTCACAAGTCTTCACTGAACGCAGGGGTTGACAACTAATAGTTGTTTAATAAGTTATTATTAGTTTACACTTTCTTACTTTCTTGAATAGACAGTCGTTAGTTAAGTTTCGATAGTCTTGGATAAAGTTTCACATACAAGCTTCGATTTAGTATTAGAAAAGGTTTTTTTTCGAGGTAAAATCATCAAATGAGTCCTCCCACCCAAGGCGAGACGGGAGAGAATGTCAGACTCGTACTGACTAAAACCCACGGTGTTCCTTCAATAGTCCTTTACATTCCAGGGTCACAGTTACCTGATGAGACAGTCCCGCTGAGCTTCAATTTAATATTAGAAAAGGATGCGTGAATTTTCTAGAATAGGTATAATTAATTGAATTTACATACCTTTGCAAGATTAAATGAATATTTTGAAAAGCGAATTCATATCAGACACTGAATTTAATAACAACGTTAGATCACAACATAAATTACTAGAAAATGTCGGCCACATCGTGGTTAAGGCCCACCCATGGCTCTTACAACACACACTCGAACAAAAATCGCAACTAATTAACAATAATAACGACTAAACAAATAGAAAGTTGGCACTCAGGGCACCCACACATACACATACATTATAAACGACACCACGAACACACGTGTTAACAATTAAAAGTCTTAGTTTAACAAATGATCGCTCTCAACAGCAATTATTCTCGTCACGGTTATTACAAGACGTATAACGGATCGAACATCGGACAGATCTCAAATTATAGTTTAGATACGGTGGTTTTAAACCCACACACTTCCGCGTTTAAGTGCCTTAATGATCTGATATTATATTACAATATTGTGACTGGACAGTACCGTTGTTAGCCAGTCAATGGATGCGGTAATTGGGCCTGAATGAACTGGTGACATTAATCTGAGTATTTTTTATTGCTATTGGGGCCCACCGGACGCCTAGTTTGTTGGGTGTGACCCAGTGAGCCAGTTGACATACTAATAAGCTCAAGTTTGTCTTCTCTTCTACGGCTAACAAAAGGTCTTCTCCATTGCTTACCACTCCATCAAACTGTCTCATTGTTCTTTAATTGTTGGATCCATCCTCCTAGATCCAACTTTTAGGTTTTTACTTCACGATCGACGACGATTCATATAGGTACATTATGTTGATTTATTCTGTTGTCTTTTTATTTAGCCTTGTTTACTCAAACTCTATGTAGAATATGCGGATGTGAAGAGGAATACTTTGTATTTAAGAGTTTTCAGTTATGGCTTATGGAGCGTCCTCGAATGCATCCATGTAATTATTCAATCCAAGGCAACTTTTCATTGTCCATATACAGCTTCTTCAGCTAAATTAACTGTGTAATAAAAATTCTACTGCGAACAGGATTTACACCTGCGACCTTCCAATCTGTACATTGGACGCACTTACCAACCGAACTTTCGCGGTCTTGCTCAAAATCGTCGAATTTTCATTTCATCGAAACAGTTGTTGTGCACGTTCATGTTCTGAACTGAAAAGCTACGCAAAAGTTACTAAATTCTTTCTTCGCAGGAACCCTTTTTATTTTTTTTCTGAGTTTTTTCAAGCAATCATCGGACGTACTCATCCAAAGATGGTTTTATTGATTCAGATTTTATAGTTTTTTAAATGTTTGTAGTGGGCAGTGATGCAATATTCATTGATTATATTATTGTCCATAATAAAAAAACTTTTTTAAAAAAAGTACCGACTTCAAAACAAATACAAAAAAGTTTAAAATAACTTTTCTTTCGGAAGTCGGTGGCAATAGTCAATGACACAACAAAACAAAGCCACCGACTTCCGAAAGAAAAGTTATTTTAAACTTTTTTGTATTTGTTTTGAAGTCGGTACTTTTTTTAAAAAAGTTTTTATTTTACCCTTTTTAGTTTATTTATTACATATTCAACCCAAATTCTTGTAAAATACAAAATTTTTCTTACATATGCACTAATCTTGTAATCCGTCACAACATAAAAAAATCCATATCTCTAAAACTACTGAACCGATTTTGATGAAACTTGCAGTGTACCCTAAGTTGAACAATACCTAGTACAACAAAAAAAGAATTACTTAAATCGAACTTATAGTTCCGGAGATATGCGTGCACAAACATAAAAACATACATACATACATACATACATACATACATACATACATACATACACTTATGAAATTTGACACATTTGTTCAGACGCTGATGTAGACTAACATATATGAAAACTGGGCAGTTCTGATAATATTACATACATACATACATACACTTATGAAATTTGGCACATATGTTCAGACGCTGATATAGACTAACATATATGAAAACTGGGCAGTTCTGATAATATTACATACATACGGGTCGAATTGATAACCTCCTTTTTTTTGAAGTCGGTAAAAATACGTGTTTGTTCTGAGAGCTTTTTGTTTATTTGATCGCTTTGCATTGCGTCAATGGCTTGTAGAAGTGTGTTCGATTTTATCTCTTCTCTCTTGCTGAACTGGGCCTATTTGGCGCAGCCATGGGACACACATCAAATCTCTTTTCTTATAATTTGTCTTATGTAGTTTTTGATTTAGCTTAAGTTTCCATTTCTGTTTCTTGTTTTTTATTTTGTTGTGTGTTTACCGTGGTTATGTACCAAATAAATGTTTTTTCTTTCTTTCTTATCTCAAACCAAGACTGTTAACATGTGATATTCACTAGCGAACTCTAGGCTTGCGTCCTACATTAGATGACGCGAAGAATGATTTGGCCGAATATTACCAAGGCTCTCGGCCGAAGCGCCAAATAATCGGCAACACTTAGTACATTCCGCCGGTGACAGGTTCTTCATGATTTAGGTTTCGAATTTCAAGCGAATATCAAAAGTGGCCGTTTATTCGTGGCAGTTCTAGATCTTCCAGGATTGTGTTAGTAATTTTTATTGGAAGCGTACGTCCGAAGGTTGTGGATGTGGGACTGTTGCGAAAGATATTGAACGATCCCGTGATGTTATGTCACGAACGCGGGGCGGCGCTCGCGCCGATCGCGACCCGCGTGGGCGGTGGAGATTTAGGGATGGGACGAGTTGAGGTTAATGATTTATCGACAGATATTTGGTTTTAGGCGCATTATCTTAACGGAAAATTGAATCTATTGTGGAATAGTGTTGATAAGTGCAAGATTTATAAATCGTACCTTTTAAGCACACACGTAACGGATTATTTAGAATGACATGTTGGGTGGTCATGGCCATTTGACTCCATGTGAAATAAACATGTTTACTGATTTTGAAAACCATAACGTAAAAGCTATCAGGTGACCTACCATGTAGGCCTGCATCTTAAAGCGTGAGTGGTTACGCTCGGGGAACGAGATGGCGCTAGACGACTTGTATAGCTCTGTCTCTTTTCCACAGCCTAAAGACTCACGCATTAAGACGTAGTGGTATTTGGGGTAATCTGGTATTATTCCAAATAATGGACATTAAGACTGCTATTTTCTGACATTTATATCTCGCTAAATTAAAAAACTTTGAGAGCTGTGGTGGCCCAGTGGTATCGGCCCCGACTTACGAGTTATAAGGTCGTGGGTTCGAATCCGGCCAGGCGCATTACTTTGTGTAATTTATTTCATCACCACTGTTCTCAAAACGGTGAAGGAAAACATTGTGAGGAAACCGGCATGTCCTAGAACCAAAAATTCGAAGACATTGTGACATCCACCAACCCGCACAATCAATCAATCAAGCTCAGATGTACCGAGACCTAAGATGGAGCGAGTTCACCCTGAAGAAAATCCATAAGGATTCCCAGACCTGATGTGCACCCTCAGAACAGTCAGAACACAGCAAAAACTGTTTGGCGCTAGACTCTAACAGGATGGTCGTGAACTATGTGGCCCTGGTTAGGCCTACCACTACCTTAGGAATGATCAGATGTCACTGCAGGAGATAGCCATTGGTGCCGTTACCCGGAGTGGCACGCTAGCAAGTGGATACCGGCCATCCCAAACACGTTACCATTTTTTTTGTTTTTAGCTTGGTAAAATCATCAAATAAGGTGTCCTTCAATAGCCCTTTATGTCCCGGGGTCACGGTAATGAGATAAGTCCCGCGACCCCGGTAGGCTTTGGCCCTCTAGAGGGGGGCCCCGTCATCATGCTGGTTCCAGCATGCCCGTCGCGTCGACCCGGGCATGGCCTATGGTCGGACAGCGAGACGCCCATTACTCGCCGCCCGATGCCCGCGAAATACGTTACCATATAAATCATTCTACTAAACTTTTTCTAATAATATACTCAGTTTGCAAGTAAATAAATAATTGTAGCTTGTTGATTATATGACAAAAATAAAAATGAAATATTTAAAGCGGAAAATAAAATTAAAACGGAACATTTATCGACAACAACAACCTTCACATCCCTACTCGCACATCTCTACGTCGCAGGCGCAATCTTTTGCTAAACCCGTAGCTGTGCGCGGGCATGCGGGCGGCGAGTAAAGGGCAACTCGCTGCCCGACCATGGACCATGCCCGGGTCGACGGCGCGTTGTGTTCCACGCGCGCCTCAAAGAGCGTCAGCAAGATGACGGGGCCCCCTCTCTAGAGGGCCAAAGCCTGCCGGGGTCGCGGGACTTATCTCATTACCGTGACCCCGGAACATAAAGGGCTATCGAAGGACACCGTGGATTTTAGTCAGTACAAGTCTGACAGTCCCTCCCGCCCTGCCCGGGGTGGGAGGACTCATTTGATGATTTTACCACGATAAAAAAAAAAAAAAAAAAAAAAAAAACCCGTAGCTGTGGCGACAGACAACATAAGATCACAAACGGCCCATAAGAGCGGGCCTTTAAATATATAGCCTTGTACGTTAAATGTCTAATGTTGTTTCATTTGCAGTCCGCCATTACAACGATGTGCACTCAGATGTCGATGTTTTGTTTTAATCACCTTTTTATTGTTTGAATCCATTGTGTTGCTGAATTTTCTTCGCGATTTGATAGTTTCATTACCTACACTTGAGCAAAACTACATTTTCTTATTGTGTCGTAAGGTTGGCAAAGTGACAATAAGTTTCATTTGGCCCAAGAAAACCGTTCCCTGATTTTGTAACTGGCATCTGGCACCATTATTAGTCTCAAATGACCTTGTGTGAAACATGCCGTAGGTAAAATCAGAATTTGAGAATCATAAAAAAGTCAACAAATGTTTTTTTTCTTAAAGTAGTAGTTTTAATTTCATTTAATTTGTTATGGCAAGGCGATTCCAGCAGTAATAATATGGATCGTGAAGACTTGAAAGTTTCTGAATGCCAAATCTATTTCATTGAATGTCTTTAACGTTTCGCTTTCATTATCTAGTTTAAGCTTTGTCTGACTCTGAGAGCAAAAGTTTAAAACAAAGGCTCTAGTCTTCAAACCATTCTTTCTTCTAGTCATATTACATTTTAGTCTAAATTGTATTTCTTTGAAGTGTCGGACGGGAAGTGAGATCATGTTTGTTCCGCACATCCAATGCTTTTGTTTGAAAAGTTCGTTCGTGACAGGATTTCGACGTCCGCCTGACCTTTGCTTATTTTAAGTAACTTTGTATAGTAAATAATAGAATAATAGGTACCGGTACGTAGAAAACGTGACCGTTTAAAACGGATGAAGGAATTTGTTTAAGAAAATTCGCGAAGGAAAAAAATGTTAGTCACTTTGTTGACACAAATACAGTCAAAATCTGTTATTACGACATCGAAGGGACTACTCATTTTTAGTCGTAAAAACCGATAGTCGTAACAACCAGTGATGCTGTCGAGGTGACAAAATATTTATTTTATGAAGTGATATTTTAAAAACCACTTTAACAAGGCTTCCTCAATCTTCGTATGCTTCGTTGTTCTGGCTCGTGTAATTTTCAAATAATTTTTATCATAGAGGGTTTTAATTTATTTCTTCTCTTTTCTAATGGTTGAAATTGTCGAATGTGATACACCATATTCTTTTGCAAAGTTTTTGTTTGGAACTCCGCTCTCTAGCTTTGAAATAATACGCGATTTTTCTTTGATGTGAATTTGTTTTTGTTACCGACGTTTTAAAAGTTTCACAAATAACTCAACAATATATTTTGGTGCGTATTGTGTACAATAAGCACCAGCTAAGTAACAAACTGACTAAGAAACAAGGAGAGAGCCTTTATGGCATTCACATGTTTTGTTTCTAAGAATTACAAAAGACCCTAAACTCGACACGTGCTTACTTTTCGATAATAATCTTGACCATTATACTGTGCCTATTCAAATTGTTTACAATACAGCTGAGTTGGTCGTTGTACAGATACAATTCTCCGAGAACATTAGTCAAATGTGGTCGCTAAATGCGGTATGTCGTAATTAGCAATGTCGTAAAAAGCAATGTTTTCGTTAAGGCGGTCATATAGTATTCAGCCGGGACCTTTGATTACGGTCAATATAACCGGTAAGTCGTTCTAAACGATGTCGCCAAAAACGGTTTTGACTGTATTTGAAATGTTTATTGTTAATATTTCCGCACTGGATTAGACTAAAATAAATTTTCCAACAACTTAAGTGTTAGTAACTTAGAATAAAGTGTCCCTGAAAACAAAATAAATCCCACAGAGCTAAAGAAACGGTCAAGCGACCTCACACAAAAGTAATTCCATCAAAATTAATGGCTGTCCATAAGTTCTGTTTGACTTATGAGAAACATTACATGTAACATCTCATCATTATTCTGTGCAGAGATGCGCCAAGCGCCAACACTGTCATTGTGAAGTGCGTGGCGTCTGCGGGACGTGCGCGTGGCGTGAGCGTGGCGGGCGCGTGACGACGCGGACCGATGAATGGACGCACCTCTCGGGCTGCGCCGGCGCCGCCCACCATTGTTTCGGGGACAGATTATAATAATTTCCCGGCAAATCAAAAGCATTTTGGAATCGAACGATCGGCTCCGCTGATGTTATTAAATCAATGCGAATAGTACGCTTGATGAGGTTTGATACTAGAAAATTGTGTTATAGAATGTACGATTGAAGTTTCTTTAGAAAAGACATATTCTGTTGATACTTGTACTTACCGAACCATTCCACTTGTTTTCCCGAACGGTTGGAAAGATTTGTATTGTATGTACCTACCCAATTACCTTATACACGATACTATATACTATACTGTATACTCACATTTCTTTAGTTCTCCTAATAAGGAGAAACAAATAAAAAGAGAGAAAGTAATAGGGAGAACTTATGTACACAAATTCCTGTTCGAAAAATCTTATAACATTACCCGATCTGGAAATGAAACCCAAGACATTATGCACTTTAGAAGCATTTGCGAACTAGTAGTCTCAAATGGACCGATGAAGCGATGAATGGCGATGATATTTATTTTATGGAGTAGCTATTATAGTGTCACTACAAGTGTCAAGATCACTTACTCACAGTACAAGTAAAATAATACACGTTTTATATCTGATGCGACAGCTTGCAATATGCATATTTGTGAGAACAATACAACTCCTCTAAATACGGGGTTCATTGGGACTGGCGTGTTTTCACTCACCATTTGCATTGGAATCACGTGAAAACGATCTCCAACGCCTTTGTCAACAACTTAGGTAATTTATTCTACATCAAAACAATTCAAATTCATCCTTACTTCTTCAAAGATAAAGTTGAAATTCTCAATAGTGACAGGACAGCCCACGTAACACCGGTAGCTGCGCGCTATTTTCGGGTAAGAAGTTATAAGTTGCGTGATACCATTAAAGGGGAATAGACTGTCTGGTTTATAAGAGAAGGTTCGTTTTGATTTGTAGTTTGGTTGGTTGTTGTGATGTTAGGTGTAATGTTGGGGGCAGGTAAGACCGGTAGCGAGCGGACAATAAGCGATCAGTCATCTTGTTAGATAACTGGCAAGATGATTACACTGCATGCTACGCCTCGCCTTAGGACAAATTAAAATAAAGCCTTACATTTTGTCGGCCGACTTTATTGAAATAAATCATGTCGTTTTTGTGTGTCCTTTTGTAATGAATTTATTTTGCGTGTAGTGGAATATTGTAATGAGTCACGTCATGTTTTTTATTGAATTTTTGGGGCCTTTAGTGGTGTTACGAGTAAGTAGGTAGATGATTTTTGTGGTTTATTTCTGATTGTGGGTTCGGGCAAGCTTCTTTATTTATAAATCTTAAATAAAAATGTCATTAATCTTATTTGTGAGTAAATAGGGTATAAAACTGCATTTTCTTTTATTTACTTTAGATTGATAGTTTTATAGGCAACTGTTTAAAATGCTTAAAAGCCGCAGCTTCATTAAGGTTCGAATTTTAACTAATGCTTAACGCACTACTTTTTTAATTTCATGAGAGCTATTAGTAAAAAGTTTCATAGCAAATTCGGTACGAGTGCCTGTACTTAATTAAACTTACGAGTCTTTTACATTTCTTATTAACATAATATTAAGTATCATTAGTCGTACAAAAATCGTGACAAACTCTAAAAACATACGTAGGCATTTTGTTGAGTCACAAAAATATTCGGGACAAAATTGCAAAACCATGTAAGCAATATGTTTGTGTCTAAAACCGTTGGTATTGAGATAAAAGATTAACTTTTTAACCCTAAAATGTGACTTGATCACGCATTAATAGACTCTTTCATATGTTTTTTTTTAAGGTTAGGATGTTTGACGTCATTGACATCATTGTTAATTTTAGACGAAGAGTCAGTATAAATGCTATGTTGTCTAGTTATGAAGATTCTTATTTATGAGTAATGTTTGGAATCATGCACTAGCATGATTGCAAGTCTACCAAATACCTACCTACTAAAAATGGCGTTAGATTAATAAATGTTTTTCCTTGATTTAATTATTTAATAAGTAGGTACATATTTACAAAAAAGGTCTGTGTAGATTTCATTATTAAGACATTCATCATAATCAGCCTATTTTATTCTCAATGCTGGAACTCATAACAATAATTATGATATTGCTGTTGCCTAACCAAAACGATAAAGTTTTATTTATTCAGTAATCTCGTCAGTGTATGATGACTACATCCACCAAAAAAAAAATTCATGTGGCACTCGGCGACTGCCGCGGTGAAGCTATTGCATAACATTTTATTTTAAAGAAAAAAATCGCCTACCGCGTATATTTAATGACAATATAATTTATTTAAAATGTTTGTGGAGCACTATTGTAATAAAGAACTTTGTTGTAGGAGAATTTATATAAGTAGGTTTCATTGTGAAAACTCCTTTTGCAGCTGGCCGTTTAGAATCAATAAGAAAAAGTAAATTGTCTTTATGATGGATGTTTTTACGATTGCCGAAGTCTCCCGACGACTGAAGCCTCCTGCAGACACACGCGATTAATCGCGCGGGCGACATGTCGCGGCCCATTCACAGTATTTTTAGAGTGGAAATTAGCTTGGCTCGTTGTCGCAGCGCGATTAATCGCGTGTGTCTGCAGGAGGCTTGAAACGACGTTAGACGATGCGTGGTGTCAGGTATTTTCCTTAGGTTTTTCCCTTAGGTTTTTGGCAATTCGGTCGCCGCGCCGCGCCGTGCTCAGAGCCCGCGATAAAAGCTATGCAATCGCTTAAAAACACGTAATTATTTATTTTTAAGCATAATATAAGGAACGAAAAGAAAAACAAACTACATGACAAACCCAATAAGATATCCTCGACTATGTGTCGCTAGCTCCTAGACTAGACTAACTCCAGCACACATTACATTTACAAAGTAGCTAGTATTAATCAACACTAATAGATTTGTCCGGGTGTTCGTGTAACAATATAGTCACGCCTACATACAACTGTCAACTCGTACTGATTTTTTTTTGTACATAATATGAATAGGACATAGATATTTATTGCAATAGAATGGGAGAGTAGGAAAGAGAATAGAGGAATAGCGTTTGTTGGTTTTGGTCTATTTTTCGGAAGACTTTTTTTACTATAGGTTTCTTTTTGGCCGCTATATAGCAGCAAAGATTAGACTTAAGATGGAGCAAAATCACCTAAAAGGAAATGGAACTCCTACGCATCGAAGAACACAGAAAAATCTGGCGCCAGAGACCGAACCAACCGACAAGTGAACGATTTTGAAGAAAGTTGAAGGACATCCCTACATTACGTTGCCGTAGGCGTGGCGCTGACGCTGCAATATCTAGCAAGACATATCTGTTGATATAATAGTTTTCCTTCTTTCATTATCAGGAATTTGTGATTAATTTTCCTTTCTCCCATGCCTTTTATGTTCCTTCATCACTTCTTACGGGGTTTATGCTAATTGTATTTTTTTTTACCTATTACATATAAAAGAAAAGTGGTTATTCAAACTCTTGTTGGGTTGACAGTACAGATGTATCCAAAAAAAAACATTCGCTAAAACCCACAAAAGCATTTGACACTTTCAAACAAAACTTTTGCGTAGGTATCTAACAAGCTTTTTCCACGGTATATTTGTCAAGGTATCGCAAGTACGTTAACCGTGCCAATGCGGACGGGTCTTTTTAACACCTCGCCGGTTTTTCGGCGCGCCGTATATCAAGTTAATGTTATCTGCGGCTCGCTGTCACCGTGATGCATTGCGCTCGCGCAAACGCTGATTAACGAAATTAATTTGTCACACAACAGATTGTTGGCGGTCGTAATTAATTTGTAATTTAAACGAATACGTTTGCTTACATGTGGTTGAATTTTTAGGGTTTGATTTGAGATATAAATATATATTTTAAAAGAAAGTTATATTTTGTTGAGAATAGCGTGTTGTAATCGATATCTCTTTCTCTTTTATTGTAGATCTTTTAAAGTTCTGTTTATTTATGACAGAAAATTGACACCAACTTTAAAACAAATAAATCAATGCATGAGCAGTATGTAAAAAAAAAAACAAATGGCTTTACCTACTTTCCAGACAAAATTATTACTTTTTAAAACAAAAAATATCTATGTTAATTGAGACAGATACGTCCGGGGCTTCCAATACTGTAATTTAGATAAAAAGGTGTGTGTCCCAACACAGCATAAATACAACATGTCCAAACAAGCTTATCTTGTGACCACCTCGGAGCTCTCCAAATTAATGGGGACCAACAATATTTCACCTTTTTTATTAACAACTTTTTCGAAAAAATAATTAGCGTAATATGGTTAATAAGCGCGTTCAGTGTAAAAGAACAATTATAAAAAGATTCACTTATGACCTTTTTTTATTTCGTTAATACCAAAAACCCTTCCTTGAAACTAGTTAATTATATGATCACTGTCAATAATGATTATTGACCTTATAAAATCATCAATAGGACCGATGGTAGGACAAAGGGTTCCGTCGCCGTTAACTCGCCCGCAAACGATTGAAAAAACAAAGCCAATTTGGCCTAATAAAGTATAATTAAAAAACAAATTTTATTGTGATACCCGTTCACGCGTTACGATTCCTTATTTTTAATTAATCGATTCGTTTATTGGGAACTCTTTGGTCGGTACCAGTGATGGTATTAAATAAAATTATCCTTTCTCATTGTGTGATTTGTTACGCACGTATTTAAGGGTTAAAAAGTCGGGTGCTATTAATGGTCCTTTTACGATTTCGTTTCGGAGGAAAATCATAATATTTTTTTCTAGGATTTTGATTGGTTCAATTTTGGTTTCAACAACTGTATTGATTGGAGCGCCACCTATTACATTAATTTTATTGCGTTTGGATATCGCTACAAAATATGAAAATATTAGTTATACCTCGGTCATAGATAAAATAATACTAGCCTCGGTGAAGTCTCCCGCCATGAAAAACCCATATTATTATTTTTTTTATTAAAAGTATCATTACTGAACATCACTACCTATGGTTTTCTTTGAACATTTACCTACACAATTAAATATGGCATAAATGTTGAGATTCTTTTGTCTTGTTGCTAAAATAAAAACAACTGAATTGGTAGATTCCATACAGCTGACATCCATTTTGTTGTTCTTTACAGCATGTATCAGGACCGCGGGACTGTCTAAGCAGGATATCGTGGCTCTGGAACGCAAAGGGCAACCGACAGAGTACAATCCCTTACGCTCCACCCCGGAGGATGCATATCAAAGTGTGGCAATGGGCTCCGTACAAAACTTAAATCCCAACTCGAACCAATTCTTTGGTATAACTGATGATTTTTTGCGATTACTCTATTGGTCCCATGAAAAAAAATATGATTGCACTTTTGGAATGGTAGCGATTTTTTCAAAGAAAACTTATTAATGAATTACTAAAGTTAAAGTTAATACACAATAAGCATACAGTTTATTTTACCTTGTAAGCTTTTTACACTAAATTCACTTCCATTCCATTTGACGGCAATGTAAATTGACCCTCATACACACTGTGTGGTATCCGTCACAATACGTCTAGCTATACTTATCTGCAAGTTGTAATCTAATTGCATACAATTCAAAAACATCAAAAATTATTGAATAATTCATACAGATTTCAACTAAACGCTATAATTTTTATAATTACACTATTTCGTTACAAGTTACGGTCAACTAATATGCAATTAAAATTTTCGTCTGTCTATCAAAACGTCCTTCGGTGGCATAAGATGAGCATTTTGACATCTCTTGTCTACTCTTGTCTAGGTAAGCCTATTATTACGGTTTCTCAATTGGGAACAAACCACAGAAGATGATCATCAAATGATATCTAATTAAGTGCTACGGTTTTTGTTTTAATTGGCCTGAATTTATTTGGTTCGTTTCGTTGTTTTAATTTTAATGTTGTTGTGTAAAATGGGTGGGACTGTTATGTAACATATGGATTTACATAGTGCCTGACGTAAGTAGCACTATTTTCCGGACTTGCATTTACATAATATTTCATTATAGCCTACCTGAATATTAGTAGATTATTAACCAAGGGGATAAAGCAGTGTCTTCTGTCGCGGGTGACGATTTAAATCGCGAGCGTAACGAAGGACTCGAGGTTTACTCCCGAGCGCAGCGAGGGTGTTTAAAACTTAAATCACGAGCGAAGCGAGGGATTTAAGACGAGTCCTGAGTGTAGCGAGGGATTTAAGTTCACCCAAGACTAAGACAGCTTTATCACCGAGGAAAATACTCTACTTTTCGTACCATTTGCGAAAAAATGAACACAATAATAATATTGAGATAAGCATTTATTAAAAATAACGAAGATTAAAATAAATTAAAATAAACTTAACGTTTATGTATTTGAAGCAAACAAAAACACGGCAAATTCTTAGACTAATATATTTTTGTCGGAAAAGCAAAGGCATCAAGCTCATACGGCCTCGTCGGTTTTCGTAATTTTATTTAATAATCATAACTGCATAATAAATGCGTATTCCTTTTTCAAAAAGATGTATGTGAAGATGTGTTTATATACAAACTCAATGGTGTAAACACAGATGTAGTTCAGTATAAAGTATTCCAAATTTAAATCACATTCTCCCCCTAGAGGATGAATGAAATTCAGTACAATTTTCTTTCCCTGTTTTTAACAGATTAATAATGACTATTGTTATGTTCGCTTTTTGTGGCATAGAATGTCACCTTTTTGAGCAAGTGGTACGAAAAATATTATATTGATTAAATTATCGTACGTTTAAAATTGTCATGAAGATAAAACTTCTCTATGGTTTTTCCAAAGCTCCATTCTACGGGGTGCTAAGACAGGAAACCTCCACGTGCGCCCGTGGACTGGAGTTCCCTCTCGGATACGTCCGTGGGGAAGACCAGTTTTTCGGGCCGGTGCACCCTGGGATGCGGGCAAAAACTCTTCCTTAGGCACTGTGTGCCTAAGGGGTCTCTTTGCCCGTATGCGAATAGCCTGTCGTGTGGACGCTCCAACGCGTGTCCCTCTGATTAGCAGAGGGCACAGCGGCGGAGCGGGCTTGCGGACGGTGAGTGGTGGGTGGCTCGCCGTCCAACCAAGGACCAAGCCCGGGTCGGTGGCGCGTCGTGTCGTGTTTCGCGCGTGCCTTCGGGGAGTTGTCAGCAAACTGACGGGGCCCCTTATGGGGCCAAATGCCTGCTGGGGTCGCGGGTTTTTCTTAACACAGGATACCGTGGCCCCGAAACGTACAGGGCATCCGAAGGAACACGGGTGGATTTTAGTCAGTAAGAGTCTGACAGTCCCTTCCGCCCCAACCAGGGCGGGAGTACTCATTTGATGATTTTACCACCTAAAAAAAGCTCCATTCTACAGTCTTCTAAGGTTTTTATAAGTATTTATTAAACAAACAAACAAAACAAATTGAAGAAAACTATCATTAGGTATTCAGTTTGCCCTGCTCTCAAAACCCTTCAAAAAGTATTATTTTAATGAAGTTTATTAACATTCTATTTTTTCGAGTTCAAATGTATCACCAGCTTCAGGAGACTATTGGGTTCCTGATTTGACGTAAAACATACGTCTTAAGTCGTAATCGATTCGACTTAAGTATTACCTTCAAATTCTTAACCAGGGACAACATGACATACAAATATCTTTAACTGCAATCAATAAACATTGTTAATAATATAATAATAATAATATTCCACAACTATCACACAACGCCATCTAGTCCCAAGCTAAGCAGAGCTTGTGTTATGGGTACTAGACAACTGATAAACATACTTATATATTTCTAAATACATACATATTATAGATAAATTACACCCAGACACAGAACAAATGATCGTGCTCATCACACAAACATTTGTCCTGGGTGGGAATCGAACCCACGACCTCCGGCATAGCAGTCAGGGTCACTAACCACTAAACCAACAGGCCAGTCAAACTGAACATTAGTAACGACATCAAAGCTAAATAGCCGAAAGTTTATCCTTTCTTCTCAACAATCGCGTTAATTACATTTAAATCTTCTTATATACATAAAGGATGTTAACAAATCGATTCGTCTCGATTGTCTATCGACTCGTGATTTCCTCTCCATGATGTTTATCAATCGATTCAAGGTGCGTTTCGTTTGAATACGTTTTTTAATGCAACGTTCTCCGGAAACAAAGGTATTGTTGGATATATACTTTAAGATATGTATGCAAGTATAATTCGGAACATCTGCATACTTTTATCATCTGCATATTTAACCTTAATGAAATACAGATAAATATTTTTATACTTTTCATACATTTTACAATAGCAATAATTTCACGTGGATGAAGTGTGTCTGTGTTTTTTTTTTTGATAATAGTAACTTTACTGTATCTTCGTTTATAAAATCTTTTTTTAAATGACCTTAGAAAGCTCAAGTTATTTGCCGAAAATTTTGCTAAGAGATGAGCAATAAATATCAAGCCTTTGGAGTCGGTGGGATCTATATTTTCTCGGTCTAGCCCAGGCGTAGGCACCACAAGCTACCTAAATAATTTGCGGTGACGGTTGAGCGATCACAATGGCTGTGGTTGACTTCACCACCGTCGCCTGGCTCGCGATCATCCTGTCGAAGTCCGGTACCAAACAGTTTTTATTCTTTACTATGGTGTGGTGTGCAAGAGTTCCTCTAGCTAGATTGAGATTGATTGAGTCCAAGAGCAAACACATATTAAATAACGAAAAGCCTAGCATGAGTGTACTTATTAGAACACTGTCTAGTATCAATCTTCCTAGAAAATGGTGATTAATATTGATATCTTATGTCTTCATGTCGTCACAAGTTGATTTTAAATTAGGAAAATAAATAGGTAACAAGAAGGTATTTTTTTTTTTGGGGTGGCAAAATCATCATATGAGTCCTCCCGCCCTGGGTGGGGCGGAAGGGACTGTCAGACTCTTACTGACTAAAATCCACCCGTGTTTCTTCGGATGCCCTTTACGTTCCGGGGCCACGGTATCCTGGATTAAGAAAAATCCGCGACCCCGGCAGGCATTTGGCCCCATAAGGGGCCCCGTCGGTGACGCGTGAAACACGACGCGCCACCGACCCGGGCTTGGTCCTTTTCGGACGGCGAGCATACCCATTACTCACCGTCCGCAAGCCCGCTCCGCCGCTGTGCCCTCTGCTGTTCAGAGGGACACGCGTTGGAGCGTCCACCCGACAGGCTATTCGCATACGGGCCAAAAAACCCCTTAGGCACACAGTGCCTAAGAAGAGTTTTTGCCCGCATCCCAGGGCGCACCGGCCCGAAAAACTGGTCTTCCCCCCGGACGTAACCGAGAGGGAACTCCAGTCCACGGGCGCACGTGGAGGTTTCCTGTCTTAGCACCCCAGGTATTTTTGAGCTACTAAATAACTATCCTATAGAAATAGTATACTTTTCATAATCAGTGTGTTACATGTAAAACCCATTAAGGGCAAGCACACAATAATTGGCGACGGCTTTTTTATTTTTTGTTGAAAGGTGCGAGCGCCCCTTGATTGACGCGGCCACTACGTCTTTTTGACGGGCTTGACGTATTTTATGTGTAGCGTCTCTATACAGGGCGTTTGGTTAGTAAAGTTATTAATTTAGTATTTGGTTTTAGAGATGTTTTGAAGATTTTTGCTTGTTTCTATAAACTTATGGCAATTTATCAGGAAATATGCAAAAACTACAAAGAAGAAGTGCTTTTTCAGTTTTTTTTTTCATAATTTTCTAAACTCATGTAATAATGGACCATAATATTTCAAGGCATAAGCGATTAAGTCAAGCATGACATCTTCATTTAATTCAGATCTACATTCAAAGTTGTCTATTTGAGAAAAATAGTTTTATTGTCATTGTAATTCTTACATAATTATTAATTATTATAAAAAAAAACCCTATATGTACTCACACTACCTTTAAAAACTAAAAATAAAACTAGTGATTCATACCCTTTTGAATATCAATCAATTAAAATATGGCCCAATTTAAAATATGGATAACGAACTAAGTTCTAGCAACTCAAATATTGGGAAACAATTTTGAACACCAATGGACGGTGCTACCTAAAATTTTTACTTTACAAAATCAAAACACCCTCTACCCCACATTCTTCCCACAGATGCGTATCGCAGCACATTATCGTTCAGTAATCGAGCTCACTACGTTTCGCAAAAAGGTGTAACAGAAGCTGCAAACGAGCGCGAGGTAATGACTGCCCCTTAATTTAAAACGATCGAAGTTAGCGCCGCTTATTACAAGCTCGGTAATTGCTAATTTGTTTTGGATATATTGGTAAGGAGAAACGTATATTTTTCATTATAGAAACTAAGTATTATTCATACTGTACCTAAATTGAATTACGGAATTATAATATGCTTGTGTCACGTATGTAGGTTTTTGTTTTTTGGAACAATTCCTTAACACTATTCACAAAAAACTGCAACTCCATCTAGACTTAGAGGATGGACTGCCATGTTGGATGGCAATTTTGATTCCACATTCATTCCACAAAGGGGGAGGATGAGTTCTCTGAGCGGAAGGGACTGAAGAATAGTGATGGGTAGCTATAGCCATAACTAGCCAAATACCGGCTATGAGCAAAATAGCCACGGCTATGATATCCGTCAACACGATAGCTAGCTATCGGCTACTGGTTGGCTAGATAACTGACAGGTTATGATATAGCCGCGTAGCCGCTCGTAACCGCGTAGCCGCTCGTAGCCGCGTAGCCGCCTCGGAGTATAGCTAACTGCTACGTTTTATAGCCGTCCCGGTATTCGGTAGCCGGGTAGCTAGAGTAGCCAAAATAGCCGATAGCTGTGTGCTCGCTCACTGCGCTACGCGTGTGCGATCTACATTGGTATCGTCGATTTTTTTTTCACAATATTCACAAAATAGATTAGACAAAGAGAGAGCATTATACTTAATGATTTTGTTCGTTTAATAAACGAACTTATGAAATGCGTTGATTAGAAAGCTGGTTAGTTACCGACAGGTTTAAAATAAATAAAAATTTGATAGTTAGTATTTTGGTTATTGTGACCTCAGAGAGGAAATCATTTTTTTTTATTACCGACTTCAAAAAAAAGGAGGTTATCAATTCGACCCGTCTGTATGTAATATTTCCAGAACTGCCCAGTTTTCGTATATGTTAATCTATATCAGCGTCTGAACAAATGTGCCAAATTTCATAAGTGTATGTATGTATGTATGTATGTATGTTTTTATGTTTGTGCACGCATATCTCCGGAACTACAAGTTCGATTTACGTAATTCTTTTTTTGTTGAACTAGGTATTGTTCAACTTAGGGTACACTGCAAGTTTCATCAAAATCGGTTCAGTAGTTTTAGAGATATGGATTTTTTTGCTTACTTGGATTGTGGATTTTCTAAGTCGATTGAATGTTTGCTCGCAATTATCTCGCGTTTGGCTGAACCGATTTTGATACGGTTTTCAGAAAAGTGTTTGTTACATTCTGGGAAAGGTTTTAGTATATAACAGTAATGAATATTTCGTGGCTTTGCCCGCATAGATCAGTTTTTGTTGCTCACATGGATTATAGATTTCTAAAGACCCGATTATACGGAGATCTTTGTTGAATATCTGAACTAAAAAGGGTAAAATAAAAACTTTTTTAAAAAAAGAACCGACTTCAAAACCAAACACAAAAAAGTGTAAAATAACTTTTCTTTCGGAAGTCGGTGGCCATAGTCAATGAAATAAAAAACAAAGCCACCGACTTCCGAAAGAAAAGTTATTTTACACTTTTTTGTGTTTGGTTTTGAAGTCGGTTCTTTTTTTAAAAAAGTTTTTTTTAGAATCGAATTCAGATCGGGCAGTTGGTGTTGCGTTATTTAAGTCCTACCTAGCTACACCGGCGACGCTTCGTTGCGCCGCTAGTTACTAAACGCTATTGTTCAATAGCCAAGTAGCCAAATAGCTGGCTAGCTAGCTGGCTATTACATCACAAATAGCCGGTTAGCTAAGCTATTGAAATTTCGGCTAGTTACCCATCTCTACTGAAGAACATAGGGCTGTGACCCATTTTTTGATGAAAGAACCTTGCCTTGCCATCCAACATCCATCCAGTTGCCACTTAACCCAATGCTGCTAGCCTTCTGGGCAATTTTCCCGTTGACAGCGATGGGGAAAATGTTTGGCGCCCTGTCAATGTTTTCTCTTTTTGATATTTGTTCCTACATATTTGTGTATTTTTGTTTTAAAGTTAAAAATAATGTACAAGCGTTTTAGTAAATAAATGATTTAACCTTATACGACATGTAATACTCATTAAAGTAATTAAAATGTTATGTTTTGTCTATGTCAGAAGCGATAAAGATCGTTACACAAAGAAGAACAGAACTGATAAAATTTACAAAAGCCCATGTTAACTAAAAATAAGTGTAAGTACTAAAGAAGACCTAGTTCCGTTCATATAGAATTCAGTTTCAAGGTTTAAATTATCTAGACAAATGGTCCTATATTTTTCCATTCAATTACCATTCCTAAGATATCGCGATTCTCAAAGTTGAAGGACTTGATGACTAAGACAAGTGTCAAAGTTCATGTGAACTAAAACATAGCTAATTAAAACAATGGTTAAGCTGAGTCTACACTGACCTTTGGCTAATGCACTGTCTATCTGTATGTGATAGCTGATAGCCAAAACTGGTAATTAGCCTGTGATTAAACGCCGATATGAGCAGCAGGCTCCCACGAATGTAGGGCTGTCGAAAAAACTTGACGAAAGTAAGAACGATTTTCTTAAGTATCTTACTTTAGTTGCAAGTAATCATAAAAAACGTTGGATAATAGTAACACATCATTTTGTCGACAATTGTGGCGGCTGTCTTTTATCACGTTCATGACAAGTTGCTATGCTATAATGAAATAGATTTTTGTTTTGGTACTTAATGTAATACCATAGTAGTTGTATAATACATTAAAGCTGAGCCATATTTCAGCATTACAAATCAGCATAAAAACCAAATGAGCATAATTTTCTCTCTTTCTTTCCCAATTTTTTCTCTACTTCAGGTAACGCTATGAGGCGACAATAAACATAATGAAGTTGAAAAAACTCTAACTATTACTCTATTTTGTTAAAACTACATGTTTCTACCATACAGTGATAAAATGTCTGCTTGAATGAAACTTTCCTAAATCAACAAATGAAATGTTAACATAGGCATTTTGGTTTCAATGACGCCTAATTTTGCAAAAGCATCTCAATGTCAAACAAGACAAATTGGCAACTCAAAATCATAGACAACAAAAATACCCGACACTTATCTGTAACCATCAGTGGCAACCCTACTCCTGATGTTTCTCAGAAGTCTCTCCAAAGTTTTACACCTAAAAGGTTTTAGATTAGATAATTATATGTAATGGGGACGAGTGATAGCCAATCTTAACTTCAAGGGCAAAGAAAAGGATCAATTGTTTGGTACAAAGATGCTCCCGATGATTATGCGGTAGCATTCCGTTTTGTGGCAACCTTGATGTGTAATTTTCTCGTCAGGAATTCTTTTTTTTTGTGACATTTTGTTTGGCATCCGATAATGGTTGGTAACGCTTTGGTGATGCAGCAAATTTTATTATTGGCTGTTACATCTTAGATATTAATTCCGGCTCCAGTATAATAAAAACTTCTCCTTGATTTTCGCAGTGTATGAAATGCATAAGCATACTTAATCTGAAAGCCGCGTTTACGACACAGGTTGCTCTTTGAGAGTGAACAGGACCTACCCACTCAAATTAATGGTGGGACACAACCGACTTTATTTGGTTGGTCCTATCATATTATAGACCATACACCCAAAAGACCATTAAAGAAAACATCGAAAGTAACCTCTTGTTTTGCAGTAATAAAATTTTAAAACTCCCTGCCTTACCTTTTGTATTTCAAACACTTTTTGTTAGACCTTGGCCAGAAATTTAAGTGATAGTACAGTTTGTACTAAAACTTCATGAAAAGACTGACAGAAGCCTCCTGCAGACACACGCGCGGGGCGACATGTCGCGGTCCATTCGCAGTATTTTTAGAGTGGAAACTAGCTTGGCCCGTTGTCGCAGCGCGATTAATCGCGTGTGTCTGCAGGAGGCTAGACTCTGACAAGACAAAATTATACATCGAACAAAATAATGCAAAACACAAATTCTCAAAAATGCATCCGTCAAAAACAAAAACAGAAAAACGCGAATTGCATTTACGTCATTCTTCAATACATTTTTTCCGCATAGCGCACCATTTTTTACTTCCAATCTTCGTATCTATAAATCAATAACTAAACAATTGCTTGATGATTGATGGGTCGGAATCAAAGTTAAGTAGTTATGCCTTAATTATAGGCAACGGTCAGCCGACTTCATATACGCCATAATGTTTTGACAACACAATGGACGCACGTTTAGATACGACTTTCTACATGTTGTGTTGGGCGTGAGAATTGGACGGTGCATGAAGGATGTAAGTATAGGTGTTGAATAAGAGAATAATGAAATAATAATTAATTAATTAAACTAAATTATTATAGAGCATCGAAAAACTCCTTCGTAAATCTGCCCAAGAGAAGGTCGGCGTTGCCAATGTCACGTTGTATGGCAACGCTAAGCCCCTGGTCCAGGAAAAAGCCAGCCATTGGCGGGAAGCGATAACGAGTCGTTTTAAAAAACTTTTTGAAGAGGCTGTCAGCACTTTCTTTTTATCGTGTTTAAATTATGAAATGAGTCCTCCCACCCAGGACAGGGCTGGAGGGACTGTCAGACTCGTACTGACCAAAATCCACGGTGTCCTTCAATAGCCTTTTACGTTCCTGAGTCATGAAAATGAGATGTCCCGCGACCCCGGCAGGCTTTGGCCCTCTAGATGGGGGCCCTGTATTCATGCTGATACTCTTTGAGGCGCGCGTGGAACACAACGCGCCGTCGACCCGGGCAAGGTCCATGGTCGGACAGCGAGTCGCCCATTACTCGCCGCCCGCATGCCCGGCTGTCAGCACTAGATAATAATTACGTGCTTCGGTTGTAAGTAGTCACTGGACAGCTCATGAAAGACTAACTACCATCCTAAAAAGCCTTTAAATATAGTGGCTGTTATCAAAATAGTCTTGGTGATTTCACCGTCGTCACTATACTTGAAAGTGATGTATGATTGAAGAAGATGGGTAGCAGACCAGCAATGCTTCCTTTCTGTGTATGAAAATATGCTGCGATTACTCATAAATTCACCAAGCGACGTCTTTACGCTAATTTCCCTGCTATCAATGCTGCATCGGATATGTAATTTGAAGATGAGGTTATTCTCGAGCTAAACATGACGGTGGTTCTAAAATAGGGTTATAATGACGTTATACGTGCAGATTTGGGTTTCTACCATTCTTAATCATTTTCCTCCGATAACCGATATAGCCACATGCTAGACGAACTATGGACTAAAATAACACAATACTGGTGCCCTGAGACAGTGAGGCGTGGTCGCGGCAGACCACGCAGGAGATGACGGGATGAACTAGACAGATTCCGTCCGAACTGGAAGGAGGACGGACAGTGTCGTGAAACATGGCAAGAGTGGAGGGAGGCCTTAGCCCAGGAGTGAGAAAGAGCAGGTTTGGAAAAAAACCGATATTTAGGATATTGCTGATGATGAAGGGATGGATGAAGTATCTTAAAACAAGCTGCTAAACATTAAAAAAATCAATTTCGAAACACATTGCAAAAGCAAACAGTCGTAAAGGGACATTCACACACATACGCCCTTCTACGAAAAAAACAAACTATCTGCTTACAGTGCTTACAAAGACCCCAGTCATAAAGACTTTTGACACGTGCTTCATACAAAGTTGAGTTAACGTAAATAATGTTAACGAGGTCAAGAAACATAATGTGTGTATTTCGCACTGTCGTAAACCGGCCTACATCGTAAGAATCAATCATCAATGTTGTATTTTGAGTTACGACCTTATGCGCTTTGACTGCCCATTATAAGATAGACGTATGTTATGGAGAGGATAAAAGTTTTGGTGATTTCGCTTCTTGTTCATGTGAAACATTAATTTGTTTTGTAAAGTTTGCCAGTGAAACGAATGCAAAAGTAGCCAGTATCTGCAGAGAATTATTATTTTAAGACTAATGTTAACATAATTGGTCTGTAAAACAAGGAAAATTTAAAAGGTTTCGGGCTATGTCTTTCAGAAGAATTATTCATTGCGACTTATCGACCTCGAATTTGAGGACATGCACAAAATATAACAAAGGGAATCAAAGGAACCTCTCACTCAAAATGAACACTGAATCAAACAGTTCCACAATACGTAGAACCCAAAGATGATTTTAGCAAAAACAGCTCCCGTTAATATTCTTAAAACAATAATTAAACAGAGATTAAATGGCAACATTGTATAGGTAACCGCTTATTATAGTTACCATCTTGTATGCTCGTTTCGTTAAGCTATAATTTGTAAAAGGTTATGAATTATGATTTAAGCATTTATAATTTTAGAATAATTATTGATTCCCTTTTGCATAATTATGTTTTTAGTGTGTTAGTAGTTTGATAGTTTTATAATTAGAAAGATAAACATAATCATGATGCTGTGTTTGCCGTAAGAGACGGGCAGTTTTTTTCAGAGGCAATTAGTTCTTGTACGCGATGTGATATACCTATTTATCATTATTATTTCCCTTTTGAACATTTTTATGTCATTATTTTAAAGTAATTTCGACCCAATATTAAGCAAATTTGTTTTACGGGTCTTCTTTTTTACAACAGCGACGCTCTTTACTACAATTCTTTCTTTGCAGTTTCTTTTTCTACAAGTTACTTTAAATAATTTCAAAAATAAAAATCCTTGTACTCTTATCATTCTCATTTACCAACAATTACGATATTAATTTAAGAACGTGCTCAATAAATTAAAAAGATTACGCTCCAAGCATAAAGATATGGGCAGACTAGCGACATGTTTCGATTATTGAATGAGCACCGATGCGACGAATCGATTACGTCCGAGTAGTTGGTACGGTCTTGTCCAGTGTGACGACGGACTTAACAAGCCTTCTCGATTGTACTTTTTGTAAGGGGTATTATAAATGATTGTATGTTCGATGTCGCCAAACTGCGGGGTTCTGAAATAAACCTTATTGGTCAGGATTTTATGCAATGTTTCTGTGAGTAGAGAATCGTTTTGTAGGTGCTAGTTAAAAGAAGAGCTTCATAAAACGTTCTGAAATATTAGGAGAATCTTTATTAATGAAATCGAATGCATCTGATAAGAGTTGTTAGAGTCAAAATTTAATAAGAACGATGTTATTGACTGCTCTTAACTGTAGTTTAGATTTTTGTTAATAGCGTTCAATTTTATTGATGAAATGCCTTCTCAAATTAGGTATGTATTGACTCTATGGTAGAAGTTCACGTTCGAATCTGCGAAAGGTTGTAAGTAGCTCCAAAGTACCTAGTTCCAAGTTAATTAGAAGAAGGTCTTCTAATATCTTGCCACCATCTTCTAAACCGCCATCCAGCACACTCCTGGTTGACGCTAGTCGCACTGCGCACTATCACGACATGATCGCAGCGACAAATCGCAAGATGCGCCGCCGTCCGTTATTCCGCGTCGCTGCGCTCATGCGTCGGATCCTATCCGCGAACATATTAGTATTGTAACCGATCTAAAGGTTACCGTACAAAAAATATTCATGGCTTGTGCATGTGAAGGTATTGACGGCTAATGTGTATGAGGCTTTATGATTTATTAATAGATTTTTAATAGGGCTTTAGATTGTGATAATGTCAGACGTTGTTAGATTGCAGTTTGGATGATACTAGAAATTTTTAATTATTTACCATTTCTTTAAAAAAATATATGATTTTTAGTAACAACAGAAAAAAATAGCAGAAAAAAGACAAATAAATTAGACCCCTATGCCCAAATAGCATAAGAAAAATAAAATATGAAGAAGCAGGAAACGCTTTTGCTTTACCATAGGCTTATATTAATACTTTAATGGTTGATATTTCTGCCTGGAAGAGCCTCCTGAAAATCAAATATGAACTCAGCTTACTCATACATAATATGTGTGAATCATCCTTTTTTGAGACACAATTGTGGCAAAATTGATTTATATATCAAACCAAATACCTTGAAATATCGCTCCAGATTAAACCAGATCTTATTCAGATCCAAAACACAAAAAAAAAAACGGACCGCCATAAATCCGACCACTAAATCAATTACCGGTCATCTTCAACAATAAAGTACGCAAGAATTTACATTACACACTCCAGCCACGTGACATTGAATTCTATACTAACGATATAAAAGAGGCAACATTCCCTTGCACGTCAAAACAGCGAATGTAGTAGACAAACTAACCAGAAACACCAGAGCTATCACGAAGGAACTTTATCCTTGAAATGTGAAAAGTTCTAAAAGGTCTTGGTATACTGGTGATGTGCACATTAGTGATTTTGAAGCTGTTATCTCGGTTGTACATTAGTGAAGGCTTGACACAGCCAGTCTTCTGTAAAGCCACGGCTTGTATTAGTGGCTTCTAATTTATTGGGAACGATAGGACGACTGACGCCGGCCACCCTGACCAAGGATCCATTCACACCAGGTGGGGAGGTTCGGACTAATTGGACCTGTGGCGGGTGACATCTGTTTTTGTGTTATTTTTTTCCGTGGAGAAAGTTTTTAGTGATTGGGATTTGTTTTTGAGTTTTTACGTTTGATGAAAATAGTAACTTTAGTAAATTAATTAGATAGGAACATTGATTTATCTTTTTTTTTGTATTGTAAAATAATCAAATGAATCTTCCCAATCTGAGTGGAGCGGGAGGGACTGTCAGACTCTTGTGGACTAAAATTCCACTCTATTCCCTTGTCCTTTGCGTTGAGGTAACCGTTCCAGCACCAGGGGGATCTTTTAAGACGGTATTGCGAGAATTGTTTTTCTAAATGGTTTTTTGATAAAATGATAACATTTTCACCTTGTAGGTGAAAATGTTATCTATTTGATCTGAGATCAATGTAAACGAAGTAGCAGTGTAGTCACTAATTAATCAATGAAACGATTCAATGCTAGAGTTATTAACAAGATTGCTCATTATATACCTATACAGGTATATTGCTATACTGCTTAATTGCTTTGCAATCGGTAAAACCACCTTCAGACAACCAGTAGAAAGGTCAAATCAATCAGTTATTGTTCATTTATATTTAAACAGAGAATGCGAAGTTCATAATAAATTGAGTCGTGCAACAAAAACTTTTGGATTGGAAATAATTAAGTTTCCTTGTATTTTCTGATTTAGAAACATAATTTATCATAATTATGTCAATGAAGGTATTGTATAAAAACATTAAAGTGCCGAATTCTTAAGTAGGTACTGCAGATAAATGTGCAACACCTAACACATTGCATTTTAATTAAGTCTTTTTATAAATCTTTATCTTATTGTTATTAAAAGCAGCACCAAAACACAAACGCGTATGTTTGTGTTTTAAGTATTTAAACGCGGTTCAGACATTAAAAGGAGTTTTTTCAAACCTAACAAAACTATGGTTAGCACAATTTTACACTATTTAAAATATTAAAAATTAAATCACTGCATTTTAATTCAAAACCGTGTCCATTCACACCGAACCTCCTCTACATTTTTATTAACACCCCAAACCAGATAAACAGGATACGGAAAATATATTTATTTGTCCAATCATCAAATATAAGGGGCGTTCTCGGGTTACACGAAATGATTCCAGTATAGCAATCGTCCCCGTGATTTGTTACGATAATCTATACTAATAAATAACGCACTTCGTCCAAGATTGAGCTGCCTTGGCTTGTACCTTTTGTTTCACTTTTGGCTGGTCACCTATTGATTTATTGTGTTCAATGATTTTTTGCATTTTATGGTTCTTATTCGTGATTAACATGGCCTGATGGCAGCTATAGATTAATCAACGGATTTAGTGGTTTATCTCCAAGATAGTCGCTTTTTTTAAGTATTGTTTTTCGTTTAATTTGTTGCTTTATTATGTCCCCGTTTTTTAATGGTAATGCTTTCGTGGTTCGGTTTTTTTGGTGAGGTTATCTGGGGATCGAGGTGTTTTTAAGTTTATGTTTGTTGCTATATTTGATACGGTTTTGTGTTAAATGACTCCATTACTTGTATTTCTTGTTTTCGCCTGATTTGAGATATTTTTTTCTTTGAATTTAAAATTGTATTTCTATGTCTTTATAAGTGCAGATTTGACTAATGATACTGTAAGCAATCAGATCCTTGTCCGTTTTCAATTTAATTGTTATTTTGTGCTTTTTATACACCGTGTTCTTCACGTTATCCATAAACTTTAGCAAATACTTCTATGGCTTTTACAAATCAAATCCAGCAAAGGAAGTAGTACTTAAAAAGGCTTCGTTACAAAGATATTTGTAATTTCATTTAATGAAATTTAATTGAGCTATGCAGTGAGAAAGTATCTTAATTTGAAATCTATCAAATACTATTTGCATTTCATTTGTTTCAGCCCGCCAAATGTTATGAATGACGTTGCCAATTCGGATAAAGAGGCATGCATATCGGGTTATTTACGTCTAGGTATTTAGTTTGTATGAAAATTAACAAAAAATAAAAAATAAGAATTTATTAATGTGTCCATAATGAAAAATGCTTACTTCCGTGGTTTGAACATCTGGTCGAAGTTTATGTATATCGTCCGGAACACGGTGTATACTTGTAGATGTCATTGTTACCAGAAAATGCATGTTTTTACATCGTTCAAAAGTATCAACATTCCATAACAAAGATTAAATTTTATTGACACTTCTTGAACGCATTTAATTTTTAAGCTGGTTGTGTTTAGTTTGATTGGTAAAATTAGCCTTAAATTAACCTCAAAAAGAAGCATTTTCTAGTCAAACCCTCCGTGAATCATGTGCTCATTACTAACGACCATTAAGTATAAAACAGACACGTTATGGCGGCATCTCTAATAAAAACAGTAAGGCCGTAAAACAAAGAGTTAGGACACCCACATTGCGACACCTTTACCTACTGTGGCTTCTTAGATTTAGCGTTTAATATGGGCTAAGGAATTTCCTTGATAGCCAAATAAAAATAAAATGGCGGTGATGGTTTGAAGTGACATGTAATGGACCCCTTGATTCATTTTACGGGTGGTAAAATGGCATGCTAAATTTTTGGACTTTGAAAAGCGAATTCTGAGTTTGTGTCGGTTGTTTCTTTTCACAGAAGCCAGGTATTAAACACCAACCTCATCTGATACTGATACTGCTAGCCCACATGATGATGTGGGCTAGCAGTATCAGTATCCACTGCTGGGCAAAGGCCTCTCCCCATGACTTCCAGTTTTCACAATCCAGGGCCAAAGTGGACCACTGGTCATTGGTTTTGTCAAGCTCGTCCCGTCATCTTCTACGAGGTCTGCCGCGACGCCTTCGGGCTGTGTCAGGGCTCCACAAACCTCATCTACTTAGTTTTTAAAAACATCTTAATAATATGTAAAGTTTGATTATTAATTCGAGTCAGTAAAATTACAAGTCACTGATACAAACAAAATGAAACAAACCTGCAACACTGGAAATGTCATTTTACTGACTGGAATTAATAATCGTAGTGTAGTATAATTTCAAATCAGTACCCTGAGCACGAGTTTTCACTCTTTTACTTTACAGCGTCTTTTCAGTATTTACAGCGTTTCTTGTATGAAAAACTGGAACAGCGCCTCTGATGTGCGAAGAAGGAACTAATTTTTTCCTTGAAAATTGTCAATTTGAAGTTGTCAAAGTTCCAGTTTACTTTACGTCTCAAATACTGAAAATTCGTGCTCAGGGTACAGTTGTCATACTTTGTTGATCTTTGACAGACGTTAGGTATAGGAAATAGTACTAAGTGGCCTGAAAGTCAATACAAGAATAGGATTGAATATACATAATTGATTGTTCGAAGCAGCTCTTAGTGGATAGTTACTGGTAGTCATGTTCTAAAATCGAAAGCATCTTTTGTATATTTTTGGAGTGGAAAATCATCATAATGATGAGTCCTCCCTCTCCATGCCTGGTGGGTGGAGTGGAAAGGAGAGTCAGACTCAAAAACCACCGTAATCCTTCACGCTTCGTTGCAGGCCCGCGGTTCCCTTATGACAATCCCGCGATTCATATATCATTTAACAAAGTTCATGCCAAAATGACAGCTTACAATGTAAGCCTGTCATCACACGCTACATTGATTGTTTGGTATTCAATCGCCTTGAAGAACCAGTCGTCTACTAAAATCGGTCACCCATCCAATTATCGACTTGACTAACTGTTGCTTAACTGCGCTGATTTAACAATTAGCACTTACGGTATATTTGTGTGTATTTTTCGTTGGTGAAATCATAGATTTAATTGAGAGATGATGTCACTGACTAAATGAGGCATCTCTATTAAAAATTTATCAATGTAAAGTTATTTACGAGTATTTTTAAATAATATAAAATCGTTGCCCTGGGCACTAGGAACTGCTAATTGCTAAAAGAATTTTAGTAGGACTTCCATCAACTTCAAGTTTAGCAAAATTGTCATTCAGTTTATTACGATTTCGAATTCTGAAATTAAAAAAAATCAAATCATATCATTTAATTCTTTGCAAACACGGGTACGTTTAAATACATAAAGATGTTTTTCATTCCATATTTTACCGTCACATGCAAATGCAAATAGTAGGGATACATTTTGGTTTCAGATAATAATTAAAATTATAATACAATGCAAATAGAAATCAATGTCAGTTTAGAAAACAGCAATTATTTTTGTGTCACCTGTTTTTTTTCTGTTACAAAAGTTGCGGTTTAACTTACCTTTTAAATCAAGTCCAACACATTTTTAAACCACAACAGACTTGCATATGCCATAAAGACAACAGGATTGCAAGAAAATAACTATCGAATGTCATATAAAAAATGCATTAGTGTAAAAAATGCGTAGCAAGAGACGCCGACGGGCGAGCCTCGTTCAATTTCGCTTATACGCTCGTAAAGCCACAAGGCGTGTAAAAAGCCTATAAAATTCAATTGACACCAGTTAAATCCGATAATGTACGAGCGAAACACTTGTGTTAACATAAATTGTCGAGATTCCGACATTTCTAAACCGTTTATCGGTATTTAAGCATGCGCTGAAGTGGTTAACGTAACGGCTCTGGACGGATCCCACGTACACTGAAAACAAACTTTATAGCACTTGAAGGAAACTTGATAGGTAAACTATTCTATGACGTTAAATTTACTGTTCTATCTGTTAAATTCGCGTATGTACCACACTTGTAAGTACTGTCGACAAAAGGGATATGTATGCAGACAGTACAGCTTTAAACATTTATGTCAACACAAAATGGAAAACTCAATTATCTTCTTATATATAAAAATCAAATGCTGTTCGTTAGTCTCGCTAAAACTCGAGAACGGCTGGACTGATTTGGCTGATTTTGGTCTTGAATTATTTGTGGAAGTCCAGAGAAGGTTTAAAAAGTGAGGCGGTACGAAGTTTGCCCAGTCAGCTAGTAATGGAATAGATTTCTAACAATTTTGTCGCAATTCAAATGATCTGACTCTGCTAAATTGCCCTTTTTGGATCTATCGAAATAGTAATGGTTTGTAAATCGTCAAGCCAACAATCGAACACTGCTGTCTGTTTATTATAAAGTCAATAGTATTTCATAGCAATCTCAGAGCACCTTCTTACATTTCAGTGGCAGAGGAATTCTCCTAATCCGTTTTTAATTCTAAATACTCCAAACTATGAATCAAACATTCCCTCGTTATCTGCTCCAAACATTTGATCAAACATCCAGACAATGCTAACAAATCCTTCAAATATTTAACGCGAGGAACAAAAATAAAAGTAACAGTCAAATCTGTATTTATCTTAACACACTCAACCAAAATGTTTCGACAAATTTCTAATAGGTATAATAAACAAAATATTCACCCGGTTAAGAAGCTTGCTTGGCTTATTAATTTGTATAATACCACCAGCATAACTTTGCCTCTATTTAAACTTTACAGGATGGTATCTACAGGTCGATGTAAATTGGTCGATAGGTAACGATTCGGGAACGGTGCTATCATATAAGGATCTCGGGCTCTTGAACAGGTAGGCAAAGGTTGAAAAAAATGAAGTAATAATCCGACCACAAGCCTATGATAATCTGATGGTAACGCCATTTTGTCCTGTGTGGTTTGCCGTAAAAAATGTGTGACATGATTATCGGTACTAGGTCGACAAAAAATGTTAGAGCTGGTTCACATTTGGTTGGCTGTGCTTATTGCGAAGCGGTCTTAATGGATATGTTATCTGGAAATGTTTTGACTTTGGTGGTGATTAGCAATAGGTACAGTTACATTTTTGATGTATTTGGAGTACGAGTATCTTGTGTAAATACTGCGATACGTACCTGTACAAATATAATACAAACTCATGATTTTACGCGAAAATTAAACGAACCATGACTGTCATAAGATAAAAAATAAAAGTGTATTTCATAATGATTATTAGGAGAACTAAATTCTTTTGTATGGGTGTCTTGCCTGAAATGAAATTAATTTTATTTATTTTAATATTTATATCATCATATAATGAATTTCTTAGTGTTTAATTATCTATATCAATAAACATAATAATTATTAAGCCTTTTCCTATTTCGGGTAGGCAAAAACCACAGAATGCCACCTGCTACGATTGTTGCATACCTACTTAGGTACTCATTTTGTTAAATAAATTTGCATGCGTGTAGGGTATGACTAGAATACATCTAATATGACACAAAAATAACGATTAATTATCTACTCAGTAGTTATGAAAGAAAAGTTTAAACTTTACTAACAAAAAATTAAATAACAAAACTGATAAAAAATATACACGCAGTGTGCCATGTAAGCCCACTCTATCTAATTATAAGGGCGCGGTCATCCAGAGCAACAACGTTACAGATTAGGGATGAAAGTAATACGCACGATAGCATCAGGGGTGTCTCGTTAGTCGCAATAAAAACGTTTTTGTGTTCAAAGTGGCGCGATTTTTTTGTCGCACCCGTCCCGACTGGCGGCAATTTGTCGTGGGACTCGTAGTCGTTGTAAACGGAGCTTTATTGTTTTGATGTCATAATTTAATTAGAACCCAGAAGAGGATCACTTCCTTGCTGAAATTTCTGTTTTTTTAGGTTTATAGTGATCATAATTGAAGTTGATTTTTGTCTGTCTAAATGGTTGTGTAAATTCTAAACAAACGGGAGTGATTTTAGTCGCTGATTTGATTATCACCATTATCAAGGGAATTTCGGTGTCAGTGGTCCCAAAGTCTGACCGGTCTTACCTAGAAGTATTGTATTATCCAGTTTTATTTGGGTTGTGGAGGATACCCTACGCAGTCTTGTAGGTAAAATACTAATTTTCATTTGCAATCCGTTATACTAGAATCAGACCCCATAATAGTCAGGAAAGGCTAGGCAGACGATGATTATGGTGTATTAATAAATTGATATTTAATAGACATAATAAATAAATCAAATTAATTAACTTCGATTTTTCATGAAGTCGTAAAAACTATACAAAGCAGGGAGCGATCACTAGTTTGTTTGCAAATGCTTCTTTACCAGAAACAATGCAATCATCAGCAGAAACAGAAACAAAAACACTGCTATTTTTAATATTATAATTTAAACAAAAAACAACAGGAATTAAAATTAATCAAGTACAACAAAAAATGCAAATTTGCATACAAATAACTGGTAACAGTATAGTCTTATTAACATGGGTAACGAGACAAAATTAATTGTAGGTTCTTGGTGTATAATTTGGTACCGAGAAGGCGGTACCCACCTGCGTCGTGGACTTGAGGCCGCCAATGGAACTTGCATGATCTTGTATCATTGTGTGCTTATTTTTTAAAGATTTCCGGCATCGGTCCAGCAGAATCTTCCTAGTGTCGAAAAATAAAGATTTTGCAAAGAATTTGTTTTATAGAGCACGTGCAGTATTTTCGGCCAGTTTCAGACAACAGGCAGTTTTACAGTGAGCGAATAGTTTCCCAATAGACCATCTTAGCTTAGTTGATGTGTGCGTAACCATAATAGCAGTAGGTTTATAATACTAACTAATATGGAGGGTACGACTTTCGCAACCTAGGTTCGGTAAAACCTCTCTTTAAGAAGTGGCTGGAAAGGCGCTACATAGTCAAAAAAGAAGGTGTATAATACTACAACATTTACCGTTCGTCATCATTAATTTTCCATAGCCAAACGTATACACCGTGACTTTTTAGTCGTCTTAGTCGTGGTCCACTTAATGTATCCGACCTAAAATACCTCCAGGCGAGTTTCTTTTTTTTCAATTGTTAATAATATCTTTTATTATTAATAAATAGGTACATTAGAAATATGAAAATGTTAACGAATCAAGCTGTAGAGTAAACCTACCCTGCGCAATAGTCGGGCAGATCATCCCTTCTCCATTTTCTATGAGACAAGGGTGTTTTTAACTACGCCTTTTGTCATAATAACGAATTAAAATTTTATTTTAAAATTTTTGAAATATCTTACATACCTATTTTTTATTATAAACGTGTTCTAGTCATTGGAGACATGAACTGGGCTGCCGTTGTAAGACGACTAAAAAGTCACGATGTTTATAAATATAATTATTTTTGATTTTGCCACCCAAGCTAGCTGGATTGAGCCGTGAGTTCCAAAGAAATGGCGAAGGGCAGCACGCACTATAGCGGTGGCGACAAATGGGAAATTGTCTTCCCGTCCGTCAGCAGTGGGGACAAATGGGAATAGATGCACAGGGGATTACCTCATGTAATTTTGACGTTAAGAATGTCCTGATTATTGTTATCAGCCTTAAGTGAAAAAAAATTTTGACTTTACAAAGTCTTGACGAAATGGAAGATAAACTACTTTTAGGAATGTCCCGAAAATTGTTGAGTGTATTTTTTATTCATTAAATAATCTCAAATTGAATACCAATATAAAACTACCAATGTAATATTTGGGATCAAAATATTACCAATCAATATCAATTGCCACCAACTGAAGCGCCACAAACAAAATTAAAGAAATTACCAATAAAAAAGCCAAAGATACATAATATTCTCATAATGTCTGTTTCGTATGCATATCGATGTCAGGTCTTCTGCATCAAATTATTGTGATCGCGAACGATTGTGCGATGTTCAGATTACATAGTGTAAAGGCTACTAGAGAACTTAGGGTAGGGAGACATTGAAGATTTTGTGACTTATAAGCATAGGTCGGAATTAGGTAGATTTATTGGGTACTTGTATCAAAATGTTGATATTAATATGGATCTTCCCGGAATTTCTAATAGACAATCTCGTGTGGAAACAGTGTTACAAATAAATAATAATAATAAAAAAATCAGAGATAGTTTAGATAAATAAATCGTGTGAAAGTAAAAGCTTTTTTGTTTAATAAATCACGGATTTTTTCTGCTCTTTAAAAGTAATTTCGGGCATATCCTCTTTATTCTTTCGCTGTATAAGTACATGAATAACTCTACCTAATTCCGACCTATGGTTATAAGTTATTAAATGATTCAAAATAAATGTTCAGAATACTTCTTTTCTTACTTCTTTTGGGTGGAAACCACCATCCACCTCCTAGTGGTCCACCCTGGGCAACGGCATCACTGGCTAGCTGTAACCTTTTTCTTTTTTTGGGCATTAACATTATCAAAGGAGTCCTCCAGTACCTTCTATTCCACTCAGGAGTGGAAGGGACTGTCCTTCTGACTCTTACTGTTGAAAAGTCCACTGTATTCTTTCTTTTTCGTTCTGGAGAAACGGTTACCGTTATAGACGGTCCTGTAAAGGCTACCTGTAACCTGCGGTGACGGTAAGTGAACCCTCTGGGGTGTTAAGGGGGACCAGAGCCGCCTGCCTTGTGAACGTCATCCTGTCGGAGTTGGGCGTCAAACAGAGTTGTGTTTCATCGAGCGCTGGAGTTCCAGTTCGTACTAGCCTGCTCCATCTTCGTTCACTTTGTATCTGGATTAGATTGAGTCCAAAAAATATCTCTTTCGTGAAAAAAAAAAACTTCACTGGTCGAATGGACGCAAACAAATAGCCTTAACAGTACAGTACAGGCAACTTATAACATGTAGGTATAATAAATAGAATTATTTACGAAAGTTTTTCAAAACCACTCACTGCTGAATTTAAGAGTCAGTCAGATTCTGCCCGATGTTCACCAAAAAGTTTGGTTTATTAACTTCTAAATCTTGTAAAGTAATCTCTGTCTTATTTAGTCATTGCATTACGTCTATCTTCCAAAATTCGTCATCATTATCATCACTCGTGATCACCAACTCCTGGTTATAAGCTTCCTCCTTTTTCTGGCAGACTTCTCTGTTTTGTGTATCATACATCCATCTTTCCCCTTTTGACGATATCGTCAACCAACGCGCTTTTGAACGGCCCTGACTGATTTCATTCGCCGTAACTCCATAATTTGATGTAATTTAAACTTTCTCACACTATTACTTACCACACGCGAAAAGTAACAAAGTTTACATAATATGATAAAGTGAAAAACTATAAACAAAAACCATTACACATCCTATAAAACCAGGTAAGTCTAAACCCTAACGCACGAGTCACAATATTTCTAGCAAAAATGTTGTATAATTTAATCCTGAGTATAATTTTCACTGCCCAGCTAAGCTACTTCAGTAAAGAAAATCATAAGACATTGTAAATTGTCTCTTGGCATCGGATTGCATAAAAGTCAGCTTAAATATGTGCATATTATTGCATTCATACTAACTTATAAAGACGTCAAAATGTAGGGACTGCAGTGCAATTGTTGTGGCAGTTAATTAGCTATGTATTTATTTTAATAATTATGAAACTTTGCTGGCTGGTACAAAGGGCTAGAGAAAATTTATTAACAATTAATAATACTTGTCGTGGCTTTAATAATAATTAATAATAATCCATTTTTGGAGGAAATTATAAGAAAATAGGCATGGCGGTCAAAGGGGGAGGCCTATGTTCAGCAGTGGACGTCTTCCGGCTGATGACGATGATACAGAAAATGTAATTTTATTTAGTTTAATAAAATTATTAAAAATTTGAACATGTAAATATTGCCCGTTGTTTTCGTATAATAAAAAAAATTACGTTTATTTTATTAATTTAACTCCGTGAACCACAATTTACCCTGATAGTGTTACGTTTTCGTTTTGTAGGTAAACGTGTAAATCTGATGTTCATAATATCAATGACTATTCTAGGACAGTTCTCTTTTAATGAAAGGTGATACTGGTCTAAATACTCATTGTTGCTATTAAATCCTTGTTAAATGATAATTTTAATATAAATGTTAACAAGCATAAAGCATTACCGACATAAACATTATGTCTCCGTTTTAGTTAACTGGGATATAGGTTATTGTGCTTGTTTCGCCATCTTATCAATACTTTTTTTACAATCAGTACACAATAATATTTGATCTGACATCAACGCGTGCGCATGTATCTTTAAATATGCCTACAGTACCTATCAGTTCAGTGCACTTGAGAAGCCTTATCGAATGACTCCAGTTGATATCAAACTTAAATCAGTTGTAATAGAGCTCAATATTTGAATAGCATTCGAAGGATCCTGCGAAGTAAAATATTGGTACTTTGTATAATTAATTAATAAATTGTTATCCATGAATAATAAAATGTACAACTTAATATGATATAAGTGAAATCCGAGAAAAAAGATACAGTGGACGTTGAAAAGTGATCCTTCTTTACGTATTTTGAAATTTATTATGCAGTTATATTTTTACTGTCGACTTCACAGGTTTTGGCAATAATTTTGATATTAAAAAGTAAAATAATATTATGCAACGAAGAGATTTTTTACTTTTTTGTGTCTTGCCAGCGGTTTCGCTCGAGTGTAATTCGAAAATTACGGGAACTAATAACTTATCTCTGAGCTGTTCTGATGTGTTTGAGTAACAAACATCCATCCATTTATACAAATATCCAAATTTTCGCATTTGTGTTATTAGTATTATATATTATTATTTAAGATATTTAGATACATAGTTTTCTTCGAACAAAGTGCTCTGCATAGCAAAAAACCTGACAAAACGCACAACTAAAAAAAACAAAAGTTGTTATTACACCCAAAATAAATATTTCCAAAATACTGTGAAACAAAACAGGAAACAAATATAAATGACACACTATAGCGCCACCAATACCGAAAACGGACCTAAACCAACAAAAATATACCGGAAGACAAAAGATGGGTCCCGATAACATTACCTAATCGATAATTGTATCTACGACACTTTGACTCACACGTTACGTCGTAAAAAGGCGAGAAAGCACCATGATAAAACTATACTGGCGACAATGTTAATTCTTCTACTTATAATCTCAAAATCAAACGAAAACTGACCTTATTTTGAACCAATAAAGTAGCTTAAAAATTTTCGGGGTGTAAAGATATTTTTGTGTCGTGAAGTCGCGAAGAGCACGGCAATAAAAAAGGTGAAATGTCTCATTGGAAGCGATGGTGGACATATACCCGATAAGGGACCACCGCAGTGGATACTGGACCCATTTTTAGAACTGTTTTCCGGTACGAAATTTTGTGTGAACACTGATATATGGCGGGTAGAGGTAGCTGTGGTCGAGGTGTTGTATTATTGTACTAAAGTATGTACGCATTTTTTCTTAAAGCCAAAAATGTTGGTAAAAAAAAATTGGACGCTTAAAAAATACATGTTACATAAACTCACGCCTTCTTTCCATGGGGGTAGACTGAAACTATAGAGTGCACCCGCTATAATCCTTACATCCTTTCGCCTCATCCACATTCATATCTGGTTTACGCATGCCGAGGAGGGGGACACCCTAGGAAGACATACATTGATCTTATTGATGAAGTACTTTCAGAATGGCCGGGTGCATGGTTTCATCCTATTCATAAAAAAGGGTCATCCATTTCATAAAAAAGGTGGCCAGTTCACAGATGTGGGATACTGCGCACGCGATTTTGTTTTAAAAGTGAGCAGAGATTACATTGTTCGATGGCCTACACGCAATCGGCGTGCTAGTAGTGTAAACATGTTACAAGCAAAGTCTTAATAAAATAGAACACGAATGTATTGCAACAAATCAAATCTAGTCCTAACCTTCAAACTAGGCCTGAACTTGTATTATTTTGGGAGGGTTAGCGTTCCGGGCACGCCGCAATCGCGGCGGTAAGACCCCTCTTTGAGAAGTGGCTGGAAAGGCGTCACGGCGTCCTGACCTATCGCATGACGCAGGTCCTCACCGGACACGGAAGTTTCGGGAGGTACCTGTGTCGGATGGGGAAGGAAAAAACGCCGGGGTGTCACCATTGCGAAGATCGCCCGGAGGACACAGTAGAGCATACGGTGCAAGACTGCCCCGCTTGGGCAGAGCACCGCCGTGTCCTCACGGCAGCGATAGGCGGAGACCTCTCGCGCCCGGCATTGGTCGAGGCCATGCTGCGGGGCGAGACGGAGTGGGAAGCGGTCGCCTCCTTCTGCGAAGCAGTAATGCTCGTTTAGGAGGAGGCGGGCCGTGAGAGAGAGAGGACAGCGTCCTCCCTCCGCCCCACCCGCAATGGTAGACGCTCACGGCGTCGGACGTCGCAAGACGATCTCCGGCCACCGTAGGCGCGGGCATGCGGGCGGCGAGTAAAGGGCAACTCGCCGCCCGACCATGGACCATGCCCGGGTCGACGGCGCGTTGTGTTCCACGCGCGCCTCAAAGAGCGTCAGCACGATGACGGGGCCCCGCCCAAGAGGGCCAAAGCCTGCCGGGGTCGCGGGACTTATCTCATTACCGTGACCCCGGAACACAAAGGGCTATTGAAGGACACCGTGGATTTTAGTCAGTACAAGTCTGACAGTCCCTCCCGCCCTGCCCGGGGTGGGAGGACTCATTTGATTTTACAACGCTAAAAAAAAAAAAAAAAAGGATTAGCGTTCAGCCATGGGTTCTTTTTCATGGGTTTTAAGTGGGGTGTCACTAGAAAGTTGACAGCCAAGGTTATTACCATTTGGTAACACATTGCTTGCATTAATTAGGTACAGAAGAAGCTCAAAAAAAATGGTTGATATAATATACGTGAATTCAAAAATTTTGTAGAAAACTGACGTGAAGCGCCATCCATGAAAACAATTACTATGAATGATTTTACGGTATAATAGTTGCTAAAACAAACGCAAATGTTATTTGGTAAGATTCTTGTCACGAACTCACGATACAAGTAAATTAATAAATAATGAATTCCTTGAGCGAAAATATATTTTTTCCAGATTTTCTAGTTATGAATGTCTCCTCTTTATGGCTCTAGTTCATATAAAATTAAAAAGAAACCTTAAACATATCTATTAATGCAAAAAAGTCTTTGGCGTACAAAAAAGTTTGCGTGATCACTAGTAAAGTTGTAATTTTTTTTTAATTGATCTAAGAAACAATTGCACTGTATAACTGTTTATATTCTAAATCCACATAGAAAGAATATAAAAAGAAGAAGAAATCATAATCATATTATGATTTATTCTTATTATGATCACTTTGAAAAACGATATCGTTTTTTCAAAGTGATCGCAAACTTTTATGATGTGTGTTGTTTATGTGCACGCCCATTGTTGAATCAGCAAACGATATTTGTATCTTTTACTGTTTTCTAGCTTAAAATATAGTTGTATTTATTCATCATGATTGAAGAAACTCATTTATTGAGCACGACAAACTACCAGCACAGCTGCAAAATATTGCGATCATTCAAACAGACACGAGCAAGAGAATACCAACAAACTGATGTCTCTATTTCATAAGCAATTATTATTATTGTTCAAACTGATTCGTAAAGGCTTATTGCGCTATGACGGATTTGTTTCACGAATTCGTCGTGAAGATAAATTCATACCTGCCCGTACTAACCTACTACGTCGCCATTTGTGCTTCTGAAAAATCGAAGAGCTGGATATCAATATTTTTATCTCTTTAAATCTAACTGAATTAGACGACTGCTGAGCCATATTAAATTAAAAACCAATGGACATGCTATTATGTAGTAAAATAACTTTTTATACTTTGTGTGGCAGAGAGCTTAATTACTGCAGCCATTTTTTTTGTAAAATCTTTAAATGAGCCCTCTCGCCCTGGATGTCGCCCCAATTGTTATTATGGATTAAAATCAATAAAAACAATTGCCCTTTACGTTACGTCGTTAACCTGCTTAGACAGTCTCGTTTACCGCGGCCCTGGGACGCAAACTGCAACTGAAGAAACTGGGTGGTTTTCAGTCAGTCAAGTCAGACAGTACCTTCTGCCATCTGCTTCTGCATCCCGGGATGATTCATATGATGATCTATTTCAATTACAAATTGATTCATTTAGAACCAAAACATCTGTCACCTACGATTTTCTGTTTCTGAAAACTAGAAATAAAACACCTGCTTAGAAAATATTCATGCTAACATTTTCTTTTTATTAATTGAGTGATAATTCGTGAGCGGTGAGACCCGACGGGCGACGACGGATGTAATAATGAAGTCGTATATCTATGAACAACGTTTTTCTTGGGACAGGGAAAATTAATCTTTATTGTTTAGGTGTAGTAGTTATACTATTAGGTACTGCACGTGTTTGGACTGGAAGCCGTGCCCAGGTAAGTGGGCAGAAATGGTTTCGTAAAGTGAGTTTGGGTCTTTTTTTTTTTTTTAGGTGGTAAAATCATCAAATAAGTCAAATAAGTCCTTCCGCCCTGGGTGGGGCGAAAGGGACTGTCAGACTCTTACTGACTAAAATCCACCCGTGTTCCTTCGGATGCCCTTTACGTTCCGGGGCCACGGTATCCTGGGTTAAGAAAAACCCGCGACCCCAGCAGGCATTTGGCCCCATAAGGGGCCCCGTCAGTTTGCTGACAACTCTCCGAAGGCACGCGCGAAACACGACACGACGTACCACCGACCCGGGCTTGGTCCTTGGTCGGACGGCGAGCTACCCATTACTCACCGTCCGCAAGCCCGCTCCGCCGCTGTGCCCTCTGCTAATCAGAGGGACACGCGTTGGAGTGCCAACCCGACAGGCTATTCGCATACGGGCAAAGAGAGCCCTTAGGCACTGTGTGCCTAAGGAAGAGTTTTTGCCCGCACCCCAGGGTGCACCGGCCCGAAAAACTGGTCTTCCCCACGGACGTATCCAAAAGGGAACTCCAGTCCACGGACGCACGTGGAGGTTTCCTGTCTTAGCACCCCAAGTGAGTTTGGGTCTAATAAATTTAATCATTATTAGATCCAAACACACATTTTTGCGCAGCATTTTTATACATAATATTATATGCTATTTTGTGAAGACTTATTTTAAGGCTTGTATATGAGTTGAAGAGATTTTGTTATATTCGATTTAGAAGAAATGTTTAAGTGACTTTTTTAAAGTAACTTGTGAGTGACTTAAAGTAAGGTTATGAATTACGTCTGGTAAGATTTGGCTAAGTAATAGGACAGAAAATCAGGATAATTCCTGGATCAGCTCAAAAGCATGGTGGCATCACAATATACGATTACAAGATATCACGACTTCTCCGGGTCTATCACTTTATTTAGTGACAATTTCGAAAATCATCGGGTTTTGTCGGAAATTATACTCTATGGCCGTTCCTTGGTGGTATTCATCTATGGTGTCGATTGACATGATAGTGTTTTTAGGGAAATTAAGTTTTTTTTTATTTTGGTAAGTTTATTTAGCTTCGTGGGATTTTTATGTTAGATGGTTTACCATGACCCCGGAACGTAAAAGGCTATTGAAGGACACCGTGGATTTTAATCAGTACAAGTCTGACCGTCCCTCCCGCTCTGCCCAGGGCGGGAGGACTCATTTGATGATTATACCACGATAAAAAAAAAGATGGTTTAAAAATTACTGAGAATATTTTTAGCTGTACCTACCTACCTATTGCCTAAAAATGAAATAAGGTTATAGATACTTTTCATATTCTACACTTAATCTTTGTCAGATGCGGGTCTAGTCACAACAAAGCAATGAATAAAACGATTAAAACGGTGACAACTAGCGGTAGAATTTTTTATAATTAAAGAAGAGAAAAAAGTTAAGCCATAACTGTGCATAAAACATGCAAAAAGTCCGCAAAATTAACGGGCACGTGTTTAGGCTCAGAAAGAATAAAAACAAGAAAGAAACACCCGAAGTTCATAAAGTTATCGTAATCCAAACGTAATGAACAGTAGCTCGTTTCAAAAGCCATAAATCATAGGACAAAAAGTGTATGATTGAAATTGCATCCATAAACAAATCCAAACTTATTGTTTCAAAAGATACGGTTCATTATTGAATGTATACCAAATAATGGACCAACTAACCAGGATTAACCGACTAAAGAAATAGAGATCCTTGATTGGATAAAAAAGACATGTCCCAAAGTTGTAAATCCATCATGGACAAAACATGGGTACATTGTCCCTTTTAACCGCAACTGGGTGGGATAATTTTAAACAATAACTTTACATTTAAAATCCGATTACATTTTTCTTCAAATCCGATCTATGATTGAGACAATGTTGTGTTTTGTTAGTGGCCAGTCCCCTTTTCTACGTGGGACCATGTTTGTTTGCTGTTTGCTCGGTAAACTGACTTTTAGCCCTTTTAGCCTAAGGATACTGCCCAAAGCTGACAAGTATTGTCAGTAAATGGGATTAGACAGGAATTTGCTTGAGAAATTCATACGACTGGATGAACATCCTAACGCTATTTAAATTAAATAACTTTTTAATCTTGCTGTTTATAGAAACAAGGGTATTATAACGGAGAGTGACAGTTTTTACTGGGAAGAGCAAGAATCTATTAGTGAAGTTTATTGTATTGGTGCCAATGTCTGTCACTCATCCAATTAAACAGAAAACACAAAATTTCTTTGAAGACCACCATTGAAAGAAGAGCATTATCCGAAATGTACATGGGTTTTTAATACAGCTTCAGTAGAGACAATACAACCATCTTATCATTACTAGTATGTTCTAGAAAACCGATCACCCAATTATTTTGTAGGAATGTTAGGAACACGAAGGTTGAAACTACATACCTACAGATCCCTTATCTAGTCTGAGGAACATTCATACAAAACAACAGACGATCAGAACATTCGCATAGAGATAAGATTTGTGCAAGCACCTTTAATCAGACGCATCTAGTTTGTAGTTTACTCTCTATGTTGATATCGGTAAAGAAATCTTTAACATCATAGTTTAAGCATAATCAGCCGTATTGCTCCTACTGCTGTGACTGGTCTTCATTATGAGAAGAAGTAGGCTGCTTAACACCACTCTGACCCAATGTAGGTTAACATGTATAGCTGTCACAATTGATCCATGTCTTAAAATTTTTAGTTTTAGGACATGCCAATTTCCTCGCGATTCTTTCACCACTTTGAGAGCAATGGTGAGAATATAAATTACCCAAAGTAATGCGCCCGTCTAGAATCCCAAATCGGAAATGTTACCACGAGGCCAGGCCACCACGATCTCCTAATAATAGAGATTAACAAAATCATTACCTTCCTTGTCACCTGTCACAAAGTCAACTCCATCTGGACAGCCAAACAAGGATTTATATTTGTAAAGCTCAGTAGGAATAGGATTAAAATCTGGAGATTTTTTTCCCATAGTTTTAAGTTTTTGTGTAAGTTTATTCAGGTTAATTTCCCATGGGATACGGAGGTGTGAAGTTTAGATATTGTCTCGTTAGTATTTGTTTTGGATTTGCGAAATTTTTGAATACTTTTGCTTTGAGTATGTTTTTGGATTGGTTGCTTGTGTTTTTAATTATTTGTAGCTTGAAAAGATCACGTTTATCATTGCTTTCGTTTTTGTTACTTTTTGGTTTGGTTTTCTCTTTCAATAGGTACTACTTTTGATTTTTATATCTTCAAAAGCATTGTCATTTTTTGCTTTTTGCATTTGTGTATGACAACATTGCACACTACTTCTATTAATACTAATATTGCTTTTTTTCTATCTTTTCTTATGCATTGTCAAATTTTATTTTAACTCTTGCTTGATTTATTACAAGGTTTGTAAAATCAAACTGATTTTATTTACCGTCCACGTATGCCTTTCTTCTTTAAATGTTACTTTATGAGTAAAGAATAGAAAACTAACAACATTAATTAACTAAGAGCCATTATGCACCTACGTAACACAGATTATACCTATATCTACATCAACTAATCTTCAACTTTATGAACTAAGAATTTCAAATTGACGGAGTTGTATCTTGGTATCGAAAGAAATATACGACAGTTGTACTGTGGGCGCCATTGGACAGTTTTATGGGATTCTCCATTCAACATATCTTCTGACAGTGAATTGTGACATCCCTAGAGATAGCTTCCGCATGTAAAGTTGGAGGCAATTTTTATTGCACAACTTTCTTAGTAGGCGTACTTACATTCGTATACCTACATAATAATAATAATTATGTTTATGTTGAACCTCTTTTAAAAGAGATATGTCCTACTGGATAGGTTGCAATAGAACTTATAACTAGACATATCGATGCTCGTGATAGTACCTTAGCTTTTGATACAGCAGGTGAAATCAGACGTCAAGCACCCGTTTAGGTATTTTGAGTAAAAGTAGGAAATAAATTGTTGACAAAAGAATATATAATCTAAAAATTTGAACAAGCTGTAATGGGCTGTATATTAACTATTTTCTAAACAGGGTCGACCGTAAACGGTGAATCAGTTATCACACCCATCGATTTTACACGTTTTTAATTTTAAGTAAAAGACAGGTCTCGTACAATCTTGACGCCATTTTTTTTTTCACCCTTGAAACAGGAGCTTTATAATTATGGTAATCTATCTTCAATCCTACCCTTAAAACATGAAACCTCAAACATTTTACACCAATGACGTCATTTTACTTGGGCCAAGATCAGTAACACGAGACGCAGAGATAATACGTCGCCATACAAGGCTCAAGCGCCAGGCGCCGCTTGTTCCTTCATCCAGAAACAACTCCACTGATGTAACGACCGCTTAATACGCGGTGACGGACACTACAGAACCTAATTAAGGCTCACTTTAACCCACCAGTATTCCAAGACACATCGTAACGCTAAAAGTCAAGGTGCTAAAAGGTCTAGTCAACTGGACATGTTTGAAGTCCTTATCTTATCTACTAGCATTGATTTTGAGATTCGAAATCTTGGTGTGCGGTTTCAAAGTGTTGATAACCTGTTCGTTTCAGGTATTTTTTTATGGGTATGTTATTGAGATATAAGGTTTTGTGGCGTCTGTTGGATCCTTTTTAAGATATTTATATTTTAAGTTTATGTGTAAGTTGATCCAGAAATATCAACAAGTTTTTGCAAATAACTTTGCAGCTTTTTTATTTCTTTCTATAAGAAGCTTCGGTTTCTTTTAAGCAAGTATCGGAAATGGATTCCACAAATGTATCTACCATACATTTTCCTGTCGTGAAACCCAACGATACGATCTTTATGAACATTCCGAAGACCTCAGAGGCAACAAGCTTTAAAATAAATAGCCGATCGAAATTACCTTACCCGGAACTCAACAACAAATAAAACAGCAGTAACGGTAGAGCATTCATAGTTCCACAAGAAAGCACAAAGCGTAATGCCATAAGCGCCATGAAAATTCTACTCAATGCCTACGCAGTACTTGACACGGAAAGGTAATCAAATGGCACCGCCTTATTTATTATAGCAGTAACGCATACATTCGCAGTTAACAATACAGCTCAAGTACCTAGTTACTGAAGGTTTACCACTTCGGTTGCGACAACACAAAAGTTTGTAGTATCAACGCCTACAGAAGTGTTTACTGTTTCCGTTATTTCTTAAACGGTCTACCGGTAAAACACAACAGCTGATTCTAAGAATGAATAAATACACATTTTATAGCAGGTGACAAATGTGCTCATACATGGACTCGTAATGTATACTTCACTTGTAATGTTAGAAACGTCTATGGAATCTACAACACAAAGACTATTGTAAGTTGCCGACCGAAGACGATAGGCCATGAATCGAACCTAGGGAAACAAGCAAACCTTATAGACGAATTCTCTTGGATGTATAAAAGACCAATGAACGAGAAATGTGAATACAGTGGTATAGGACGTGGTCAGATAATCTCATTTAAAAGGATCTCATGTTAAAAGAAGAAAACTGGGTAGCTATGACATAAATCCGACAAAAGCGGAAAGATGTAGAAGAGACCTATATTCAGCATTGGGCGGCTAAAAGATGAAGAAAGAATGAATCTTCCAGAAGGTCTATTAAAGAAAATTAAAGCTTTAATGATAAATGTTAACAACTTTACGCATTCATTGACTAAAATCGTGATAACGATCGTGAAAAATCTATGAAAGCAATAGACAGCAACGATTATTACACTTCGTCTCCTTAAAACTAGTAAATTCTAAAGGAGAAAAGATAATGAGCTTCGAAAATGCGTCGGCAGGCGCGTAATTATAAAATACGTGTTTAAAGAAAGTAAGATCGACGATAAAACTTGTCAATGATGTTACGAAGAAACTACCTATGATTTTATTGGCTGTGGCTTTTGTCTTCAAAAGTATCCACCACATATACTTTTAGATAAAAAGAAAAAGCGATTCGAAGATAAGTGTGAACGAATATAATGAAGTGAGAAGACTTGGTGGAATTCTTGTATTAACTAGCAAGAATAATAAAACTCGTTGAAAAGTTGGTGCTTGCTAATATTACAATAGTTACAAACAACAGAATTAGTTTCTGCTGAATAGGTGTATGTAGAGAAAATATAATCAATTAATAGATTTATGATGCTAAGTCAAATAATAAAAAGGTGAGAAACTTACAAGAAGAATGCCAAATGTGGTCATTATTATAAAGCTATGAATAAAAAGAGCTTGATCATTTCATACACATTAAGATGTTTTTTTTATGATGTCCTTAAACAGTATCAAAATTATTCCTTAACAAGTCACACAGAACATTCTATGCTTGAAGGATCTCTAGTCTAACGTAACGCTAGACTCGATGAACCGATATGAACCGGGCTTCAAGAATTCGAGACAAAAGGATACCGAGTACAGCAAGTACAAACATTGAATGTTTATGAATGAATTCTTGTTTCCTTTTGTCAAATGTTCTATCAAACGTATTCGTATGAAATAAGAATTAAATTATAACTGCAGTTGGTGGAGGTAATGATAATGATTTAGGTAAATTAAGAGTCAATGAAAAATATAAAAGTGACCCAAAAAGGGGACGAGAACTAACGTCAAAAACTAGTTAATCTATAGATATTCATGACAAGACACTTCTAGTAGTAGACGTCTTGTTTCTAAATTATGATGAACTACACCACAAGTTCTACAGACAAAACAATCAAAACCTAGACTTTAAGTTCAGAACCATAATCTAGAAAGAACCAAAATCTACAAATCATACTGATGAAGTACAAAAAAATGCACAAACAGACATTGTCTCCAAGCAAAACATCTGACCGTCAAATTGAATCTTTTTTACTGCAGGAAGAAAAGTAATGTTTCGTAACATTAAATATATCATTCGGCTCGTGTCGGGTGTGTGTGTTCACGTGAAGCGAGCAAGACGCGGCGGTCGCGACAGTCGAACTAATGTCAAGGCGAGCGCAATCAGGGTGCGTGGGCGCAGCGACGGGAATTATGTGGATACGCTCTGAGGTATATTTATTATTTTAACTGTATAATTATTATTTATTCAACGGAAAGAAAACAAATTTATGTTGCGCCAATAATGGAAATAATTGCTATTAGTTTTAAAAACTGAAAAAGAGGCTTCCGGCGACTGGGACCGCAATAAAGTGACACTGCGGTCCCAGTTGCCGGATGCATTTAATTTTAATATTTGTATTCCGTCGACTGGGACCGATCCATAAATTGAACCAGAACGGTACAGTCAGACGAAAAATGTCTGTGGAAATTATCTTGTTCAATACAAACCAGGTAAAAAGTAATAGGATAGCATAGGTTTAAAGTGGTCTGTATTGATATAATTCTCGGCAGGAAAAGGTTACCTGAAATTGTCTTGTATTAATTCAGAAATATTTAAATTAATACCACTTTGAACTTATAGCCTAGTACTTTTGCTGGTTAGTCAATGAAAAAGACAATTTCAGGAAACTTTCTACTTAGAATTATTTAAATACAGACCCATCTTGAACTCATGCTAGCCTAGTACTTTTTGTTAGCTTTTAATTGTCTCACTGGTGACAAAAGGGAATATTTTTCCCGTTTGTCGCCAGTGGGAAGTTTTTACGAGAAAAAAATCCCTATTGTCCAAGAAAAAAGTACTAGGCTAGCATGAGTTCAGTATACGTCTGTATTTAAATAATTCTAAGTAGGAGGTTACCTGAATTTGCCTTTTTCATTGACTAACCAGCAAAAGTACTAGGCTAGCATAAGTTCAAATTGGTATTTATTTAAATATTTCTGAATTGATACAAGACAATTTCAGGTAACCTATTCCTGCCGAGAATTATTTTAATACAGACCACTTTGAACCTATGCTAGCCTATTACTTTTCCTGGTTTGTATTGAACAAGACAATTTCCATAGACATTTTTCGTCTGACTGTACCGTTCTGGTTCAATTTATGAATCGGTCCCAGTCGACGGAATACAAATATTAAAATTAAATGCATCCGGCAACTGGGACCGCGGTGTCACTTTATTGCGGTCCCAGTCGCCGGAAGCCTCCTGAAAAACACGCTATTAGCACGCACTATAAATTACAATATTCGTATTCCTCTCGTCGAACCTTATTGATTGATACCCATTTTTTTTTTTTTTTTTTTTTTTTTTCGTGGTAAAATCATCAAATGAGTCCTCCCACCCCGGGCAGGGCGGGAGGGACTGTCAGACTTGTACTGACTAAAATCCACGGTGTCCTTCAATAGCCCTTTGTGTTCCGGGGTCACGGTAATGAGATAAGTCCCGCGACCCCGGCAGGCTTTGGCCCTCTTGGGCGGGGCCCCGTCATCGTGCTGACGCTCTTTGAGGCGCGCGTGGAACACAACGCGCCGTCGACCCGGGCATGGTCCATGGTCGGGCGGCGAGTTGCCCTTTACTCGCCGCCCGCATGCCCGCGCCTACGGTGGCCGGAGATCGTCTTGCGACGTCCGACGCCGTGGGCGCCAACCACCGCGGGTGGGGCGGAGGGAGGACTCTGTCCTCTCTCTCTCGTGGCGCGCCTCCTCCTTCGCGAGCATTACTGCTTCGCAGAAGGAGGCGACCGCTTCCCACTCCGTCTCGCCCCGCAGCATGGCCGCAACCAATGCTGGGCGCGAGAGGTCTCCGCCTATCGCCGCCGTGAGGACACGTCGGTGCTCTGCCCAAGCGGGGCAGTCTTGCACCGTATGCTCTACTGTGTCCTCCGGGCGATCTTCGCAGTGGTGACACCCAGGCGTTTCCTCCTTTTTCCTTAGACACAGGTACCTCCCGAAACATCCGTGTCCGGTGAGGACCTGCGTCATGCGGAAGGTCAGGACGCCGTGACTCCTATCCAGCCACTCCTCAAAGAGGGGTCTTACCGCCGCGATTGCGGCGTGCCCGATTGATTGATACCCATGACATGGTAAGAATTTGATAAGAAAATGTCATTTCGCATTATTTTCAACAAACCCTTTTATTATAAACTTAAATCATAGGGCTCCATTTCAAATAGCCAATTCGCCACCTTGGGACGGCCGCCATGTTGGATTTAGGTCACGTGATATATTTTTTTGTATCCCATTCAGCAAACCCTTTCATTTGATACCCATATCATGGGGGTGGATTTCAAACAGCCAGTCCGCCATCTTGAGGCGCCCGCCATATTGGATTTGTAATGACGTTTCTTAGCTAGTTCCAAGCTAAGCAGAGCTTGTGTTATGAAAAACATACTTAAATATTTCTAAATACATAAATATTATAGATAAATTACACCCAGACACAGAACAAAATGATCGTGCTCATCACACAAACATTTGTCATGGGTGGGAATCGAACCCACGACCTCCGGCATAGCAGTCAGGGTCACTAACCACTAGACCAACAGGTCTGTCAGTTATGAGAATGGTGATGATGATGATTATATAATAATAATAATAAAACATTTATTTCAGAATCATCCATATTTGTTAGTAACAATGCAAAACTTATAAACTAATGTTAGTACTACAACTATATTCTAATTAACGTGAGGCACACCAACCCTGGGGGATGTCTACTTGACTGCATGCAGCCGTATCCACCTCCCCAGGATCGGCGAGTCCCACCTATCAGCTAACGTTCTAAGAATGTTGTTGGGGCTGGCGCGAACCCGGCGTAGCAGAGATGCGCATCTCATGCGCATGATGGCCGAGAAACTAGCTACATTCGCGTCGGCAAACATGCCAGACGCGCTACAAAAACGCGGCAGCCCCATCAACACCCGGAACGTGTTATTGTATTGTACGCGCAGGCCACTATATGCCCTCTGCGTAAAGTTCACCCACAGGCTGCACGTGTAAAAGGACTGGCAGTAGGCTTTAAAAAGCGTCACCTTAACCTGAGCCGTACAACGTGCAAACCTGTGGGCCAACATCCCACATCGAACAGCCAGTGACCTGCGCTCCCGTTCCACATCGAGATTATCTTTTAAATCGTCTGAGACCCAATGACCCAAATATTTAAAATTTGCTACTCTTTTTAGAGGTCTGCCGCATAGCATAACAGGTGGAATTGTGCTATAGGTTTTTTTGCCTGCTTTGAATATCATGTATTCGCTCTTAAGCGCATTATATTTGAGCCCATGGGCCTCAGCGTACGATTCACACACTGTAATCAATTTCCTTAATCCCCTGATCGAAGGGCTCAGCAGAACCATATCGTCTGCATAACTTATATTATTAATACATACGCCATCAATATGACAGCCGATTCCGGTTCTGCTAAGCTCTTCGATCAGATTATTCATATATAAATTAAACATTGCGGGTGAGGACAACCCCCCCTGCCTCACCCCACACTCAAGCCTGTACTCAGTTGAAAAAGAGTTCTCCCATCTAACACGGTTCTGTTGATTAGCGTACCAAAATTTAAACAAGTTTATAACTTCCCGGGGCACATCCGTCTCATGCTGCAGTTTACCCCATAGCACTTTATATGATACCAGGTCAAATGCTTTTGACAAATCTAGGTAACATGCGAATACTGGTGTCTTTCTCGCTGTATAGTAGTGCACAGTCTGCTTCAGGCTAAGGATAGCACTCTCTGTAGATAAACCGGGCCGAAACCCGAATTGAGCATCGTTTATTTTAAGATGTTTGTTACAGCTGGTTAAAACTAGCATAAATCAATGATGAACGACACAAAAGAGACCTCCTCTCTTTAGTCATATTCTTCGTTGTCCTGCTGGCCTCCGTCTAAACAAGGCTAGAGAGTGGGTAGAAGAACATGGCTGCTATCGATAACCATCTTAGTAGTTTAAAATAAAATAAAATAATAAAAGATTAGCTGAAGCTTTCACTTTTATTTTGTTCCAAAATGTAGAGATACACATCCAGAACAGACAATAGCATGTTGAAGAATTGTTGTGCAAGTTTAACAGATCTCACTAAGCTTAAATCTATGTATCTATCATGGTCATAAGCCGTCTTTAAATCCGTCCGGCCGTCAAGAATCATCTCATCTCTAAAATGAGATGAGATTTTGAAGAATTTGAAAACGCTTACTATTGCGTAAACACTAGTTGTTTGGGGATGTTAAAGACAGAATAATAATCGCCAGGTGATTAGTCAACTTTTCACGTGACCAGAGAGGGCTGGCCTATTCCTAGGTCAAAGAATTGCATTGTTATACAACGTGGCAATGCTGCCAGTGTTCTAGGCATTGTTTCCGTTGACAGCGATGTAGACGTTTTCTTTCACGCCCTTTGATTGTTTTCTTTTTTGTAGATATTCTTATTAAGTTTATTTATAGTTTGTATATATTAGTTTTGTATTATACAGTTAGAATGTATAAGATTATTTTATATTCAGAAAATAAAAACAAAGAAATAAAAGGATAAATTATCAATGGTTGAAATACATTTGACTGAAATGTTGATTCCTTTTTCAGTGTTAGATCTATGTCTCGTCTGATGAGAAGTAATGTTTATAGCAAAAAATTTAAGTAGTAAAGTACTTAAATACACCTTTATTGACATAATACTCATGATTCTTATCAGATTTTATCACTAATTGATACAATTGATCAACACGATAGATGGTAATTAGTAAATTGTGATTACGATAACATTACTTGTATTGTAGTTAATTTATTTTGTATTGATGAACAACTTGGCATTAGTAAGATTGTAGCGAAATATGAAGGTTAGAACGAGCACAGAGAAACATATGCCCAGCGGTAAATGAAGTCTTGTGAGTGTAGTACTCACAATTTATATGCAGCTCTTTTCATCGAAGAACTTCTAGGCAAGCGTGCTGTACCGTCGATCACGATCATCAGATGAGATGAGATAGTGGTAAAAGCCAGACAGACTATCGCTTAACAAAAAAAGTAAATATTAGAAAAACCGCTTTTTTGCCGTGGCTAAATAAACACCAGAAATCCTGTATTTCTGGTGCTTGTACCCAAAGTTGATGAGAAAAATAATAAAATTAAACAAAAGTCTTATCCACACTAAAGCAACGCTCACCACACTCGCGCTTCAGTAATTGAACGGCGATGTAAAAGGTATCTACGGCGCAAATAACAAAAAAAAGGCAACGATAATCGCGGGTCGCTTTGCCCCGCCCCGCGTGCACGCGTTCGTGCGGTACGGTTATTGTGCGGTTAAATAAAAATGTGAGCCATTCAATGGGTTGGATTTCAACGCACATTTTAGGGTTGATGGTATTGAAAGTGGAGAATTACGGGTAGAGTAATAACATAACATCATGACAATAAATACATTCGAGAGACATTAATTACAGCCTTGAGGTATCTGAAAATACGCAACCTCTTTAGAATATGAAAAGCTTAACATATTTAGCTAGAGAGACTGCTACGAATAGATGTTTTTGATTATTTATAGGTATTTTACTTGGAAATCATCATAAAAATCCGTCCTAGAATGGGCTCAGGGGTCTATCAGACTTCCATCGCCTAAAACAACACAGTCTTCGATTACCTGGGGTGTTGGAGTATGAAGCATGCCTGCTTTTAGCGGACTGCTATCAGCCTTCTAGAGAAAATCATCACTTTAGCTAGTCCACTGGAATCCCAATTGCATTGCCTCCTGCCTGCATTTAACAAATTGCATTACCTCAGACACAACACCCGTCTGGTCGGAAGGTACCTTCCTTTTCACCGGGTAGCGAGGAACTTATAGGATCTGCCAACACATCGGGTGTCGGGACAACTGTCCAATAATGTTGGCACCAATTTTGGTTGCGGGACTTATCTCATTACCGTGACCCCGGGACATAAAGGGCTATTGAAGGACACCGTGGATTTTAGTCAGTACAAGTCTGACAGTCCCTCCCGCCCTGCCCGGGGTGGGAGGACTCATTTGATGATTTTACCACGCTAAAAAAAAAAACCTCCCAAGAACACATCTTCTATCCCGACGGACATCGTGTTTTCAACTTGTTCATTCCGGATTCGATTCAAATACTCTAATGTGCAAGTTATTACCAAGCTCTTTTGACATTATTATCGTTCTTAACGAAAGCATACTACTGAAAATGCTGAAAGTAGTCATTTGATAAATCCTTATGGCTTGGAGGTAGTATTGAAAGTAATAACCATACACCGCTTTCAGCGAAGTTGCTACTGTCCTGTCCATTGCCAATTAAAGACCTCACACCATATTCAACACTAACGTTACTCACATTTTTATTACATTATGCAATCAAGAATCACCATAACCAATTCTCCGTATTCATAATACATGAATTGCTCACATAAAAATATTCATAAAAGGTCACAATAAACTATCGCTATACAAACCGTATGTTTTATTTGTTCAGTAAGTGGATGCATTGCGCGTGCGCGGGGTGAAGACGTATAAAAATGTGCGTAGACGCACGCCAAGTGGCATGGCGCCCTTCGAGGACCGTGTTATGTGAATACATTTGTCAAATTGAGACATTTTTTTCATTTTTCTTCTCTTTGTGTTTGCTCATTCTTGGGATGCTTGTGTTTGATAGAGAAAAAAGACTTTTCTTTATGTGGTGGTGTAGTTTGAAATGTTGTAGTAGTATTATAAAAGAGTTACTAGCTGGTGCTTTAATAATTAATGGACTTTTTGGAGATTGAGGTTTCTGCTAGGAGCCATAATTTAACTTTAGTATTGTCACATAAGGAAATGCATTAACAAATTAAATGGTCGCAATGGTAAAAAAGTTGGACTCCTGAGAAAGTTGCAACCTTGCCGTACAAAGGGTTATTTCGAAAGATTTGACTTTTGCGCTATTGAGCTTTGGTTTATTTTATAAATATGTTTATTTACACTATATCAGAAACACAATTTCGAATGCTTAAAGAAAAAATTAAAGCTCATACTTTAACTATATTCTTATACAAGAGTAAAGTCAATAAACAAACATTTTATCTAAATTCCAGAATCAAAATTACTAATAAAGACATAGTAATGTAAACAGAGCACAATCAAATATAAAAGCCCGTAAAATATTCAATGATTCTCGTTTTAATCCATGGTAGAGACTTTGGGCACAGAGTAAATTAATTCAGAAGATTCAATGGATACAACAACTGAGTGTTTATTGATGTATGCAAAGGCCAAGTTTAAAATGAATATGAAAAAAAAAAACTGTATCACTAGAGTGGACTGGCAAAGGTGAGATGGGACTATGAAATGACGAAGATGTAAATGAGAAAAGTAAGGATAGAAATGGTCGTGTACAAAATTATAATGTACAGCCTTATAAATATAACATACGCACTGGCCTATAGATGACTAGAGAAAAGTAAAGTTTTTTTTTTTACATACAGTTAAATTTGGTAGTGCTGCAAAGCCTAATAATAGATTTACAAAAAATATATGACGTAATTTTCACTCAGTCCAACCAAAAGAATTACAGAAGTCAGTTCCATTCCTATTTAAAAAATCTCGTCTTTATCTGCTTCTATCAGAAGATTTTCAGTTGTATCTTTATCATGAGGTTGCATTTTATTATCGTCTAGACCTTCTTCATTTACATTATTATATGCCATAGGTCCTACCACCGTTATCTCAGACCGTATCTTGTCACAACTCGATTGAAATCCGAACAAATATCTATTGTTAACACTTTAACACGGATCTTAGATATAAGATTATGTGTGTATAATTTTATTTTGGATTCCTACTGCGTTGTACGTTTTTTTCTTCGGTTCTATGAATTTTAAGGGCACTGTTCGTTTGAATATTTTTGTCTGATTGTAATGTGTAACTGCTTTGGTATGTAATGGTTTCCGAATTTTTACATCAGTGAAACCTTTGTTTTTGGTAAGGCAACACAATAATTATGTAGCAATGATTGTTTGAACAACTTTTTTATTTGCCTTGATTACACTATAACAATCGTTGATGACCACAATAGGAAACTACATCCGCATAAACATTTTTAACATTCCAAAGGAAATGAAAATACTGTTTGTAAATGAGTAATATTAAAATTGTTACTACTACATTCTTATCTTTCAGATCTATCGAACACAAATCATCTCTAAATGAATCACTAATAAAAGTATTGAGCAATAACCAATGAGTCAAATAAGCCGGATCCCCCCATTTTTATGTAAAGTTCGTTCAGTCTTTCCAAAAGTTGTCTGGAAGATATAATAGTGATAAGACAACTGTTGAGAGAACCCAGAGAATAATTAGCAATATTATAAACTTGCAGTATTATGAATTTTTAGCTCGAAAGTTTGAAAACCATTCTTAGAGAGCTAGAGGTACTCGTATCGTATTACCCAGTTACTCTGTTGAGGAGGTCAGATAGGCAGTCGGTCCATGTAAAATACTGATATTCGGCTGCATACGATTCGATTGGAAGCTGACCTTAAGTTTAGTTGAGAAAAAGCTAGGTAGATGAATAGCTTTATATTGTCCGCGGCTTCACTTGCTCCCATTACACGACCTTTGAGTTTTAATTTAAAGCCATCAAAATCGGTCAAAATACAAAAAGAAATCATTCCTATTTAACGCGCGGTCTTATCTCAATATTCCCAAAAATTGGTTTCTTAGAACGTCGAGTATGACGTAATGTAATAAAAATAAGCAACGCGAAAAATACAGTGAACAGAAAAGGGTATAAAAAAGAATTTAAACCGAACAGAATAATAAATAAGAGTTTGATATTCCCAATAAAAATTGGGAAGTTGTAGCACAAAAATAAACTTTGACGTCGAAGATCTCTGTATTTCCAGCGATAACAACAGTTTTTTTTTAAGAATTTAGTAGGTTTTCCATTTTTTTAAAACTTTAACCGAACCATTATTTAATTGTATGTCTATATTTTAAATAATCTAAAGAAAAGCAGTAAAATAAATGCCCATTCGCAGCTTAAGTAACATTTCAACACAAATATCATTTTTTCAATTTTCAATCTTATTGACGCTCCATAGTGGTGACAATAGTTTACGCGGTCATAAGCGATTAAAATCGTAGTCAGTCCGCGTCTTAATATTGTAGTTGTATAATCCATTGATCCATGAAGAAAGACTTCTAACAGACTCCCCAAAAGGGACAACAGAAAATAACACCTTATTTGCTCGCTAAGCCTCAAAATATCTCAATTTCTCTGAAACAATAACACCAAGCATACATCAGAGGTATAAGTAAGTCCTTTATTGGGGGACGTAAATAAAAAACCCCAAGGGAAAAAAGAAGTATTTCGTGAAGAAAGGGCACACGCGGTTACACAGTCCTATCAAAAAATAAACAAACACAGGATTCTACTTAGGAGCGTCGCCGGTTACTTGGAAGACGGCTGTAAAATTTACGATTCCTTGTATTATTGTCAGGTCTTGTGGTACGATTAAAAAATAACGCAATATGTCTTACTAGGTATACCGTGTCCGTGTATCCGAATCAAGGTCTTTCTTGATGTAAGTTCTCTATTGGTTCTGTCACGGTTACAACTGCATTTAATACGAGAACTGTAGGTCTCATCATTACCTTAATTTTTTTCTAATATAATATATTTATGCCTATAATCCCCAAAGGGCCTTTCTGTTTTAAGGTTGACCTAATAGTACTTCCACATTTTATTAGTAATTTCCAAATAGATGGGCGTTCGGGGTGTGTGTGCCTATTGCCAGTTGATGTGCACAAACCTGTGTTTGTCTGTACTCTGTAGCTACCAACTACATACAAGCTGACGGAATTAAAAAAATATTACTCATTACTAGTTGAATCGAAAGCTATCAAGGATATTAAAGCAATCAGACTGTTTATAAAAACCATGTCAGTCGTTTAGGGGACCGCAAGCTGGCAATGCACTTAGGACCATAAAAATCTGTTCTAAAACCATTATCGTAACCAACAATTACGTGTTTACAAAACTATCTTACGGGTTGCCGATACATTACAATGATTATACGTTTTGTAAACATTATTACATTACTAATGAAGCTGCACTGAAAAAAAGAATAATCTTATGATTATAGGACGGTTATAAGACCATTATAAACGCATCTACCCTTTAACAGATGCAGGGTTAATAGCAATGGTGGATCTATTCAATGCATATTTATTCATGCTTTTGTCCAATTTTGATAGGGATTTAATTTCGAGTTTACGCCTTGATTTTTGATTTTAGCTGTGGTGTATTTTGGGGGGTTGATCCTAATAGTGCAGTAGTTAAGGGTGTCCGCGAACGGGTTGCTCTCTTTTTTAATCCGAGTGTATCATTGTGTAAATTTAATGGGAATCCTGTTTTTAATGGACTACTTTGGGTAGAAATTAAACGAGAAGCTTTTGCGGGAATTACAAGAAGGTATAGCAATCATCATGGAGATTAATTTAGAAATATTACTAATTTGCTATACCTAGATAACGCAGATGACGAATTAGAAGCAAATTAGAATGTTAAAGAAGCATCAAGCATTGTAAAGGTAGATTCTATCGAATCAAAAATACAGAAAGTAGATCGTAATAACTACGGACAAGAAAATCATAACACAGCTACCCAAATAAACTAAACTTCCAATTCCACTGTTGACCACAAATACCGTCGCATAAATTATCGATACGAATATCGCGTTCATAAGCCACGGTATGGACAATCGTTCATTGAGGTTCTTATTTATTTTAAATACAATCATCAGGGGGGCCTCCTACTGTGACACACCTGGGGCGCTGTCCCTTGGACTCCAACCTCGGCGCTTTTCGGCCCCCTTTAATCAACTGTCATGCGACCATTACAAAGCTATAAATCCATTTGCACTCACCTTCAACCTTATCATCACCTTCCTAAGTTTCAATATCGTACGGTTGACTACTGATGGTAAGTTTGTTTGTGTGTACAGTAAAGTCCAAGAGCAGACGCCATTTTCGTTTATTTGATTGCGGTGTTATATCAGAACTGGGGCAGGTATGACAGGGTATGTATTTAGGTTAGAATAGGTAATTAGTGGTAGGAATTTGTGGGATGGTCATTGCCCATATGTTTGATTTGAAATTACAAGCCTTTCTTCTATTACAAGCTTCATGACATCTTCGATGTAAGTATTTCTAACAAAAATACTCAAATAGGTTTTTAAAAAACGTAGAATAGTTCATAATCTCCTATTTTTAAATTATATAGAAGAATTTTTATAATTTACCTGAGGAAGATTTATTATTCAAAAACATCTTCATGCTCGTGCTGAAATGTAGCAAATGAAAACAAGCATTTATGCAGTCAAAATATTTAAACTTTATTGGGTGGTGTCCGTTAGATACAAATTTCAAAGTTAGATTGCAATGATCAGGTAGGTCTAGATTATACTTGTGATAAAACAAAACCGTTATTGTACATACAATCTATTAAGGAGTGGTGCATGTCATATCTTAATTGAGTCATATCTTAATCAACTGAGGAGCTCGTGGCTGAATAGTAAAAGGGGCGAATCTTTCAGGTTAAGCTACGCTTGAATAGGTAAGTCTTTCGATGGGTGACCATCTATCATAGCGAGTTTCCTGCGAAGCATGTAAAGCCGTTAGCCCCGGCTGTCATTTGTAGATCTCTGACAGTCGTTAGTATTAGTCAGAAGCTTGAAAGACTGATAACCAGTTTTAGCAAGGGGTATTGTGTTACCGATGGTAATTGGGGTGTGAAAGTCTACAGTCAGTTCTACTGGAAGTCAGCTCCAACATACTTGGGAAAAGGCTAAGCAGATGACAGTAATCAACTAAAAGTGAAGGAAGTAACTTCACTTCTGCCTACGGTTGAAATTACCTTTTCTGGACGCATCCGCAAGCAGAGCTAGTCCGATATTCAACTCATCCTAAGGCAGTGCACTGTTGGACATCTGTCTCTCTCAAACTGCCCGCATAACACTCAGTATTCCGTCTTCCGCATCTCGTCTGTCCCTTTACTGATGCGAAACACTTGCCAATACACGATTATCCACAAGTCATCATTATCTTCCTGTCCTTATCCAATTTTACTTGTGGCTTGCGCAACATGTTTCTTCTCCTATCAGACGTCGCAGCACCATTTTCTCCTTTTTCTTTAATATTACGATTCGATGAGTAATCTAACGATGAATGATGTCCTTATCCAATTTTACTTGTGGCTTGCGCAACATGTTTTCTTCTCCTATCAGACGTCGCAGCACCATTTTCTCCTTTTTCTTTAATATTACGATTCGATGAGTAATCTAACACATACATAAACATATTAACAGTCTAACAGAGATTTAGTTAAATAATCATCGAACCGTATCAGTAACAATAAGCAACAATCATAATATTCATACATCGGAATCCATAACGCACCGTCAAGTCGCCTGCGCCGTTGATCTGACGAATTTGTTATGGTCTCAAATAACGTGGGATACACACGGCTAGTAAGGATTGACAGCAGCGACCAGGCTTTTTTATCGTGGTGAAAACATCAAACTCGTCCTCTTAGCCGCCGCGGAAGTGGAGCATTCCTATCAACGGTAGTATAGTTTCACTGGTCTTCGTGAGGTGTTCAAGATTTTTTGAAAAACAAATTCAATGAAAAGGAACTATAATTGCAGTTTACTCATAGATAGCCTTTTAAAGATTCTGAATACTTCTTCTATCAAATAAGCGTTTTCCTCAAGTCAAGTTAGTTTAGATTCTAACTTGACTTGAGTCTTGAGTATATTTCTAGAAACTATTAGTATCATCACGGCTTTGGTGTTTGGCCGACGCTGAGAGGATCAAGAACAAACGTCAACTTTAGTAAAGGAAAATGCATTTTAGGTTTCGTTGATCTCCTGTCAACGTATTAACGTTAACTGTATATGAATCAACTAGTTGAATTCGTCAACGTCGTTTATGAATTTAACTCCTGCGTCTCGTTGAATTAACGAGAACGCAAACGCAACGAGCTGAGCAAGTTGATCAACCAGTTGACAAACGTAAATCAACGTTAACGTTTCGTTGACGGAAAAACCGTCAACGACCCATCCCTAGCACTAACGTGTGGCGGCAATCTATGCCTTGCATGCGGAATCTTGAAGACCTGTGAGTTTATTATTTACTCAGCATAACATTTCAACCTACTGACTGTTACTAATTGTTACCAAAAATACAACACACTTGCTCGCCAAACTATCAAACAGTATCTCACGGTACCTTAGCCATTTCTTTTTTCATGTCCTAAACTGGCCATAAGTAAGGCATTGTGCTTCGAATATTACAATAGCGGCCATAATGGAAGACCAACGATACCCTTTCTTTGACGCGGTTTAATTGTGTGATGAAGTGTGGTTACGACATATTACTTTTTTTTGTTCATGCGGCAGAAAGTGTAATACAAAAAGTGTGGCGGGTGAAGTTTTGTGTGGACTTGAGCTTAGATTTTTTTTAATTTTGTTTTTTTTTTTGGTGCTGATCGTCATGCGTTTAGTACTGCTAAAAAAATTATAAAAGTCAGGGAATCATGCTCATTAATTTTGGATCTACTGTATAAATGCAAACGTTTTTAATTCAAGAAATTACTAAAAATATAAAACCTCAAAACAACAGCTCTTAATCATCTACTCCAATTAACAATTAACGTCACTTATTAAGAAAGCAGAAATTCAAAAGAAAAACAAAATAAAAAGCGATACTAATTAATTTGTTAATTCGACCTCAATCGATTGTAATTCAAGAGTGTCGGTCCATTACTCGGTTACCACCCGCCAAGTCGATGCCTTGATTGTGATATAGAGCAATGTAATTGCAATAAAGTGTTGCAAATTATTTCATTATCGACCCCTTGATTGTTCATAAACGTATCGTGTTGAATTTAATGCGTTGTTTATCGTTCCTCAAGTGAGCACTTGATTTTGATGTTGCACTTTGTAATATATCGGACAAAAAAAAAGCTGTATTAAATATATTTAAGGTAAATATGGCTGTGTAAAGAAATATCACAGAAAAACGACAGTCCTATACACCGTGACTTTTTAGTCGTCTTACAAAAGTGGTCCACATAATGTACCCGACCTAAAATACATCTAGGCGAGTTTAGTTTTTTTTTTTAATCGTTAAAAATATTTCTTATTAATAAATAGGTACATTAGAAATATGAAAATGTTTACGTAAGCTTTAGAGTATACCTACCCAGCGCAATAGTCGGGCAGATCATTCCATCTCCATTTTCTATGAGACAAGGGTGTTTTTAACTACTCCTTGCGTCATAACAATGAATTAAAATTTTATTTACAAATTTTTCAAATCTCTTAAGTACGGGGTGCTAAGACAGGACACCTCCACGTGCGCCCGTGGACTGGAGTTCCCTTTCGGATACGTCCGTGGGGAAGACCAGTTTTTCGAGCCGGTGCACCCTGGGATGCGGGCAAAAACTCTTCCTTAGGCACACAGTGCCTAAGGAGTCTCTTTGCCCGTATGCGAATAGCCTGTCGGGTGGACGCTCCAACGCGTGTCCCTCTTATTAGCAGAGGGCACAGCGGCGGAGCGGGCTTGCGGACGGTGAGTAATGGGTAGGTCGCCGTCCGACCGAGGACCGAGCCCGGGCCGGTGGCGCGTCGTGTCGTGTTTCGCGCGTGCTTCCGGGGAGTAGTCAGCAAACTGACGGGGCCCCTTATGGGGCCAAATGCCTGCTGGGGTCGCGGGTTTTTCTTAACCCAGGATACCGTGGCCCCAGAACGTAAAGGGCATCCGAAGGAACACGGGTGGATTTTAGTCAGTAAGAGTCTGACAGTCCCTTCCGCCCCACCCAGGGCGGGAGGCCTCATTTGATGATTTTGCCACCTAAAAAAAAAATCTCTTAAATACCTATTTTTATTATAAACGTGTTCTAGTCATTGGATACATGAACTGGGCTGCCGTTGTAAGACGACTAAAAAGTCACGGTGTATAATTATAAATATGAGGAAACTAAACGGCATGTTATCTAATTGTCAAGTTTTATATTGACCAGTTCCTGGTTATAGTAATTTACTCGTAGGTCAGGAAAAAAGTTATGTATGCAGGCTAGCAAGTTTAAAACGATTTTTTAACGTTTTGTTAAATTTTCAATGTGTCTTGCACCTTGCTCTTCGGCTAAATGTGGAATATACAGTCAAACAGTGCATAATTATGTTATGGACGAAGTGATTAATCGGGCATTATTCATAATGCCCGGGCAATATAAATAATGCCCAATAAGAGCGGGCAATGTGATTATAACCAATCAATTTATCACATTGCCCGGGCCCACCCTATCTTGGGCAAAGTAATAAAATAGGTGAAGTCGACGGAGCCCCGCTATGCGGGGCTTCTACTTCTGGGTGTTTTAAAGAGAATAACCTCGAAGGAGGATTTATGAATACTGCCTGCATTAATCACTTGGCCCATAACACATACATAAAATATAATTATGCTTATATGCTAATGAAATGCATGTTGCTAACAAGAAAACTGAAACTGTATGTTGCTGTCTATCAGTGCTTTGCCAATGAACGCTAATTTCGGTTGCAAGAAAAAAGTTTTCCAAAAAATACATTAAATAAAAGAAAAAGTAGAACGGTTTTTTGCGACTACGGTCCGAGACTCTGTGCAGAAAATCAAAACGATTGTATTAAAAATGTCACGCTGCACATCCTTTACCCCGTCGTCAACTCGGGGAAGCAACATCCGTTGTTTCCCCGAGTTGACGACGAAAATTAAAAATTCTGACCATTGCGTCCGCAATGGTTACAATTTTACGATTCTGGAGTTATGTTTTATTGTATTTTTACCACTTTTCTCAAGACTCGCACACTTTTAGACATACGTGCAAAGCTGAGTAAGTAATATTGCTTGATACTATAGATACAGGAAAAAAATCCTAGCTATCCCATTATGGGGGTCCAAGTCTTTTAGCATTATTTGTCAACGTTAATATTCAAGTTTTCACTTCTGCCGGCACTCCCGGAGTGCAAACCGTCGTTTTTTTTTCTTGTCTATCTTGTGCTTGAAGTAGCGCATATTTTACATTTAATTTTGCTCTTTTAATTTTACCATTACATTCAAGCAAAAAAAAAGAAAGAAAAACGTGTAATGGTGCATACACGCCACGAGTAGATACAGTGTACAGTTGTACACACAATAATAAAAAAGCAAATATAAAATTAAACTTAAAACTAAACAATAAATTTTATGTGACTCAGGCTGTAATATTATGTGGCTGTGCCAAAGTTTTATAATATGTAATATTTATAAATAACAATGTAATATTTATTCAGGTCTAGACTTAACTGCATGTATGCATATTATATATACCTACGTAGTTAAAGAAATAAATAAGAACTTGTACTCATTCTTATTTCATATTTATGCTAATGAGTTCGTGTTTTTTCTCAAACCTTTTAGGCTACCTATAGATTAATGCCACAACATCAACACATAAGACCTTCTATAAGCAATATATTAACGACGCCATTAATTTACCTTAAATCGGTAAACTAATCAACATTCAAGTAGTTGCACTTAAAATAAAAACAAATATTTAAAAAAATGAACCGAAAAATTAATTGAATTTTTATTTTGGGCCATTACGAAATCGATAAATTACATGAAGCGATGCAATTAAAAATGTTGACATGTGTCTCGTGCTCACTTACCGACCGACTCACTAAAATAGCCTACACAATCGTAAATATATTTTTTTTGGGTTCCGTACATCGTATTATGTTGAACCAGCTGTTTATCACCAAATATTTTGTGAATAGGTGAAGTACCTAATCTGTGATACGGCACGCGCATCGAACTTTTTAATTACTAGTGTTTGCCTGCTTCCCCTTTTACTCGTAATTTTCCCCCATAAGATCGTCGCCAGGTAACCCAATCTTTTCTCATAAATTAAGTGCCTCAAGGTCTGCACATCATCAAACTCACTTTCGCATTTATATTTATTTTTTAGTTTGGATTTGGCTATGGCTTTAAAAATGTATGTACATTTTCTGGATTTTCGAATCGCAATACGATTGGGGAAATGGTTTTCAATTTTCGAGCATACTAGATTTGATTGAAAACAGTAGTAAATATTTCAGCAAATTCCTAGGTTCCACCTGCATTTATTTCGAGACGGTTTTAAAATTTAGCTTTCTCCAAAACCTATTTCATTTTGTACGGGACTCTGAATAATAATGAGAGATCCCACTTTACCTAACTTATTTAAGAGATAGAATTTATATGAAGCTCCCGATGTGATTCTGATTAGTTTTTATATAAACTCAAAAGAAGCTGGTTGAACTAATTTTGTATGGAATTAAAACTGGACGTTGTAATGTCCACAAATCTGTGATTTTATTGTGTGCGGCTGTTGAAGAAGCCTCCAATTCTGGGGACCGCTTTATGTTGCAGTGTACCAAGAGATTTTCCTTTCTGTATTCTTGAATTTAACTGTTTATTATTATGTTCGTTCTTTTTTGCTTTGTTACTCGTGTTTTTTGTTGAAAAATAAGTAGTTATAAAGACATTTTACACATATAAAATATAATGAAAAAGTATGTTATACTTTAAGCAATCAAGTCAGTTTAGTCTCCACGTTAAAACCTCTATCTTCACAATTTTTTTTGGAAAACTTGCTCGAATTCAGCGTTATTTTACATGAACATAACTGTCGGCTTTTCGGTGATTGAAGTATGAGTCATGAGGACATTTTAAGGAAATAACTCAAAATATTGGGAATTATTTTGTCATAATAGTTTGTTTTTGCAAAACATCGTGTCTTGGCCCAGTCATGAGTGAGTTACCTATGTAAACACCATTTTAATAATAGGTAAACATAGTAGGTAAGGTCAACATTTCTTAAGTATAGATATTGGACAAATATTCTTGTACTACTTTATCATTTCCTTATTTGATGCACTTTAAAAAGTGAGTCATTTGTATACCTATAGAGGGAGTTAAAATTAACTTTAGAACTCTGTTCCGCAATTTTGTATTGGGGTCTGATTTTGTTATTGTTTAGTTTGATAACCAATTGTATTGATGAAATACCACAATTTGGACAGTTCTGAAGTTATGACTACCAAAATTATTTCAATTGACGTGTCCTAAGGTCCCTAAACTCTTTCAATAAAATATTAAGATATTTTGACATCAATTGACCACCAAACCTCTACGTTTAATAGATACCTACTGTTTTTTTTTCAGTAGATAACTTTAAGGAATTGTGAACTCTAATTTGTCCACTATAAGGGAATACCTTTTAAGCGAATGCATTTTTGATTAGAAAAAAGGAGGATTGGCATATTGTATTTGCTAAACAAAATTAGCCACCCTGTAGTAATTAATTGGAATCCATACTTTGATAATTATCGCCAATTCCACAAAACTGCATTAATCTACTGAGGAAATAAAACTAGCATAGATCCTAATCAGTCATAATATTGTCCGAATAAATGTATTTATGGTGTTAATTTGTAAAAGTACAAGTAGGTCAGTACTTGTTTTTCACACAAACTGCTTTATATTCACGTTATTTAGGTTAGTTGGTCCTTTCGTATATCTCTTATCTATTTAGCTCTTCCTAACAAATACATTTTTTTATATTATTACACATATACCTATAACAACTGTCACCCCATAACAGAAAATATTCATAAACTTTTAACGAACAATAAGTAACAGTCAGTTATGTTATTGATAAAAATAAATACATATGACTTTTTGGTACGCATTGTTTTTGGTAGTTAACCAACAGCAGTCAGCACAATATCCCAGCCTCCTCCGACAAGGGAGAAGCCCCTAATTCATCATTCCACACCTAAAGAAAATCGTCTTCTCTATAAGTTCCGGTCACATGTCATGAATATGTAAATATCCTTAGTTTAACTGCCATATTACCCTTTTTGAGGTTGGACAAATGAGTCCTCCCGCTCTGAATGGAGTGTAAGAGACTGTCCGACTTGTATAATTGACAAATCCCACTCTGTTCCTTCAAATTGACTAGGCCTGCAGAAACCTCTCGAGACATTCCCGCAACTGAAGATATTCCCGCAATATTATTTTATTTATCTACATCTTGCATAACAACGTCCAATTTACAGTATCATTCTTTTTTGTGAGCAGCATGTCGCCATAAAAACAATTTGATGGGACCCTGACCAGTAATTAGGGTATTATTTATTGTGAAAAATCCCTTCGTTTCGTACTTAATTTAAACAAGAGTTTTTAGCGTTTAAATTAGCCTCGTAATGTGTTATTTGGCTCGATTTATTATGGTTTTTTTTACCCGACTACGGCGAACAAAAAAGGAGGGTTATGATTTTGACCGGTATGTATGTATGTATGTATGTTCATCTGTTCCCTCATAACTTCTGAACTACTTATCACTACTTGACAAATGAGGTGTCGTTAGAAGCGTCTCAGTTGTCCGCTGGTTATAGGGTAGGTGACGTGTCACCAAATCCAATATGGCGCCCTCTAGGGGATGAAAAGTCGTAACCAAAAAAAAATATTTTCGCACAGTATCGACATGGGTATCAAATTAAAGGGCTTGATGAGCACATTTGAAATATATATACATTATATAGCTTTTACTAGCTACTTTGCCTGTTTCTAACAGTGTCAACATGGGTATCTAATGAAAAGGCTTAATGAGTACATTTTAAATTCACTCTCTGCTTTGCTTATTATATCAAATAACCCCAAAATAGTGTAAATAAAAAATAAGTTAAAATAACTAAAACCCGACTACGAAAAAATCGCGCACTAAAAAGTATAAAACAAGAACAATCCGTGTTACAGAAATTTTTAATTAATAGCCGTGGTCGTATGCCACCTTTTTTTTTTTTTTTTTTTTGCGTGGTAAAATCATCAAATGAGTCCTCCCGCCCAGGGTGGGCGGGAGGGACTGTCAGACTTGTACTGACTAAAATCCACGATGTTCCTTCAATAGCCCTTTATGTACCAGGGTCACGGTTACCGAGTGAGACAATCCCGCGACCCCGGCAGGCTCCGGCCCTCTTAGGGGGCCCCGTCAGTTTGCTGACAGCTCTTTGAGGCGCGCGTGGAACACAACGCGCCGTCGACCCGGGCATGGTCCATGATCGGACGGCGAGTCACCCATTACTCGCCGCCCGTCGTATGCCACCTGCGGTTGTTTCACACAATCTTTATTGGCTAGGTGGCATACGACCACGGCTATTAATTAAAAATTTCTGTAACACGGATTGTTCTTGTTTTATACTTTTTAGTGCGCGATTTTTTCGTAGTCGGGTTTTAGTTATTTTAACTTATTTTTTTTGGTTTGTCGTTGCATCGTGTTTGAATAAAATTAATGATATTTTTTTCACGGTCTCTTTTTAATTCTGTTTATAACGTGATGATGCTTGAAATTTTTTATTGCTTATAATAATTAATATGATTCGATCGATCGAATGTTTTCTCTTTGATGGTGCATAACGACACTTAATTTGTTTGAGGATCATTTCGGTGGACATAAAATAAACTTTTTTTTTGTAAAAAATACGATAGGTATAACGCAAGGAGAATAAAAAGAAAAAACTCACTAAAGTGACTATGAATAGGTACCTACTTAATTGGAATAGAAAAGATGCCCTCAAAAGTGGTGTCATTGTCCCATCTAATTCTCATAGACGACTCAATTAGCTAAGCTTGTAAGTTCTATAAGCTCTATAGATAAGACAAGAAAATTAGGATGTCATCAACATAGAGATTTTGAGGCTCAATCTAACAACCCTTATACATTAAATATTCGACCTTTTCTTCCTAGAACGATCATTCGATCGATGCTCGATGCATTGGTCCAATGGTCGTGCTAGGACCCTTTAACAATACTTAAAAAACCCTTCGCTATCTTTACAACACACATAAATACTCCTCAATAAACCTTTAGGCCTCCTTCAATAAAATTAAGACATTTTAATTATTCGCCCCTATTTTGTACATAAGCTAATTACGGACAGACGGTGGTCTTTTCAAATTAAGCTGTTAATTGAGAAGGCACTTCAGATGCTATTGGTGCTATAAAGGCATAAAAACGACTGCCTACTTGAACGTCCGTGAATAAAATGAGCCTTAAATAGAGGCACTTAATTGATTTGCAATTAAATTTTAGAACCGGGTTTTTTTTTTGCTACACGTTTTAATTATTATTTTTTGTATTTCACAGGGTATTTTTAGAATCCGTGCGAGCACCAGGTATTTGTGGATTGGAGGCTTCACCGACGAAGAGATTTATTATCCAATAGTAGTTCATGTTAAAAATACTCGGTAAACAGTAACAGCGTATAAGACGGGGTCGCGGGGTATGATGGGAAATTACACACTTAAGGCAAACTTAACACAGTACTGACGTAGCGCAAGCGCCAACAGGACGACATTTGTGGCCGCTTGCAAATAACGTCCTGATGGCGCTTGCACTATGTTAGTGTTGTGTTAAGTATGCCTAAAGAGTGTATGTCCCTATTATACCTCGCGTCCCCGTCTCATACACTTTTTCTTTCAGTCTGAAATACCGAAGATTGATCTCAGAATTGAAGAAAAATGGTTAAATTGTAAAATTACAAGTCTAAATTAAAGGTTTTTTAATTTTTTTGCTATTTTATCTAAAGCCTCGAGCAGACATACACGATTAATCGCGCGGGGCGACTTGTCGCGGTCCATTCGCGGTACATTTAGAGTGGAAATTAGCTTGGCTTGTAGTCGCAGCGCGATTAATCGCGTGTGTCTGTTCGAGCCTTAATAATTTCTGCAAATGTCTAGGTGGATTAGACGGAAATTGATGACTTTGCAAAACAAGTTATTGACACTTGTATAAAATATATTTTTACATGATTTCCGATTTGTCTACACAAAAAAGTTACCAAAACATCATCCATTTTACGAAATTGCAACGAACCTGTTATCAAAAGGAAAAGTACTTATTTAATCTTAGCTAATGACATGCTCACAACATGTTGGAACTATTCTAACCGCCCAAAGGCGGCGTTAAGCACTCCAAATATTAAGAAAACACCAGAGAAGGGTTGACAGGAAACTTCCCGGAAATTCAACAAGTTCAATACGTCAATTACTTAGAGATAAGGTTTGAGAGACAAACGTAGACACACGAGCGTCTGTCATCAAACATTAGTGTTTGCGCTCAAACAGTTGATAAGATAACCTTTAGTTAACGCCGACACAATGCTTCGACGTGTCAATATTTGTTGTGTGAATACCTTTCGGCCTAGCGCGTGCTAGCGGGCCGGGTGTTACACCGTAGTGGACGCTGTGTGTTCGGTACGAATGTTTTCAACTTTTTTGATTCCATTCAAATTCAAATTTCTTAATGGCGAACTAAGTGAAAATGTTAACAATAAGTAGGTTCTTAGAATTTAGTGTTTATTTGGATAAAAACGTTTCTTCATCATCATCTTCCTGCCCTAATCCCATTTTACTTGGGGTCGGCGCAACACGTTTTTTTCTTCCATTCTCCCTTATCAGACGTCACACTGACACAGTATCATTTACTCCTTTTTCATTCATATCATGCCTTAGACAATCCATCCATGTTTTCTTTGGCCTTCCTCAAAAATGTTTCTTCTAAAGAACATAATTATCTAGTACTATGAATTATCCTATGCCATGTCATACTACATTTTCAATGGCTAGTGTATTTTTTTTATTACATTTTTTGAAAAGATTTTCTTTGTTGCTTACGAAGAAAATAAACCACGACATAGTTATTTTTTTTCATTACTCTTCTAGATACTAGCGAGTCTAAAACAAATGAAAATAGTACGAATGGCATGAACTGAAAACTTCATTTTCACCTAATCAACAGATATAAACAAGATAACAACAACAATAGAATCGTCGTCTTGCATCTGAGGCATCTACAACTGGTCTTCAACTACTGAGCGCAACCATTTTTTTTCTAATAATACGGAGTCTCCAGATCCTGTGAGTTCTCAAAATACTTTATTGTTCGCGTCGGTGTAACAGGCGGCCCAGTTAATGCACAAACGAGGCACTTAAGATTGTAACGGATGTCAAAGATAATAGAATTTAATTTTGAATGAAGTGTGAACTTTAGTTAAATTATGAATCTTGTATGAGAAGATAATGCGAAACGTTCCTTTTTATGTAATGTAATAATTACGTTTGAGGAAAAACTGTATGAGCTAACTATTAGTGCTTGTTCTTATGAAACAGCTTCTTTTATTTTTTTTAAAAGCACAGAAGATTGAACATGAATCAAAATAAAAGGAGCTTATTCATAGGGGTAGATGCTATTACTTTAGACGGACAAGTTTCATACATAAAATCTCAGTTACAGTGCACGACCTGGGAATCAAACAGAGGACTTCAAGCTTAAGCCCGACACCTATGACGACTAGGCCAAAGGTAAATAACATGAAGTTAAACATAAACCCCCTTACTTATAAAAACTTGTGTTGCTTAGCTACCGATTAAATATCACCTGTCCTTGTCATTTCTATTTTAATGAATAGAGATGGCAAGTGACTTAAGAGCTATTTAAGATAAGTAACGTCTAATCAATGTTTATAAGTAAGGCCCAAAATCAATAATTTTGACAACTCAAAACTTCATAGTCCAATCTTGCTTCAGCTCAATGATAAGTTTAGCTCAAAGTACTAACTTGCAATTGTTTATTGAGTATGAATATTTGTAAAGGCAGTTTCTGATAAATAATAAATATCCATAATTTCAACACGATGTTAAGCTGTTAACACATCAATATTGTAGGTAATAATATTGCGTGTAGTGTTGCCAGCTTACCGTAGCATACAACCGGAGGGAAATTAATGTGGCTATTGAGAGTTTAAGCTCGTGGCTAAATAATATCACGCGCACCGATTGATCTTTAGTCATGTACACAAGGATATGTAAGTCTTAGTCTTAGGCTGCTTTTCCACCAGAGATGCGCTATGTAGCTGTGCTGCGAGGATGTAAAAGCTGAGCTACGAAACTGTGTGACCGTTTCCACTGATGCTACGCTATGTAGCTGTGCTGTGAAGATGGGTAGCTGCGCTACGAAGATGCGCTGTCACAAGGTAGCTGCGCTATGAAGATGCGTAGCTGCGCTACGAAGATGTGCTGTCACAAGGTAGCTGCGCTATGAAGATGCGTAGCTGCGCTACGAAGATGTGCTGTCACAAGGTAGCTGCGCTATGAAGATGCGTAGCTGCGCTATGAAGATGCGTAGCTGCGCTACGAAGATGTGCTGTCACAAGAATCCGTTTCCACCAGTGCTGTGCTATGTAAACCAGTGAATATGATTGGTGGATATCAAACGCATCCGCAGCAACGTAGCATAGCGCATCTCTGGTGGAAAAGCAGCCTTACCGTCTTTTTGGTTTAACTCCATCTGCAAATCAGGCACAGGCACGCGGACGTCGAGTAGGTAATGGGTGACTCGCCGTCCGATCATGGACCATGTCCGGGTCGAAAGCGAGTCGTGTTCCACGCGCTCGTCAAAGAGCTGTCAGCAATCGTCGGCCAAAGCCTGCTGGGGTCACGGGACTGTCTTATCCGGTAACAGTGACCCTGTAACGTAAAGGGCTATTGAAGGACACCGTGGATTTTAGTCAGTTCCTCCCAACCCCCCCCTGGGTGAGAGGACTCATTTGCTGTTTTTACTATCATAAAAAAACCTTCTTTTGTTTTTTTTTAAGCCGTTAAGGCAGAAGGGATAGTCAGAATCTTACTGACTAAAATACCTGTTCTTTCGAATGCTGTTTGAATTGCAGGGGGACCCAAGAGACACAGACGCATTTAAATCCAAATGTCTACAAAGTTGGAGTGAACAGGCTCCATCTCGGTAAGCTCACTCCATTGTCAACTTTGTTACCTTTGACCTAAACTATAGAATAGGGTAGAGAGAGGACTCATCTCGGCATTGATGGCATGGTTGGCACAGTGGTCGAGTAATCGACTGTTGAGCTACGTGTGATCTACAAGTAGTTGTTCCACATCAGGCTGTTTGTATGTGAATTTAAATGTTTTTAAACGCACCCAGAAGTTCCAAGAGTTGAAGAAAAGAATGAAACCTTAAAAAAACTCACTTAAACGACAACCGGTACTAGGAAACCATGAAACCTTTGCAGTTACAGACATGCACTTCTAGCCAAGAGAATTTGCGCTCGCCTATTCTATGGCCATCGCATCGCCCATCTATCAGCCGTTAGGTTAGGGTTACCAACAATCCCGGAACTAAGCGTCTAGAAGATAAATGTGGGAACTCCTGCCGAGTTTCATTCAATTGTTAGTACGGTAATTTGAAACCTGCTATTGGTAACACTAAACCAGCAATATAACAAATTCAACAAGGCATCGTAGGTCGATAACAAATAGCAAAGTAGCAGTTTTGCAACCACAACGGATTGGCGTAAGAATTGTATTATAATTCACGAATAATCGGCCGTCTGTAAGTAAATAGTCGTGTTAAACATGCTTACCAATTGTAAGCACAAATCGATTTATTTCGCAAAGTAATAGTGGTTGCTTTTAGCATTGAATCGATTTTAGAAAATTTATTGGAATTATTTGAATGATTCTCTACTCATTTTAATAAAGTTTCAGACCTGTACTATGAAACTATACCTACTTATGTTGCACACAAAGAAGTGTTTAGCAGTGATTTTTTTCTCTGCACCAGGATCATTGATACAAAAATTTTTGATAATAATCTGTGTCTGAACTTTCAAGTTCGTATAATCAAAATGTTTCAGACTTTCTATACAGCAGTCTTAATCATGAACTATAATTATTTGGTCTTCTGTACTATTTTTTGAAACACTTGCGACTCTATTCCTTGGGTATTATGTGGCACCACTACTGCAGATCAATAGCGGCAACCCCAGAAAAGCGCCGAGGCAATGAAGTTCGACGAAATCCTGCACAGTAAAAACTGTTTTGGATCTTGCAACGAGGAGGAATAGGAAAATATAACGTCCCTCTATTTCTAGCAGGAAACACAACGAAACAAGGCCTCATAACAGGAAATTAACAATTGGGTTAAGCCCTGATCAGAACTTGGATAAATATTGAACTAATAAAACCTAAACTAATCCATGGTACTGAATGAAAAATTGAACGTTGAAAGAGTTGTAACCATTTATTTCCTCCCATAATTTTCTATATTTAACTCTCCCATTTTTTCTCCTTGCCTAACAGTTCCAAAACATGAGCAGGTCATCCATCATGCTCATAACAATCGCCTAACATGAACATCTAGTACTCATTGTAACATTTCAATGGCAGCTCGTTAGTACCTAGTTGACCCTAACAAGATTCCTCGCATTGCCTCGCAATATTTACCGCCATTAGAATTTGTAATTGCTATGTGTGTACGTTTTCTAACAGTTATAGTCTGGTGATAAACTCACAAAGTGCGTTGGTATGTTTAATCTATAAAGCATGAATGCATTTAGTAATACATGGTATTCTAATAGCAATGTTGCATTTCAAACTATTAAATGTTGTTAGAATCGTTCCTTAAGCAGTTTCGTCTTAGTCAAACTACAGTTTGATTTGTTTGTTTTTCAACTTTGTCTCCCATTGCTTGTTAAAGGCCTCACCTTTATCCTTCCTGTATCTTAAACAATTTTCTGTCACGTCTGTTTCATATAAACACTTCAATTCCATCTCATGGACGGTCTCAGTGCTAATCAAATTGACATGTTTCAGCAAGTCAACAAAATTGTCATTGCAAAATACACCCAGTATTAATTATAGTAGAAGTTCTATGTTAGGAATTCTCATCTTCCTCTCCTTATCCCGTTCTATTTGTGGTCAGCAGAACAAGTTTTCTTTTGTCATTCTCTCCTGTTAGACGTCACGTTAGCATTGATTCCTTATATTCTTTCTTCACACATCTCATTCATCTTTGATTTCCTTTTCCTTTACATCTATATTCTAGTAAATACGACATCTTTTATACCATAGCAGCTGATGTCTAAATTTTAAAGTCATTGACTACCAAAGTTCATGTCTCGGCACATAAAAAATTACACACATTTAAAATGCTGTATCCATGGTCATAGACGATGGCTAGTCAATTGCCTCTGCCTACGCATTATAGCGGTCATCACACCCGAAATTTTACCTGTTTGTTTCTAATAAGGTGTGGTCTTTGAATACCTACATCATTTTACTATAGACCTGTAACCAAGGAGTGCTAAACATTGGGTCTCCCATCGCCGGAGACAGAGTAGTCTAGATGACTTTGGGTTGTGCCTAAGGCTTCTACAAATTTAGTTTTTCGTCTGGCTTTGTAGTCGCAGTTAATTGTTTATTGGCAGGAACTGACTGGACTGTCTTCAGGTATTATCACGAAGTATGATTATAATTTATTAGCTTCAAATTAATCACTATAGGTAGTGCAGGCCTTAACACCTTGTGATCTTGAGTGAAAAGCTTATTAAATTTTTGCAAACAAAACTGCTGAGATTTCCTTTGTTTTTATTTTCAGGGTCGGCATGTATTGTTGGTAGCCTTAATGTGTTGGTAATTGCTGGTTTAAACTGCAAAATTCTCATTTTTTTCGAGACAGTACTCGATTGCTCCACCTGTAAATAAAAATACTTACACTTTAATCAGTCATGCACGAAAGGTTTTCTATTAGCTTAATTATGTCAAAGATAGTAGTTCCAATTTCTTGAGGTATAAGTAGGTAAAGATATTTGGTACTGTTTTATGGATTTTTTTTGTCTACATTTGCGTTATTTATACATATCTGTAAAAAATATAGTTGAAGAATTCATAATTCATAGAAAAAAATATCTTGAAGCCAATTTTGATTGGTTTCGATTCAAATGAAAATGCAAATCACTAAATTGCAGGATCTCGATTGCCACGACAGGAAAATCCCGTTCCTGATTCAGCTGTCGTTTACACAGTTTATCTAAATGTATTGAATAGTGGCAAATTACTACAGCAATTTATACTTAAGCTAGAAACAAAGAATTCTCCTTGTACATCGCGGGAACCGTACATTTAATAGAACGATTACCCGTACTTCACATAAAAGAGCATTGAGCACCTCAATTGAATTGCATTCTTCAGACGCGGCGGGCTTGAATGCGCGTACGCATGGATACTTCCCTCCCTCCACCAATCGCTGCGCCGCTTGGGAGGGATTGGGCGGAGTCTCGCTGACCACTCCCACCGCCTTCTACCACAGTATTAAGTATTGAGTTACAGATAATAGAGATCGGATGTTTTACTGTTTCTGTTTTGTTTTTATTAAGGGATTTCATTGAAAACGGAAATTTAAAGATAAGGTCTCAATAGCCGTAAAGGTGCCTTTGTAAGGTCGGAGTCAGTTAAATCGTATCAAATGTCTTTCACGTCAACATTGTTAATGTCCTCACTAAAGTGATTGGGTGGATTGTGAAGACATGAGTTTTCCAATTAGGTAGATGACCTCCTTGGGATTGGTGTCTTGTTACAAAAAAATAAATGTCTTTATAAAATAATTACAGGTGTGGTTGGTAGAGTGATAACTTATACTTTTAATATGTTTAATAAGGGATACACTTTAGTTATTATTGCCATTTTACTTGTAGATTAAAATTAGATATAATGCTTGTACTAAAATATAACGTCGAATAAATAAAATTGTACGCACTTCAAGGATACACTCAATTTAGTAAACTCTTAAGTATGCTGAATGCTGTATAACATTCCGTATAGGTAGCCATGTTTTAAGCATGGCGTGAGGCTCAGACGGTTATTGCTCAAGTATATCAATAACACTCAATATTATATTGAATTATGCACCTGTTTGCGTAAAATTATGTTTGTAAACAATCAAGATTTGAGAAAATAGGATACTGATACTGCTAGCTTAATTTATCCCACTGTTGGGCAAAGAGCTCTCCCCATGTTTTTCAGTTTTCACGATCCAGGGCAAAAGTAGACCACTGATCGTTGGAAAATAGGAACAATATAAAAAAAAACCTGGTCAATTCAAGTAGGTTCAATGCCAAATTACAATAATTCATGTGACATGATAATAAGTCATCCGTAACATATTAATTGCACTACTTTAAAAAATCTCGATTAAAAACATACACAATCATGAAACTCCACAACACAGTTCATGCACATCGTGTGCGGGCACTATCTAGCGAGCTATCATGACGACGTCGTTACTGTCAGCTGCGACACGATAGCACACACTGACAGTGATCAGCTAACGCAGATGCGACAGTTCATCAATAGTGCTATATTTCTGTGTATGATACAATGGACAGTTCATGCACATCGTGTGCGGGCACTATCTAGCGAGCTATCATGACGACGTCGTTACTGTCAGCTGCGACACGATAGCACACACTGACAGTGATCAGCTAACGCAGATGCGACAGTTCATCAATAGTGCTATATTTCTGTGTATGATACAATGGACAGTTCATGCACATCGTGTGCGGGCACTATCTAGCGAGCTATCATGACGACGTCGTTACTGTCAGCTGAAACACGATAGCACACACTGACAGTGATCAGCTAACTCTGATGCGACAGTTCATCAATAGTGGTATATTTCTGTGTATGATACAATGGACAGTTCATACTCATCGTGTGCGGGCACTAAGTATCTAGCGAGCTATCATGACGACGTCGTTACTGTCAGCTGAAACACGATAGCACACACTGACAGTGATCAGCTAACTCTGATGCGACAGTTCATCAATAGTGGTATATTTCTGTGTATGATACAATGGACAGTTCATGCACATCGTGTGCGGGCACTATCTAGTGAGCTATCATGACGACGTCATTACTGTCAGCTGCGACACGATAGCACACACTGACAGTGATCAGCTAACGCAGATGCGACAGTTCATCAATAGTGGTATATTTCTGTGTATGATACAATGGACAGTTCATGCACATCGTGTGCGGGCACTATCTAGCGAGCTATCATGACGACGTCGTTACTGTCAGCTGCGACACGATAGCACACACTGACAGTGATGAGCTAACTCAGATGCGACAGTTCATCAATAGTGGTATATTTCTGTGTATGATACAATGTACAGTTCATACTCATCGTGTGCGGGCACTATCTAGTGAGCTATCATGACGACGTCATTACTGTCAGCTGCGACACGATAGCATACTCTGGCAGTACAGTGATCAAATTGCTTAGGTGCGACTGATCAATAATGAATACATGTGCTCATCAGTTTGTTCATATTATGCAGATGTTGTTCCGTCATCAATTAAAGGATTCCCGGTCCGAAATAATCTGAAGTTTACCATTTTACACGGACATCGTTATCAGTGTCATTTGTGTCACTGCAGGGTAGAACCGTTTATGGTCTAGAATTTCTTTCATCTTCACCAAGATATTGAGAAGTTAATCTTTATTATACAATGCATACTGTAGACTATCATAATTATGATGAATGTATGAACTGCATATTTTTTTTATCTCTAAATTCATTCTCGATACTTACACCTAAATAGAAAAATCTTATCTCAAAACATCACTAAACCTTCATAGATACACAGTCATATTATTGATACATTATTATGAAATAATTTCTATAGGTTGAGGATTAATATTGGGAACAGTTAAAGAATTAAATTTTTATTCTAAGTTAAGAAATATTTCTTTAATCGAGAGAAGCGATTTACCTCTGAGGAATCTGAATCAATATCAATCCTCTCAAGTCGAAAATATAGATGTTCATAGGCATAAATCCTCAAAACCATGTCCTCTCTGTATTTTTCATACTCTTTACGCATACTCGGCACTTAACGTTGAAGCTTGAACACAAATGCGGTTTGCAATCACAATTGTCACCGTTAATTCGCATACTTGCGATAACATGTCGCTTGTACCTCTGCTATTAAAATAAATAAAATTACATACATTTAAATGCTTACCTAAATCAAGTGGTGCATGGACCACTCCGTGATACTTAAAGTGGAATATGAACTTTGCAGCTCAAGATATACAACTCAAAATTGAATGAGACATGATTGGTAGTGTTATTGTATTTTCTTTTAAAAATATTATTTACTGTGAGCTATTTCTAGTTGCTTTAGTGACGTAATCACTGATTTTCTTTAAAGAAGTTGTTAATTAGGAAACTTATCTGTAGAATAATTTATTAACTAGCAGATAAATGTAATTTATTCATTTCAAGATTGTATTTTATCTACTTACCCTTTTAACCTCGTCTATTAACAGACCTTTAAGTGTACATACTTATGCCGTAACTTGTTGACTTGAATTAGTTGCAAATTCTTGAATCAAAGCCTTGAACTGGCTGCTGGCATTAACTTTACAACCTGTGCGTGCACTTTCTATGATCAACTTGACGAACGACAAAAGGTAATTCAACGGTAAGTAATAACGCAGCTAATAGTTTCCATTTGTCATTTTCTCAACAGCATTTAATATTTGCATAAGTAGGTACTTGGATCATCTTTATTATCTAGCGTCTGTTGACAACATAATTCTAGTGAATGCAGAAGAAAATGAGCCTGATATAAAACAAAAGAGTGCTCGAAAAGCAATGATTCCAAAACGTCGTACGGAAAGGTCCCTTCGAAATGGAGACAAACACCAAACGAAACCGTGTTTAAAAATACGAAACGTCGGGAACTCACGTACACTCACCATTGTCAAAACACCTTATATAATTTCACACCGACATTTTTTTTTGCGTTCGTATTTTTGCACCGTGTGTGTGGTCGCGAATAAAAACGGCGACTAAATACAGGATAATGCGCACTCGAAACGGCAAAAGCAAATATTTTTCAAACACCTCTGAGTTGAGCATAATCCTTTGTGACAGTGTAATTTCGGTATCGTTGACAATACTTGAAAAAAAAAGAAAGGCAGGAGACAGAACTTTGTTTATCTCAGCGGGATTTCCGATCACTATGTAATTTGTGAATAATTTACAGCTATAAAGGGAGGCGGAGACGCGGCGCATTATTATGTTGTCACCGTATTTAAGAAAGGTGCGTTTGCGTCGCATTTGTTTCGTTGTTGTGCTCTTGATCTCTGACATTGTTTGTCCTTGTAATAGTTTCACTTTAATGTAGATGAAAGTTTTATGGCTTCACGGGGATTTGGTTTATTTCTTTAGAAAATATTTCGTTCAGAAGTTAAGGCTTCCAATTATGAGTAATGAGGTATTATTTTTGATATAGATTATTGGTTTTTATTCTCTGTCATGCAGCTTTAATAATTGGTAAGTACACATAACAATATTAGGTACTTAACAAGGAATTGTAACATCCTGAAATTTGAATTTGTAACGCCTATCAAAAAGGCTAACTTCATTTCCAAATATTCGTTAAACACTCCCGTTGTAATATTTCGGTTATGGTTAAGCCCTCAATATTCAAAATTTTTGGCAACACTAACACCTGTTTTTAATAAGAACGTACTAAAAAATTGCTAACCTAAAGCTATCTGACGTTTACGTCATCCAATATAAAACGCACAAAATCCGCAACGAATCATTTCAAACTTCGAATCGATGTAATGACGTAATATATGACGGTTGGTGAAGAAACGAGATACGACGCTCCGGAACGCATACAATTTGTTACCTTTTTAACACGTCATCTATTCCCGAAAACTGACAAAAAAAAGAAAGACATGTGGACCATTATAAACGTGTTTTGTGTTTAAGAAAAGAATCGAGCTTTATGTCATTTTGATACACTCTTAAGGGTCTTTGTGTGGGACTCAATCGAATAGTCTTTTTATTCGTGTGAATTGCGTTGCATCGATTTCGTGTTGAATTGAACCGATTTTTCAAGCTCAGTAGTCGGCCTTTGTTGCTAATGGTTGCGTTTCGTCTTGCCTTTTACATTGACCTTTATAATTACTATTTTAACATCTATTATACGGTACTACGCTTATTAGTGCATCTGTTGAAATAAAGAAAAAGGTTTACACTTAACAGATTGGGTGCGAAATTAATCTTTTTTTTTTTCTCCAGATTTTTTTCGCATCTTGGTTTTGAGGTGAGAGACATTAGAGATATTTTTATAAAAATCCCTAATGCTACTTTACCTAGTGTATTTCTGCTCTTTTCCACTTATTTATTAAAAAACAGGACTAGTAGTATTGACGGTATGTGTATGTATAGTATGTATATCTATCTGGCTCAACAGCAAGTTTGTTTATCATAGTCCACAGGACACCGTGGACTTTTTCCTGCCCTCGGTGAGAGGATTCATTTGATGAATATACCACGCAAAAAAAAAGAATGCCGCGTTGTCCTCCACCTGTTAAATCCAGTCCAGCCTGGGAAAGACTAGCTAGGGGGTGCGAGCGTCCCATCCTACACTCACTGATTTACAACCTTCTTCTCATGTCTCGTTTGCTCTATGTGCCATCGACCCTTTGACAAAAATGTTGCAAGCTTGCTGCCGTGGCTTCAGCTTCAGCGGGTCTCTCCAAACTATGTATGTAGACTCAAAATCAAATTATCTGGAGTTCAGTTCTACTTCAGGTAATTTGATTTTGAGTCTTATAGCTTAAAGAAATGTCTAGAAACCTTGAATTTTTTGACTTACCCGGTTCTTAGTAGGTATTCTAGTTTCGACACCATAAACTCAAGAGCAAATACCCACAACAGCACATACTCAGTGCTCGTAAAACAACTAGCGATATGATATTATCAGCACATACTACCAATAGAAGAAATCCAAATTCATTAACGTTATCTAAATTGTCGCAATATTTTTTGTCATAATATCCTCTTTTTTATCGTGGTAATCATCAAATGAGTCCTCCCACGCAGGGAGGGAAGGGGGTATTGTACTGACTAAAATTCACAATGATCCTTCGATAACCCTTTACGTTCCAGGGTCACGGTTATCGTAATGAGACAGTCCCGCGACCCCGGTCATAACATCCTCTTGCATCTATAGTATTGCTCACATTATGTGCCTAATGATATGTAAAGCCTTCTCTAAACAAGTGTGAGCCTTTTGTTAGACATTAAAATATGTCTTATTCATTCACAACACCTGATAAAGACTTCTCAACTCATGCGCATATTAATGTGACAAGTAACGCCATCTATTAATTTCATGCAGAACTTAATTCAAACTGTGAAATGAATAAAATTTTAATACACTGGTGCTAGGCGCTAAATAACAGCATTCGCACGGGTCGATTTTCAAGGATAAGCGGTGCTTGCCGAGGTCGATCCGTAGATGGCTGAACATCTACATTATGTGCCTCGAAAGCGTACTAAGCCGTCGGTCTTGTCTGTCTTTTGTAGATCTTTGACAATCGTTACGAGTAGGTAGAAACCCAAAGTTCTGAAAACTAGTCTATATAAGAAATGGGTATTGTATTTATCTAGGTCAGATAGTCAGGTGCTCTATTTTAAAAGCCGTCATCAAGGTTAGGACTTTTTTTTTTTTTTTTTTAGCGTGGCATCAATGTTAGGACTGGAAGATTTTTGTCTGGTAACAGGTTGCAAGTTCAATAAAGTAAGTAGTTGATGTTGTTATATGTCTTGCTCAAGTCGTATCTATTTCTTATTCTGTAGTATCATTTTGATAATGGTTTTCGGCTAGACATAGAGTTGTGCCCAAAATAATTTATTTACCATCAAAATTTTTGGGAAAGCTTATGTCTAGTCTAGTTGGTAGTACCAATCTTATTGCCTTTTTGCAATAAGTACTACATATGAAAAAAGTTATGAATATTACATATCTTAGTTATGAATCTCCAGATAGTAGTAAGTTAATTTGTTGATTCTACTTGCAATTTTACTCCAGCCTCGTTTTTCAACTTTTTAGTTTCAGCCTCTCTTATTTAAGCTAACATTAACTAATTTTGCTGTGCTGTTATTTAATTACTTACCACTAGTATAATCAACTTTTTCCTATCAGGCCCATTCTTGGGTAACAGCCTCTCCCAAGATCTTTTGTTTTACGCCTCCACAAACCAGGTTGTTCCACCAGGGAACACCTGGATACATCCCGTAACCAGCCACTCGCCACAGCCACTTTTCTGCGTCGGACCCGGCGTTGCCATCAAGACAGGATAGGTATTAGGAAAATGCTTTTTCTGCAGAATTACGACTGTAACTTATGGAGGCCATACACGTTAGGGTTTGCATGATGGTTTTCACCTTACATGCATAAAGACAGCTAAGCCCTAGCAAATGTGTTAAAATTGTACTGTTATTGGTGCATGTATGTATCGGTTATTCGTGCGGTCGGTTATGCATGCACGGTTAAAGCCTCCTGCAGACACACGCGATTATTAATCGCGCGTGGCGACATGTCGCGGTCCATTCGCAGTATTTTTAGAGTGGAAATTAGCTTGGCTCGTTGTCGCAGCGCGATTAATCGCGTGTGTCTGCAGGAGGCTTAAGACCATCATGCAAACCCTAACGTGTATGGCCTCCATTAGAGGTAAGACCTATTTCATTTGTATACATTACATTTTTAAACTTGTTAAGTGTGAGCAGCCTCCTAATTAACATGAATTCAAATCGAAGGTCCCCAGATACCAACATGATTGCCCAAAATAAACCACAAAATAAAAACTACTGAATCATTTCTAAGAATCTTATTGAAAAAGTCATCAAAATTATTCATTTATTTCTGAGAAGCAGAAAACAGGTAGTTCGAAGTTTAATACAAGCTTTTATTTTAGCGACGGTAAGGAGAATTATTAAGAACACTGTATTTATACCCATGACAGATTGTAGACTTTGAAATATAAGTTGGACCCTTGTGAAGTCCGGAAATACATTTGATCTGAGATGGGTGTGAATCAGCTACCCTGCGAAGACCATAGCGTTTAATCAGCATGTAAAATTCTCACTGTTTGGACAAGAGTTTTCGTGAGTATAAGAGATTCTTACTATCGAAAAAAATATGGTTGAAAAATTATGAGGACAATGTGGTGAAGAAAGTTTTTAGCGTGAATGTGGAGAAAGACCTACCTATAAGAGGAGAGGATGACCAAAGAATCGATAGATATTGTCTTTGTGAGGAATTATATGGTTAGACAGGATGTGAGTGATGAGATGGCCATTAATGGAGAAGTAATGAAAAAGAAGAAATATGCTGTCCCATCCCGAAATCAATTGGTGGTGGTGGGATCAACCTTCTAGCGGTTCACGTCGAACAACGGCACCACACTCTACCTGTAATCGTTACACGTAATCACCATAGAATTACGGTAACATTCGTCCAAGTGTTAAATTATCCACATGTTGTCATTATGTAAAAAACCTACAAGTTTTGTTATAAAGATCAAGTGACAAAATGTCCATAAGACATAAAGTGCAGATGATTTTATATCTACAAATAAAATTGTTTACTGACTTTGGAATGTAACGGGCTATTGAAAAAAATAAAAATGAAATTGGTTCCATTATCTACCGACAAAAAAATCCAAGCCTCGTTTTATCAGGATACCTAGCATTTTGAATCATGCAATATGACGTTTAGACATTCTAACACATGTTGATTTTTGCAAAACTTCATTCTAACCAAATAGAAATATAACATTAGGTTATTATGACATGTGGACATTTTAACACTTGGACGAATGTTACCATAAACCTCATCGCCAATGTTATACTGTGTTCCGTCGGGGTACAGGAGTTCCAGTTCCTTCTGGGTGAGTTGGCTCCATTTTAGGCCTCTTCTTAGCTTCTGAAATATGTAGATTGAGGCCGACAGCAAACTAATAAAAAATCGGGCCAACAGACTGTGAATATAATGATGGCAAATAAAAAAAATAATTCAAATTCATCAATTTAATTACAATACTATATAAACTAAATAAGATCTTGGATAATACAAGTTTTGAGATAGAATCAGAATAACATTCGTTCTTCGAGATCCCAAAATACAGGAAGACATAACTTTATACATAAATCATTTTTACATAAACATTAAGGTGGACGGAATGCACAAATTGACTTAGCTATAATTTATATTTACAAACACAAAATGAGATCAGAAAATTTACAAGAAATAAAGACAAAAATACTTAAACTAAATAATACTAAAACCCAAACATTGTAAGGATATTGCAAGAATTTATTTCTACACAAAAAATGCCACTACCAAACTCAGGTTTACGACAAAATCTACTAACATTCCTCTAGATGAAGAAAAACATGGTAAACATTGAATTTGGAACCAACATAGATTAACACTAAATGCAATATCTACTTTGAAAACAATTATTCTCCTAGTTAAACATAAGGCACTCGTGGCATGAGTCAAACAGTAAACTAAACCTTAATACTAAAAGGCACCGTTTTAGGAGTAAAAATCAGTCTTTTCGCATTTGCCACTAATAACATAACTTGCTAATTCTCGTCTTCTGTGTCTAAGCTGTCGATAGGAAAGTTCGGATTTAGTAATGGACTTTTTCCATTACTGCCGCTCGGAGATGTGTTGACTGATGATATTCCAACAAGGTTGTGTGTCAGACTGTGTCGTCTTAAGTCACAGTTTCTTCTAAACACTTTCCCACAAGACGAGCAGTTGTACGGCTTTATGTCTGTGTGTGTCAATAAATGCGTCTTGAGATTCGACCTTTGGTTGAAACTTCTGCTGCAGACAGGGCACTTGTGGGGAGATTCTTCCATGTGTAGAATTTTATGAACTGCTAACGTTCTGGATTGACAGAAACCTTTGCCACATTCTAGGCATTTGAACGGCTTTTCCTTCGAATGGATGTACCTGAAAGAAAGATTTATTGTTAAAGCATTTTTGTCTTCTAAACATTTCATGTGGAAGTTAATACAAACGAGTAATAGTTTTCACTACGTAACACTCAACATAAACCGATGTAGTGTATGAGAGACTACCATGCTTGATGTTCTGTTAATGTTCTTAGAAAACGCCGTTTATTTTGCTGGAAGGCAGTAAATTTCGCAACAAAGTTACTAGAAAGACTATATTACAGACTTGAGACTACTTTTACTTATTGTTCTTGAACTGTAGACATTAAATACTAAGGTGAACTAAGTACTACGATTGTAAATCCATCTAACAGACTATTAAAGTAAGTTGAGTTAATTTATTGCAGAGGAAGCAAGGAGTTACTGACGTGCCACTAGCTGTAGACACGTTTAGAATATGATTACAACTTTAATCGGTAAAGAAATAACTGATACAATATTTGTGATGATATATGTAACAAATTTTCTGTGCAAAAGTCCAGCACAATTTTGCTCCTTGATCTAAATGATGTACTTGTGTATCTACAACATGTTGTGGAGAGAAGTTGAGCTCAATAAATCCATCATATCTGTAGGCGCCGAAACATTGGCTCTCGCGTGTTTTGTGCACCTTGTGGAAGCAGCCGGGAAGCAAACAAGAGCCCCAGGGTTATTGGTAGTAAATTTCAGTTCTCTCTCAGCTTTATTTCCAATATCATTAATTTACACCCTTACTTTAAATTTGCAAAACACCATCCTTACAAACGAGGTGAATTTATTCAATCCCAAGACTTAAACATCCAAATTTATCCGTACAAAAAACACTTTTTGAGAAACCATAAATTATTTATTATTGGATTTACACCCAGTAAACACAGCATATAATTACGTGGACGTAAGTTTTAATTATAATAAAACATATGGTTTATATTTCTCACAAATGTTGATAGCAACTGATTTCAAATTAAATTTACTATACAACGTATAATTAACACACCGAGTAACGTGTAATCAATAATAACGCAGCACGAGGGACCAGCGATCGACTGTAGAATTCGAGAAAATTATCTCCGGATCGTATAAACAAACAGTCTCGAGGCAAGAAAATTACGAGCCGTTCAAAGTAACGTAATACATGTAATAATCGTTGGGATTAGTTAGATTGGTGACGATAAAGCCGAGTTACAAGATGATGAATGAAATAATAATTTCAATATTAAAACACGCGATGATGATGATGATTAAGACGGGCCGGGCGCGCGTGCAGTCGAGCGTACCGTGACACCGGCGCGAGTGCCGCGTTAGGCCTAACTCGAACCAACGCGACAACACTGATTAATTAAGCTCGCAATGCAGGCCGATGGTCTATGAAATTCATATTCTCCATACTAATTATTGATACTAATGAAAATTAACAGTGCATGAATAAGAAAATTAGAACCGCAAAAATCGACGTTCAAATTACTAAACAAGATACAAATTAATTTAAGTCCATTATCCTTTCAATCTACAAAAAAAATCTCAACATCTCGAACATCAAAACTTGATTTTGTATGCGGAGAATATTTACTGAGGTTTCTTCTTTTTTTTGTCATCCATATTAATCCTCACGTCAGGATCACCACGTGCTTTGTTAAAACCCGTCGAAGGCCCGCTCCGGTCCATTATAATGTATCGTGTCAACGGACATCGATTGAACATCGACAGGCCCAGCCGAGCCGGGCTCGGGTTAACCCTCCGGCGTCTACACGAAATTTATTTTATTGCCACAGAGATACGGTGATTTGGGAGGAAATCGCCGAGAGACAGGTGTAAAAATTCAACACCTTTAGTTCTTTTTGGGTGGGGATCTCGATGAGATAAGTGAAGAAATAGATTGAGAGCTGTTGTAATACTATTATCATATTTATTGTGTTCGAGATCCGTGATGTTTGGAATTCGAATGCTTGTAACGGTCACTAACATCTTATTCGAGTGTATTGTGGAGACGTTCTAAAAGGATAAATATTTAGATATGAAAAAAGATATGCCCAAAGATTTATATGGAATGCAAAGGAGTCGGGAAGAAAACAAAATGAAAAGCCAAAATTAAAACATCGTCTCTCGTGGGATTAGCGGCGGTTTTGTGAAATAATTTACGAGCGTGACGAAAGAGTTGTCGATACCATCTGCTCGGTCCATACTTAACCCTTTTTGTTTTAAAATATTTTTATTCGTTCCCCACCATTATTCAAAAGTTTCTCATAATGTTTCGCGTTGAAACCCGACGACCAAAATCTTTTATTGATATCGAAAAATGAGTATCGTGAACCTTAAAATGTTTCTCGACACGGTTATAAGATTGTTTTATCTTATTTGAGAGCTCCGCCACGGGGTACTTTTGTAGTAGAAGAGAGAAGTGGATCTTAGTTTTATCTAAGACGACAAGCTTTAAAAACTGCTTCAGATATCAACAGGTGTTTGATTACAACATAAAACATTAAAGCCTAATGAAACATAAATCATGGATAAGATACGGTTAGATTTTATTGATTCATTAGTAGTTGTCGTTTCCATTAAGTGGAACCCCCTTGAAGACAGGTATAAATTCAAAGTTATGAGCTTGAAAGCATGACTTTTAAAGAGAGAGGTTATGCTATATATTAGTCAAAGCGACTTCATTATCTTTAATAGTTATTCATGATAGAAACTAAAACATTTCAATATTGTTTTTACCTGTGATCTCTGAGGTGGTCTTGCCGTCGGAAAGCTTTCCCGCAAATATCACAGGAGTATGGTCGTTCATCAGTATGTGTCCTTTCATGTATGAGTAAGTTGTATGACTTCGTGAATTGTCTGTTACAGAATTTGCAAATAAATTGTTTCTTCGTTCTAGGCCCACTTCCTCCAGTTTTCTGTTTATTAGATACACTACTGCCTGTCGATGACGTCGAACTGTTCGTTGATTTTGAAGAGTTTGAAGCTTGCGGAGACAGAGGGGCTTGTGAGGGACTTCCATTCATCTGCTGTTGATACATTGCATTCATAAGAAGACTGGGGTATCCATTATCCAGATTTTGTGATGAAGCATAGCCATAACCTTTTGATGTTGATTCCAAGTGTTGTTCCAATGTAAATTCATCTTCATTATCTAAAAGAGCCAAGTCTTCTTCTACTTCTTCGGACAAGTCAACGTCTTCTGCCGCTATGGCATCTGACAGAGGGTATTCCTCGGGTGTCTTCGGTGAGAATTCTTTAGACGTTTCAGAAGCATCTATTTCACTTATTTTTGCACTTGCCGTCGCTATCCTTAGAATATCTTGTTTAGACGATGAACTACTTTCTGATATATTGGGCTGACTTGTGTTGTTTACCGAGGACACAGATGTCAAACGTTGTAGAGTCAAATAAGATTCCAAAGCTTGTAAATTCAACGCGGCTGCAGCCGCGGAGTTTGATGGTAACAACGCCGCTTGTTGTAGTGAGTTCATCATTGCATTTTGAAGAGATATTACTACTCCTTGTAGTGATCTTTGAAGCATGTTTTCTTGTAACAATGCAGCTGATGCAATTGATAAATTAATATTTGTAGATGGAGAAGAACAAGGACTCTTACTTGCAATTGTTTTTGTGTCCGAATGCGGCGACGGTGGGTCAGCTGCCAACAAACCGTTCATGTCTGTTGTTGTCTTGGTATCCTGTATCTGCAAATTGTTTTTCAGCTTGATGATGGCGCTTTCCAATGAGTTTAACGTGGACTTGCTGGATCTCGACGAACTTTGTTCTTGCATTGTGAAACTTTGTCAATATGAGGTCGATATCATCTGCAGACTTCCACTGATATTATGTGCACGTGTTGTGTGGGGGGCGCGGCGGGGGAGGTATCGCGTGCGCGTGCGCTGTCCGAGAGGCACGCTTCGTGTTGCGGCGTGCGAGGCGGCTGTGAGGCGCGGCGCGACTGAGCCGCCGGGCAGCCGGCGACCGCCCCGCCCCCACCTCGTCCCTCGGCTGTCTTCCCGCCTCACAAAAGCTCTCTATTTTAGGCAACTCTTTGTACGCAGTAATGGTCACCTCACGCTGCCCTAACGACAGACACGTCCATGAGAAAACGTTGCGCCAGATTTGTTGTAACCCCTTTCAAGTGTAATGAGATTCTGAATGGAATCGCTCGGGCTATGGGAAAACAATGTGATGCGGCGATCGCTTCGCTTGTTTTGTCAGTGGGTCACGCGCATTGGTAAAGGGATAATTGAGTGAAGTGCCGTTCTTTACGGTTTAGAAAAAATCACAAAGCAATTAAGAAATAGATCACGATCAATTGGTGACTTATTTGTCATTTCAATAATATTGTGTCTAAACTTCTTTGAGATGTTGTCATACAACATTTAGACATTCTACACACTTGAATTAGCGCTATTTCAAAGCAGCTGTAAAATTAGACGGTCATTATTAAGATTTAATGTGTTAATAAGCATTTAAAATATAATAGCTTAGAATTACCATCGTAATTCATGGCGTCGAATTTATTGAACATCATTTTATTGTCACTTCGTCTAGTTTTATGATACCTCTATGAATTATGTGTAAGTCTAACTGGCTGAAACTATCATTGCTAAAATTATATTTATTATAAGGACCTATAAAATATTTATCAGAGATTAAAGCCTAATCGTATAATGAGGTACTAAATCTGTTTTAAGACCGAATTAAAGGTTTCGAAGTTTATGCTTGATGTTTAGAGCCATTAGTGGAATTAAGGACTTTTGTAGTTAAAGATGCATAATTATATTTTTTACATTATCTCAAATTGATGTTTGAGTAGGTAAATAAGTCTCCTGCAACAAGGTTTCATTAAAGAGTGCAGAAACATTAAGAGGGTGAAGTGTCTCAGTAATATTACGAAAATTATATTTAGCGCTGAAAAAAAACTGCACCAAAATGAGAATTTTTAACTATTGTTGTAAAACATAGAATGTAATGAATGTCAAAAAACTTCCATAAATTCCTTAATATGACTTTAGCTGTTCTTTTAAGTAATTATCGTAGCAATATTGCTGACTTATAAAATTTATATTTCTATCTTGTTTCAGGACGAGATCATGAGCCTAATATCAAACTACTAACTATACCTTTAGTTGGATGAATGAAAAGTTAATGATTTACAAATGTAAAGCCACCCATACACAGACGCTAGAGCAGTCAAGCTCACTTGCTTGAAGCTGTCATTGCTAAGTAGTCACAGCATAAAGCAGTCGATACTGACTAATTCAAGCAATCTTTGTATGGCTTAAGGCTATAAGGAGGGCTCCGAGCTTAGGAGCAGTGGTGGCCCAGTGGTATCGGTCCCGACTTACGAGTTGTAGGTCGTGGGTTTGAACCCCGCCAGGCGCATTACTTTGTGTAATTTATTTCATCACCACTGCTCTCAAAACGGTGAAGGAAAGCATCGTGAGGAAACCGGCATGACATGTGACATCTACCAACCCGCACTGGGCCCGCGTGGTGGATTATGACTCACTCCCTTCCCTGGTTATGTGCAATACTAACTGCCACATGGTTATTAACATGCCTGATTTTAAACTTTTACTTCTGGTAAAGACCTCTCCAATTCTTTTTTGTTTGTTGCGCTTTCACACCAAAACGTCTAAACCGATTCTGATGATTTTGGTAAAGATACAGATAGCGATCCTTATTATAACGGTGTTATATACTAGCCCTCTATCTTTATACATATATGTTAAGTCTCTATATTCTTTATCATGTATCCTTTGTATTGTAAACAACCATTTACATAATTGTATTGTCAACAACCATTACATAATTATATTGTAAATAGATATAAGTACCATGTTATTCATAAATAATGTAATTGGTTAAGGACTTTGTTATTGGTCCACATTAGTTATCTTATTCTCTAACTAATCACCATTAATTGTATTTACTTTTCCCATTAGATTCTTACTATATAAGCTTAGTTCCTTTCGTTGTGAAATCAGTTCTATTTCCAATTCCATTTCCAGCATCATTGCTGTTCAAATTCTCATTCTATTTCGCCTAGTTCCTAAATCATAGATATAGTTATAAATATTGTAACAATTAAAATAAAAGTTTATTTTTAAAATCGACTTTGAGTTACATCACGTAACAATTTTGGCGCAGCCGGTAGGATAGCCTAGGGCAGTCAGACAGGGATAACGTACCTGTTAGGTTGTGAAGCAGCGACAACAGTGCGGTACCTGAAGGGTTTTGATCTTCCCTGCCGAACCTGAAGATGTCTATCCGCTTGATTGTGTTACTGTGGTAAGTGGCTCAAATTGTTATGCTCTGATTCCTATTAACTCCTTATTCAATTCCTTTCTACTACTTTTTCTAAAACCAAAATCCCCTGATATAAATCCTAGAATCTACTACCTCGATATTTCTAATTCTTTAACCCTAATATTCTAAATCAATCACAATGTCTCAGACGGACATCAAATTCACGCCTGTTTCAGACAACTTGGTAGTTAGCATAGATACGCTAATCAAGTTAATTCCCGATTTTGATACGGCTCAGCCCACACAAGTTTATCGTTTCATTAGATCGTGTGATTCCGCATTTCAAATAGCATCGGTTCAGCAACAAGCCATATTACTAACTTTCACTTTAAACAGGATCCTAGGTCCTGGAGCATCAGACCTGCATGCAAAGGACTTCCCGTCATGGGCTGATCTAAAAGTGTATTTGATACAAAAATTCTCTCAAACGAAAACTCTAGCACACCTATCGCTAGAGCTTCAATCCATGTTTCAAAAACCAAATGAATCTATTACAGACTACTATCTGAGAGTGGATCTGCAACGCAGTAAAATATTAGAAAAATTAACGGCTGAGGTAGAGGACGCAACGTTAGAGGGTCGTAGGGCAAATACGGAAGAGTCCGCCTTAAACGTATTCGTCAATGGGCTCAATTCTGACATAGGCACTATGTTAAGAGTCCATTCGTTTAAACATTTGCGCGACGCCGGTAATTTCGCGATCCAGGAGGAAAAGATTCGTAATATGAACGTTGCTAGACAACAATTATATAAAAGTGCGTCACAGCCGCGAAACCCCATACAAAAAAATTCAAATAATCGACAGTCCAATTTCCCAAATTCAAGTCCAAAGAAATTTTGTAGATATTGCAAAAACCCAGGACACGATATTGCCGAATGTAGAAAAAGGGCTTACAATAATCAAATGCAATCTGGCTCTAACAATCAAAATCAACGACCGGTTTATCCTAAACAAAACGTTCCTAAACCAGTCGGTGTTAATAATTTAAACTCACAAGCGGCCGAAGAGATGAGCAGCTCCTCGGAAACCGCTTTGGATCCTTGCTCAAAAACACCAATTCAAGACCTGCAGATCAATTTAGACAATCTGCAGCTCCAATAATAAAATCACGCAATACTCAACCTTCGCAGGGTATAAGTGATAGCTCGTTAAATCCAGTCCATCGGGGACAAACGGCTATTGTTTCTGCCTCAAAAACTAAGTGTGATGCTTCGACACAAACTTATCCCGTCTATCATAGACAGTGTCGTGACGTCTGTACTCAAACAGACTTACCACATAATGCCATTTCTACAAATTCAATTCCAATTCCTAAATCTACAAATTCAATTTCAATTCCTAAATCTACAAATTCAATTCCAATTCCTAAATCTACAAATTCAACTCCAGTTCCTCAAAATCTCACCAATTCGACACAACGTAATAATTCAAATCAAAGAAATATTAAATCCCAAACTAAATCTAAATCAAAACGTAAAAAATCAATCAAAGCTAAAAACACTGATGTAAAATCCTATAACATTTCCTCATTAAATATACCTCATGACAACCTCCTGCACTGTAAATTTCACATTGATGGTCAACCTATAATATTATTGGTAGACACAGGCGCAGCTATCTCAGTTCTTCGAAAAGACAAAATCGGAAATAATCATATTAATCCTTCCAACAAAGTATCTATTGTAGGTGTATCTAACTCTAACTCAACAATCAAGACCTACGGTACTTCGGAACTAAGCCTCGATCAATTTCCTAAACATAGTTTCCACGTTGCTAATCTCAATATCACATCAGATGGTATATTGGGTAATGATTTTATGTCAAAATTTAACGTCAACATTTACGTTCAATCCAAGACTATGCGCGTCCGTGACCGAACCTATAAACTTTTCTATTTAAACGAAAACTCCACTGATTCAAATTACAATAACCAATTAGTAAATCAACGATCGGAAACTGTGATATGTTGCCATACAAATGATATTTCAAATGGCACAGCAATCATAGAGAAACAGGTACTTCATGAAGACATTACTATACCTAACGCCCTTGTAAATGTCATAAATAACAAATTTTTAGTGACCTGTGTAAATTCTAGCAATGAGGACAAACACATCCCTATGCCAATAGTCCATGTAACCTCATTTGACGAATCATTGGAGACGGATAACTTCCCTGTTAATTCTGTGAACACATTTAACAACCAATCACATTCTGCAGACGAAATAAGTCAACTCGTTAGACGCGATCATTTAAACAAGGAAGAACGTGAGTCCCTCGATAGAATAATTTATGAATTTTCTGATATTTTCTACGTTGAAGGTGATCCTCTCACATTTACGAATCATACCAAACATTCCATTCCTACAACATCGGAAACACCAATCAACACTAAAACATATAGGTTCCCTTATATTCACCAACAAGAGGTAAAATCACAAATCGATAAAATGCTTAATCAAAATATCGTTAGGCCTAGTACTTCACCGTGGAGCAGTCCAATATGGGTAGTACCTAAAAAACTGGACGCTTCGGGCAAACAGAAATGGAGAGTGGTAATAGATTATCGTAAACTCAACGACATCACTATCGGAGATAGCTACCCTTTACCTAACATCACAGATATTCTTGATAAATTAGGTCATTCCATTTACTTTACCACTTTAGATCTTGCGTCTGGCTTTCACCAAATCGAACTTGATCCAAAAGATATTCCAAAAACCGCTTTTAGTACACCTTATGGGCATTATGAATTTCTAAGAATGCCTTTCGGTCTCAAAAATGCACCCGCTACCTTCCAACGAGCAATGGATAGTGTCCTTTATGGATTGCAAGGTGAACGTTGTTTCGTCTACCTCGATGACATTGTAATATTCGCATCAAGTCTCCAGGAACACGAACAGAAGCTTACCGAAGTCTTCAACCGACTTAGAAAGAACGGTCTTAAAGTCCAACCCGATAAATGTGAATTTTTGCGGAAAGAAGTAGCTTATTTGGGACATATTATTTCTAGCGAAGGTGTGAAACCAAATCCAGAGAAAGTTAGAGCGGTTAGAGAATTTCCAGTTCCTAAATCTTGCAAAGATATAAAATCATTTCTAGGCCTTGCAGGTTACTACAGGCGCTTTATAGCTAACTTTAGTAAAATAACAAAACCTTTAACAGGACTCCTAAAGAAAGATGTACCTTTCATTTGGGGTGAATCCCAACAACGCGCTTTCGATACTTGTAAAGATATCCTCACCACTTCACCTATATTGCAATATCCAGATTTTAGTAAAGAATTCGTTTTGACAACAGATGCCTCGATTCACGCCATTGGTGCCATTCTTTCACAAGGTGAAGTCGGTAAAGACTTACCCATAGCGTATGCCTCACGTACGCTTAATAAAGCCGAATCTAACTACTCCACAATAGAACGCGAACTCCTTGCAATCGTATGGGCGGTGAAACATTTCCGTCCGTACTTATTCGGCCGAAAATTCAAGATCGTTACCGATCATAAGCCTTTAACGTGGCTTTTCTCCATTAAAGATCCAGGCAGTCGTCTTGTCCGCTGGAGATTAAAACTAGAAGAGTATGACTATGAAATCATTTACAAAGCGGGAAAAATTAACACAAATGCAGATGCATTATCTCGTCCACCAATATTGAATTCAAATATTATCGATTTAACTTCAGACGATCCACCATCTCCCGACTCTATTGATTATTTACAAATGAATTATGAACATTTTATGTCTCAAGATGTATCTTTCGATAGTCCAAAATTAAAAATATCTCCAGATAATCTCTTAGATCCACGACATAAAAATATATTTATTCCTATATCTTGCCAACTTTCAGATCAAAATAATATTTTTAATGAAGCTATAGAATCCTGCTCTCAGACAAAACCTTATTTAGAAAAACCCAAATCTCTATACGATGTTGATCTTCTTATTTCAGATAAAAATCAAAATTTATACCTCTGTCCCACAAGACCTACACATTTTGATCCTTGGGATTCCGAAAGTTATTTTAAATCACTGTTATCATGCTTGCAAGAAAACAAAATAGAATCTCTTTTTGTACCCGATTTACAAAATGATCCCACCTGTAAATTAAAAGGCAACGAACAATTACGCATCACATCTTATTTAGCCGAAATATACGACTGTGAAATTACAATCTGTAAAAACAATATCCACTATCCTAAACCCGAAGAAATCACTCAAATACTGAAGACCTATCATGATGAACCCCTCTCAGGGCATCGAGGAATGTTAGAAACTTACAGAAAAATTCGCGAAAACTTCTTTTGGAAAGGTATGACTAATGACATAAAAAATTATGTGGAATCATGCGTCGTTTGTCAGAGAAATAAGATCCAAAGGAAATCTTTTCAGGCCCCTATGGTCATCACATCTCAATCCACTGAACCTTTCGAACGCGTTTCCATAGATCTCGTTTCCTATTCTGAAGTCAGTGATAACAACAACAAGTATGTCCTAACGCTACAAGACGAACTAACTAGGTACGTTCAGGCATACCCTATCCCTGACAAAGAAGCCGTTACAGTAGCATCAAGTTTAATCAAATTCTGCCAACACTTCGGTGTTCCAAAACGTTTCCACTCTGACCAAGGTAAAGAATTTATGAACAGTGTTATGAAACAGCTAATGAAGTTTTTAGGTTCCTCACAAACTTTCAACACTGCATATCATCCTCAAACTAATGGCGCCCTCGAACGTTTTCATGCTACACTCCGTGATCATATACGAATGTACAACAACCGTCGCCTGAAAGATTGGGACAAAATAATTCCATTTGCTATTATGTGCCATAATACATCCGTCAATAGTTCAACCGGGTTTACTCCTCACGAGTTACTTTTCGGTTACAAACCACGTCCATTCTATTCACTTAAGCCGATTCCGGAATATACAGCTTCGGATTATTTAAAAGACTTAAATGAACGTCTTAGGATAGCTAGAGATGCCGCTCTACGAAACATCGAAGTCACTAAAGAAAAGGCAAAAGAACGCCATGATGCTCAGATTAAAAATATTGCCGATTTTTCCTTAGGCGACAAAGTGATGTTGCGTGTACCTACACCAAATAACCTAGATGCTAAATGGGACGGTCCATTCGAAGTAGTTCGTGTCGGATTCAATGAAAATTATGTGATAAGAAAATCTGGCAAGAACCAGTTAGTTCATGCCAATCGTCTTAGACCCTATAATGTAAATTAGATCAATAGGTAATAGTGTGTTAGACAGTTTTATTCTATGATTAATTATTTTAAGTTTTTTTCTTCTATTTTACAGGGTCTGTCATGATACAACAGCCCAAAACTCTACCCTATCCTTTACTCAAGTTTTTAGTGATCCTAACTATATTTATAATTATATAATCTGCTCTATTATTAAGGTTATATTATGCGTAATTCTATACAAATTATATACTCTTATTAGTTGCTATATCAAAATTAAGTTATTTAATAAAAACATTCCTTTTGTTGCAGGGCAACATCAGGAGCCCTTGCCCATTTAAACATATCTCAACCTCTAACCTCACATGCAGGCATTTTCTACAAAGAAGAAGGAACTTTAACTATTTCTGATGATTCATGGAAACTCATAGTTTATAAAGATCTAAAACCTCTTTTTATATCTTACGAATCTCTAGTTCGCTTGTCCGAAAAATTTCAATCCATGTCATCTAACTTCATAAAACTCCCTATAACTCAGTCTACTAAATCTTATCTAAATGTAAACCTTCGTAAAATAGAAAACCGACTCTCTGAACTTAAGATGTACTTAGGTAAAAACGCGCGTACTAAACGAGAATTACTAGATGGATTAGGCTCTGTTCTTAAATGGCTTATTGGTACCCCCGATGCAAGAGATGCGAAACGATACGAGGAATGCATCGATAAATTAGAGAAACAAGAACTTGATTTAGCGGATCTCATGCAACAACAAATCCAGATTACATCCTCCACCATTAAAAACTTCAATGATACCATTTTTAAAATATCCTATGATGAACAAATTATAAACGAAAATATGGATCGTATTAACAATTTCATTAATAAAACCGAAAATCTTATTTTCGACATAAAAGTCACGGAAGACATTTCAACAATTTCCCTTCAAATTCTCGAATTAGTCACCAGTCTCGAAAACGATATAGATGACTGTTTAACAAGCATCCTTTTTGCGAAATCTAATATTATACATCCTTCAATAATATCTCTAAATAAATTATATGAACAACTACTTATCTCCAATAAAATAAGAAACAACAGACAGCTAGTAACTTCGGTTTCAATTGATAACATACACAGCCTCCTAGATTCATCTTCTCTCTCAGCATACGTCTATTCAAATCGTTTAGTTTATATTCTAGAGTTTCCATTAGTTCAACATATATCCTTTACCTTGTATCATATGTACTCTATTCCTATAAGACACCCCAATTCCTCCTTCCACACCACTATCCTCCCAGAGCATACCTACCTGGTCACTGACACTAGTGGGCAACATTATGCGGCTACAAGTTCCTTGGATAACTGCATCATCTACGCATCAAGAAAACGAGTCTGCAAGGATATCGTCGTCTACGATTCATCCGTTCGTCCAATCTGCGAAGTAGACATTCTACTCAGCAAAACAAAGAGCATCCCTTCAACTTGCACCACAACAACCTTCCCGGCAGAAGTCAACACCTTCCAGCCGATTGGTCCTAGCAACTGGTTATACATCCTAAACAATGAGACAAATTGCGTACTTCAGTGCAGTGTCGAAATATCCAACATCAAACTGCAAGGTTCAGGAATAATCACCTTACCTCAAGGGTGCAAACTGCATACGGGATATAGCACTCTATCAGCCTACCAGACAACTGAAGAAAATATCACCATCCCAATCATCGTTCCGGACGTTAGAAGTGAAGATTGTTTCGAAACCTTCAAGAATGAAGAATCGCAAAAGTTGATCCCCATTACGATCAATGACATGCCTCTCGATACTCTAAGAAGCATAAAGGTACATTTGGAAAAATACTCTGATGAACTTCAAAACATGAAATCTTCCAAAACTCAATCCTTCCTGCAGAAGAACCATACAAGTTTCTCATGGATTTATCTCTCTATTGGTATGATAATGCTAATATACTTCAGCATCAAAATCTGTAATCGATGTCCAAACGGATTTATACGACGCAACAATTCAAGAACCTGCATACAAGTTTTCAACAACTGTTTCGACAATTCTTCCCGACGGCGCCGCAGTGTGCATGTTGCCATCCCAATGAGCAACTTGCATCATCCCACCACGTGCATCTCCGACGACGAAGACGACATCGAAGACCAGCAGCCGTCATCATCTCCTCAACCTCAAAAATCAGGCGCTCACGCCCAATCTTTGTTCTAAGGGGGGAGGTGTTATATACTAGCCCTCTATCTTTATACATATATGTTAAGTCTCTATATTCTTTATCATGTATCCTTTGTATTGTAAACAACCATTTACATAATTGTATTGTCAACAACCATTACATAATTATATTGTAAATAGATATAAGTACCATGTTATTCATAAATAATGTAATTGGTTAAGGACTTTGTTATTGGTCCACATTAGTTATCTTATTCTCTAACTAATCACCATTAATTGTATTTACTTTTCCCATTAGATTCTTACTATATAAGCTTAGTTCCTTTCGTTGTGAAATCAGTTCTATTTCCAATTCCATTTCCAGCATCATTGCTGTTCAAATTCTCATTCTATTTCGCCTAGTTCCTAAATCATAGATATAGTTATAAATATTGTAACAATTAAAATAAAAGTTTATTTTTAAAATCGACTTTGAGTTACATCACGTAACAACGGTAATAGGTTATAGAGACATCGGGCAAAGCCGCGGGAATAAGCTAGTTTCTTCTAAAGCTTAATGAGCAAATTACTAAGATTATGTTGCTCAATATTAAGTACGTTGCAAGAACTTAATGAAGTTGTAATTGCAGTATTAATGAGTAATGTGTTAATAATATTACTAACCATGAACAAATTATTGTAATGTAGATATTTTATTATTACCTACACATAATAAGTAAGGAACAATGAAACCGCTCTTTTGAGGTGCGCCGACGTAACTGTATTAAAATTTCTTGCAGTTAAGTTAGTTAACAGCACTCCTGAATAAATTGTTTCAGTAAGTAATGTGACGGGGGATTTTAAAGAAGATGGTATTATGTCGCCGAGGTAGATCTTAGACAATGCCACCAATGTAATGGGACTTGGATATTTTTCTTCTTTTAAAATTGACAACAAGTAGTGAAGTATAATAATGTTAGTGGTAAAACCTTTTCTCTGTATACCTAGATATGGCTATTTTAGGGTAATTGGATACTAATAATTGAGATACAGCCTGTCTTCGAAATTCAAATGTATTTTTGTTTCGGCATACTACTAGACTATTTTTTCCGCCCTTGATGGAGTGAAACGAACTGTCAGACTTATGTAACTGACTTAACTTAAAACCAACCTGTTCCTTCAGTTGCATTTTGCTTTCCCATTTATGACAGTCGCGCCAATATTTAATTAGAAGACCATGATTTGGAACAATTAAGGAACAATTTTTATGCCAGTGCGACGACGCTCCTGTGATATATATGTATAATTCGCGACCACCACGCGTTTGCTAAAGATCAACCAGCATAGAAAAGCTTTTGTTTTTGGCTGAAAAATCATCAAATGTGTCCATCTGTCCTGGGTACCAAATCCCTTCTGCTGTCACCCGAGTTCCTGCACCACACCCTTTAGGTTGGGAAAGCGTCGCTTGCAAGGGGGTAATGTTGATGCTATCTGTACCAGGGCCGTAGTGAAAGTCCCAACCCAACAAAATAAAGGTAAGGTACCATCTACACTTACAAATGTTTCTAAACTCACAGTCTTGTCTATCACTCCACTTGCTGTTGCATCAACGGACAATACTATCAAGGCATCGTCATGGGTACTGCTCAGAAACAAAGCCCCATGCTCCAATAGAGCGTTGCAATTGCAACAATTGACATGAGAAAATGGGAAGTACGGTTTATTGCAATAAAAGATTGGGTTGTTCAAATGTAGGTTTGCTTTTTGTAGATAGAAAACAGAGAAAGAAGATGTCAGGGTGAACACAAAAAAATTGGGATTAGGTAATGAAGGTGATGACGATAATACTCTTTATAGAAATCTATTAATAGAAAATCACGCTTTAATGCAAAGTTTTACCAAAGTTTCAAATTTTAAAACAACATGATTGTCTATTAAAAGGCAAAAATAGTGTTCTATCCTCTATCTATATCTATAACGATGGTGGAAAATTAATAATTTAAGCTAATCAATAAACAAACTTAAAAAAATATTGTAGGAAAACGTAACGCCAGATTTGAACTTACCAAAGAATCTAGATTCTCTGGTAATTGATCAAACTTTTCAACTGCAGAAGATTTTCCAACAGCAAAGACACTGCTTGATGACGCTATTATTTCTCCTCTTCCTATATTAATGACACAAGTCAAAAGGAATCTCATGAAGATGTACCGGCATCCAAAGCAAGAGATAATCCAGTTCACGACACGTGTCGTACTACGTACGTTAATTCGCGATAGTCCGAGCACGAGTCGGTTCTCACGCCGCTGCCGCCCGGGGGCAGAGCGCGCTCACGACTTACTGCAGATATAAAATTAATTTATCTATAAGTAATACGTCCATGTACTTAGATTATGAGACGGGAAATGTTTTGAGAGAACTTTACTTGTGTAGGCGGCTTTGGAGATTTGGAGTTTTTTTTTTTGTGTGAGAGATTGCCCATCATTGTTGATAGAAGTATAGCCAAGGTTATAAAAATCGTCGCATTATTGGTAGTACTTGTGCGTATGATGAGGAGGGAATAAGGAGAATGTGGTGAGGAAAATATGAACGTGGATAAGACCAAAGAAATGATGAGTGAATTGTGTGTGAAGCATGATTATGAAGGAGAAAGACATTTTGCGCCAACCCCAAATGAATTAGGATAAGGGTAGAAAAATGACGACGGCAGCAGTACCTACTCATGGATGATTTGTAAAGTTACGAGTAGTTCCTTTACAACAGTTCATTCTCTTACAACTTTTATTACACATTGTATTAATTATAGCTACGACAATTTAGTCGAACTATTTTCTAACAATTTTTTTTTATATCATTCAACGCAACGCCTTCATCCTTTTTTCTAATACGATGCTACTTTATCTACCTAGTCTGTAATATCACCCAGGTGAACAAAGTGGAATAAACCGTGCATGCATGTCGTCTTTCAGCCACCTTCACAAATAGTCATTATGTGCCTGCTTCAGTCGAACCAGAAGCAGCTGAATATCAGTATTTTATACTTCTCGGTAAACGAAGTCAGACGTTTAGGTGACGACTGTCAAAGATCTACCAATGGTAGCCGTGATTCCGAGAGTCATAAGAAAACACGCGGTAGGCCGTTACATGTATAAAATGAGAATATGATTTGATTTTACCAAAATTGCATAAAGGTTTAGCAGCCAGCGTCGCGGGACTTATCTCATTACCGTCACGGTAATGAGATATAGGAATATAAAGGGCTATTGAAGGACACCGTGGATTTTAGTCAGTAAGTCTGACAGTCCCTCCCACCCTGCCCGGGGTGGGAGGACTCAGGAGACGTGATTTTACTGATGGAAGGAATAAGGGAAAGTTTTGTAACACCAGTTTAGGGGTGCGTCTCATTTCATATAAAGTTATTTGATATATTTTCATTTCAATAACGTTCACATGATATAATCAACGTGAGAAATACCAACGATTGATATAATTCCTTTACATATAATGTTTGTGTTACTCTAAAACTCATTTCATATAATTTTATTTGATATAACGTTTATTTAAGCGAAAATCATTATGATAACGTTTGAAACATATAATTTAACTTTTAAACCATTTTCTTTGATGACTTTGGCTTATCCTTTGGACTTTGATTGTTTGCCTTCACGAATGCTATTGTTATTAGAAAAAATTAGTATCCAAGAGCGAGCGAAGCGAGCTCGGGACTCGGGACATCCCGACACGGACAGGTTAGGTTCGAAGGGGGTGGCGGGGTCTGAAAGACCCCGCCATCCCCTTCGTGTTAGGTTACTTTAAACTTTGCACGCAGAAATAGGAGCCCCGCGAAGCGGGGCTCCGTCGAGCCAGCATGACAGGTAGTAATCAGTTATTTGACCTAGGATGCAAGAGCGAGCGAAGCGAGCTCGGGACTTGGGGCACTCCGACACGGACAGGTTAGGTTCGAAGGGGATGGCGGGGTCTTTCAGACCCCGCCATCCCCTTCGTGTTAGGTTACTTTAAACCTTGCACGCAGAAATAGGAGCCCCGCGAAGCGGGGCTCCGTCGGGCCAGCATGACAGGTAGGAATCAGTTAGTTGACCTAGGATGCAAGAGCGAGCGAAGCGAGCTCGGGACTTGGGGCACCCCGACACGGACAGGTTGCTTTAAACTTTGCACGCAGAAATAGGAGCCCCGCGAAGCGGGGCTCCGTCGAGCCAGCATGACAGGTAGTAATCAGTTATTTGACCTAGGATGCAAGAGCGAGCGAAGCGAGCTCGGGACTTGGGGCACTCCGACACGGACAGGTTAGGTTCGAAGGGGATGGCGGGGTCTGAAAGACCCCGCCATCCCCTTCGTGTTAGGTTACTTTAAACCTTGCACGCAGAAATAGTAGCCCCGCGGAGCGGGGCTCCGTCGAGCATTCATGGTAGGTGGTACTATTACTAGGTACATCAGAGTTAGATTACATACCAGGAAGAAAAAAAAATTAGACCAAATAAGTTTTACGTCTTTTGAGTGGTATACAAAACGATTTTATGTTCATTGATTGTTATGATTATAGAAATTAGTCATTATAAAATTATGCCAATCGTTTATTATATTAAGAGATCGTTATATCACATAAAATTATATATTCAGTTGTTATCTCTTGTAAATATTAGAGATTTTGTAGTTATATCATATATTACTTACCCCCAGTTTAGTTATCATAAAGCGAAATGTAAACGATGTTGAGGTTTTGAAGTCAATTCAGTAGGATGTAAGAAGATTCTTAAAACTCTCTTAAGGTTCAATGTGAGAGGCATGATAAACATTTAAGAAATCAACTATCGTTTTGTTGTGACGTTCACGTGCTTGTGTTATCATAATTTAATGGTGTGAAGATGCGTATCTAGACTCCTTAATTACATCCACTCGGATCTTACTGATCTTGATATCTTAACTAATGTCGGTTCCAGTATACTCTCGCTTTCACTCACAAAATAATCTGACCCATTCGTCATACGTCATTATTAATTTGTATAACTCTCTACGAACTATACCGACTGTGACAGCCAGAAACCATAACAATTTTTCACCTTAAAATTTAATAGGAAAGCTAATACGGTCATAAACTTACTTACAAGCGGGACATTACTCAATATCAATAACTTAATTTCCTACGCCATCAATCTTTAGATTGGACTGATATCAAGTTGAGTTTATCACAATTTTTATTACCACATATGTCACTCCCACCGAAACTAAAACAATGTGGTCACACTAGTTTATATATTGTGTTGGTACTTTAGCTTTCTCCACGCTATCTTGTGATTTACCGACTCGCCAAACGTGTCTGGCACTTTTCGGTGGATTTTAGTTGAATTAGGTACTATCCATAAATTATTGCGATCGTTTTGGTCGCCCTATTTTGTAGGTTACTTAAGATGGCGGTAACTGTTTATTTTCTTTCCTTAGTTGTAAATATTAAGTTGCGAAATACCATATTTTATAGTTAGTGACCTTTTGATACCTTTTAATATTACATTTTGCTTAATATTTAATTCTAAATGCTTAAGAAAAACGATAAAGTATCTGTAACTTGATTATAATGATATGAATTTCAAACATATTTTATTTTCGATCAGACGCTTAATCGTGTTAATTAATATGAATAAATTTTCTTCCAAATTACTGCTACTTTAAGATGATAAAATTAATTTAATTCTGTATTTTGAACACCTAGCACGATCTCGTCGCACTCAAATGCCATCATCGTGAGACAGACGTCGATATCATTCGGAATAACTTCATTAATATAGTTCAAATACGACAAATTGTCATTCCTCTTTACATCTAAATAAAATCAGCGGTTGGACCCGTTATAGAAACCATAACACACATGAAGCTATTACATTAGAGATGGCCAACTGTGACTTTGGCCGGCTGGCCGATTAGTCGGCCTAGCCGATACTAGTCGGCAGAGTTCAGGTGAATTGTCTACTCTGAGAACTTTATAAAATGTCCTGGATCGCAACCTCGTGTTTATTTTTCGGTTAGAATTAAGTTAAATGATTGAGTCCTAGAAGTCCATTCATAAATGAGTATAACAAAAATATTTTTAATAAACTGTTGGTCTGATTTGAAGTAAAAATATACTAACATGTACTACTAGCTGTAACCCGCGGCTTCGTTCGTCCCTCTCTCTCATATAGCTCTAGGATTCCATCTATCTCTGTACCAAAAATTAGATTTAGTTTCGACTTGAAAACGGAACATACATACAAATATACTTTTTCACATTTATAATATTTAGTAGAATAGGATAAAGGTTATGATTTAGCCCAGCCGACTAGTCGCCAATTGTGTTCGCCTACTATAAATATAACCGACTAGAGTCGGCGTTACCGAATAGCCGGCACATCTCTATGCAACATGTTCTATGCCCTCGTATGGTCTCATTGACACCATTACCCGCCGGTACTTAAAGGTAAAATATTATTAGGTCGCAGGTCGAGCCCCATATGTATAGGTCGTTATGATAACTGATGATGATAAAACAGCCAGAGTTTTGATTGAGTTAGACTATACTGGTGAAGTTATTACGTTTTATAAGTGTTTATTAGATTTGGAGTTCTGAGAGTGTGGTAGAAGGTAGAAAATAGAATGAGTTGTTTGTGGAGAAAATGGAAAATGTGTTTGCTAGTAGGTATACATCAATTGGCTGACTTACTATTTAGTGGAAATGTTATTCTAGTTCTTGTTTTATCTATTTTATTATGAATTATTTATTTGAGTTTTTTTTACGATATTTACTTTCTATACGATTTATTAAGGTACTACACTTAAGTGAGAAGCTCTCATCATCAATGCATCTCTATCTCAAAAGGTAAGTTCTGTGGCGTAATTTTTTGTTACAGTGTAATTCTGTTTCTCTTATTTCACGTAGATGATTCCAACACTCGTGGAGATTAATTAAGTACGACCATCACTTAGTCATTTTCATTCTACATTTCTGACTACCCACAATCATTGTCCTATGCCTATTCTTTGTAGTTCACGCTTTCACAGGTTCTTCATTTCCTTCCTCACGATTCACCATTGATTACACATCATCGCCATAAAGAATTGGAGCCTAGATGCTAATTAATTTCAATTCAAAATCAAGGAGAGGATGTCTTTCTCTTCCCTCGATGATTCCCTCTAGATTTCCTTCTTCAGCTTCAACCACGTTGTTAGCTTAGACAACATTAATAAATAATTCTACCACTAAGAAATTTTCACTTTTGCTGTTCCTGACTACCTGTAATCACTGTCAAGTATAAATACTACGCCACACACAACTCGCGTATTCTTTGCGGCTTTATGCGGATCATACTTTACATCATACCTCACTTCATTCATTATCTAATCACGATTCACCTTTACACCATCAGTTTGCCATAAAACCTCCTCCTTCAAACACGATGGGCTAACAGCGTGTAATAGTCGTAATACTTCACAGATACCGTCCAAAATTATCCGTTTAATCATAACGAGCCCGCCATTATTGCCCACGTTGCTTGATAGACCTCTATGTGTGATATTGTGGTGTTATGGTTGATGGTTTAAGTTAAAGTCGGTTGTTGAGATCATGGGAAGTTCGAAGAAATTCGTCCCATATATTTTTGTTGAATGATTATATCTATTATTTTTCTACTGGCGACTTGCAAACTGTGACTGTTGTCGGTTCACAAAACTCATTGTAAGCCACATGGTGGATTTTTACACGTTCATCACCATCATTTCAGTCTACAGTCATCTAACTGTTACGTAGTTCCCCGTTCTTCTTGAAGAAAATTTCAACCTTTAATGCTCAGTGTAGGTCTCATCCAAATATTTCCACTACTTGCGGTTTATATAAATATCGCCAATTCATACAATTCTAGTAAAAAGAACAGATAGGGGCTGTTTTGTGTTTTTCTTGATTTCTTATAACTTCTACCACACAACTGTTATGCAACGCGTGGCATCGTGCGTGACCGCGGCGTCGCCCACACCGCGCACGCGCGTATACAATTTGCATTCAGATACGAACAAGCTTACAGTTGTTGAGTACAGAGCTATCTCTACGCCCTGTAACTGTGGGGAATTGATTGCTGATTGTAATGGTGAGACGGGTATCCAGACCTACGTGAAATTAAGGAATGAGGTAGAAGACGACAGTTATTTCTTTCTTGGGTCCAAACATATCGGTATTAGGATCGATAATTGTAGTAAAAATCTTGACAAAGACGTTAAAACTGGTAAGAATTATAGTGGATTCAATTGAGATAATATACGTATTACTTTCTCCGTAAAATATGCATGAATCAGCCGAGAAGAAGGGTAATAGACATTTCCTAGATTCAAATGAGTCTGGTTTTAGTTTCTCTTCACTCGTGATAATCATCTAAGTGAATCTATCCATCTTGTCGTCGATTAAGACATTATGTAGTATCTAATTGAAGCTAGCGAGAAAAAGTAACAGGTTCAATTTGAAGTGTAAAAAATATGGATGTTGTTTCATTACATTAATTGTGCGTTAGAGCTAAAATGTAACAGTTTATCTTTGTACTTATAATGTTTCGTTCATCTGTAATTTTGTGTAGAAAGTTGAGACATTTAATTATGCGTTCACCATTTTAATCATTTTCTTTGGCTGTCTGTTTCGCAACCATCTTGCTAATTGTCTTCCATTTTCGTTACAATTTGCGTATTACTCTTTTTTTTTTTCTTAAAGCATGTCACAAATAAGAAATCCATTACTCATTTTTAGTAAAGATTGAAAGAATAAATTCAAGTCCTTGACTGATTTTCTAGTCTTCCTGCTTCGTTAGTATTTTGGTTGCTAAGGAGAGAATTTAAACAAGGATCTTCCTTTATGAAATTCTCAGTGGCAGCCACGGAGTCTGTTTTGATTTCTGCCTGGTTTATGGCAACAGGCTTGCTCTCATTTCATCATCATTCGCCCAGTCTTTTTCCAACAGTGTTAGGGTCGGCTTTCAGTCGAACCGAACGCAGTTGAATATCAGTATTTTACATGGAGTACTGTCTATCTGACTTCCATAATGAAATAATTGGGTTATACTCGTTCTCTATATATGTCGTGTTAATGCAACATAAGTGTCAACAATCGTTCTTTATATGGGAATTCTTCGGGGAATACAAGCGTGGTGCTATGTTAAATTCAAATTCTTCTCCATCCAGGTTCTAACCTTTCTGTCTAACAAACATCTTTCCTGTTTCTATCTACGGAATATCTGTAAAAGGCAATATAAATACGAATAAAGATAAAGTGGACACGCATTTCTAATCTCGCTTCGATACGGCTGAACATAAGTACAAACAACTTTACTATCGTACGTTAGTGGTGGAACAGAGATGTTGTGTTCCTAATTCATCTTATGTTCCTGACTTATGTACTAGGTTTCTAATGAAGTGTGACTGAGATGTTTCTCGGTTGTCTTTTATTATGTTTAATATTCTTGTTTAGGATTAACAAGCATTTGCAGCATCTAAGTTCGTATCGAGTCATGATCAGTATTGGTGTTGTCTGGCGTTGACTTTCCTAGATTTACTTAATTTAGGCTTTTTAAGAGTATATTTTTGTTACGATTTAGGTGATGTAGGCGTTAAGGTCATTTTAGATTCAGGAAATTCAGGTTATGGTTTAGTGTATCCTGATCTTCTTTATTTGCCTTTTTTGTAAAACTAAAAATATCATGATACGCTAAATATTAGCATAATGTGACATTGTTACTTATTTTATACGGGGTTTTTTCCCTGTTTATTATTTGTTTTTAATTACCGATATTTCAGCACAGTGAATTATGAGAGTGTTAGTCAAACTATGTCAAATTTAATACATACATACATGTTATTATTCATATTTCTCAGTAACTTATCTTGTATTCCTTCAATACTAAATCGATAAACACATCCGTCTTTATTCGACTAAAACTGTAAACTGTATATACGAGCGTTTATAAACAGATTTACACCGACTATTGCAGTTCGAACATTCGTAATCTTAGCAAATGTCTCAAGTTTTGGCTCGAAAGTCGACCTCCGACCTGCTATGCGCTTAAATTATTGCAAACAACCGGTTCCTTCATATTCGGAGTGCCAGGCCTTTGGGTACTTACCTATATCCATGCTTATTATTCCCTCTCTGTTCAATGTGTAGGTTTAGAAAGAGACGACAAATCAAAGTACGTTACCGATTTAAAATTTCCGCTTGGTAATATCGAAATTGGTGGTTTGAATTTGGATAAAGGATTATGTTGATTATTGTTTAAGTTTAAATTATTTTTCTTCGTTGCTTAGACAATAAGCACATAGGCAAAGTTATATTGGATTTTCTCATCACGAATTTCTCAGTAGTTGTCATTTTTGGATTAGTTAACAGTTTAGGCTCAACCTGCTTTAGTTCTATTAAATGGAGCTTAAAATTAACTGACAAAATGTGGACGTATTTGAGCAGGTTAACTATGGAGGTTAATGGGGCATTTACGCCGGTGGATTTTTCGGTTGATTTGCCTGGTGCAATGCAACTGGTGACTAGCTACGTGTAACCCTTCAGGGATATTAAAATATTTATTTTGAAATATGTATTCACAAGCAGCATTTGCAGGAAAGTATCTTGAGTTTATGACCTATCTTAAATTAAGACGCCTAATTTCTAAACAATCTACTAACTCATGAATACTGACAAAATAGAAAGTAATTAAAATCCTAATTTATGTCACCGCTAACACATAAAGACAGATATTAAAAACAGTGATAGGATCTACAATTTTTATTGTCACCTTTTACGATGTATCGAATTTCAGAACTAAGAAGGCAGTTTAAAATTCTTGGCTACCTACAACCAATAACTCAGCAGTATCTATAAAAAAGAGGTGTAATATTTTACTTGAATGTTAAATTAGCCTACCTATTTAATCGCCAAGGTAGAATGTTCAAACAAGTAAGGGCAGAATAACTCAGAAGGAATTCGATATTTAAGGGTTTAAACACATACAAATACAAATTAGAACTGCTCCCACTGGCAGGATTGCCACGTTGTATGTCTGCTTATTCTTGGACCTAGAAATATGTCTGCTGATCTGCTCTATGGTCACGTGAAGAGTCGATCGCCTGGTGATATCTTATAAAACTATGTGAGCACTAGGATCCAAGTTTAAAGTGCCGATCGGCTCAAACACATAGGTAAGATTACACCAATGTTTTTGCGTCGTTTAATGTTTTCAACGTCTGCAGCGTCAGTATCAGCACAACATGCCATGCTACGAAAATGGTTTTCGTAAGACAAATACTTACTTGACTGGCCTGTTGGTCTAGTGGTTAGTGACCCTGACTACTATGCCGGAGGTCGTGGGTTCGATTCCCATCCAGGACAAATGTTTGTGTGATGAGCACGATCATTTGTTCTGTGTCTGGGTGTAATTTATCTATAATATGTATGTATTTAGAAATATATTAGTATGTTTATCAATTGTCTAGTACCCATAACACAAGCTCTGCTTAGCTTGGGACTAGATGGCGTTGTGTGATAGTTGTGGAATATTATTATTATTATTAGGACATAATTATTTAACAATTAGGATCAGCATAAGCAATCGATGTACGAGATGTATGTCCTCTGATCATTCATCGATCAGAAAAAACAAAACATTCCTTTTACTCAAAATATCTATGTCAGCTCATCGCCTGCCTCATTCTATTGCTATGCTATGGGCTCTGACTGCCATGACATGCGGGCCCTTATGATTTAATCTGTGAATGGAGTTCCTATGACTGAATTTAGGAAAACCATACTTGAACAGTTCAAGTATGGTTTTCCTAAATTTTTTATAACCTTTAACGTCATAGACATAGTTACTATGACGTTAAAGGTTATGAAAAATCAAGTTTTATTTTTTTCCATGGCGATGACGTGACGTCCCGTCAATTTTAGTGGGGTCTATCGCAATGCTGCAATGATGATGTAGTCAGTTGTTTTTTTTAAGGACCGAATACGATTTTATTAATCTTCAAGGCATGATTTAAGTAACCAGTGATGGAGCTCAGTAAAATTTTATATATTACATCGCAAAATTATGGTCTGTTTACACAATAAGGACCAGCGTAAATATTATTTTAAAGGCTAAGTTCCGTGAATTAAACGTGCTCAAACATTTTTACCGGTAAATGTGCTTCTCAGTGGACACGGCTATAATGTTTTATGAGGACTTCAGTGTTTTACGATTGTCACATTTAATTATTTCATTGCCAGCAATTAAAGTTTGGAGGAAAGCGATTTTTTATGTTTTACAGCTGCATTTGAGTAAATAAAAGCTCGAATCACTGCCTTTTTTATACCACACACGATTGTGAATAGTGATGGGAAATTGTGGAGTATTTATGTGTCGATTTTATTGAGATTAATTTGTTGACTACTCAAATATTTATTTTACAAGATTATTTCAATTGATTGGAGGCAAAACTATTTAGGCAGTGTGAGGTTTTTGCTCGAAATTTGGGTTGAGGTTTCCCGAACTTCATTTCTGTTTTCAATTTTAAGATGATCCTGGATAATGCTAATGAACTGTTCAGTAGAAACCTAATAGATACCAAGTAAGCCTGACTGTTCTTTTATTTATTGAAATATTTCCTGTCTTCTTTATTTGCTCTGACTCATATTATTAGTTCTTTGGTGATACTAAGATTCATTTAATTATAGTTAAAATAAGGGGCGATCCTTTCAAAGAACAGCAAAATTTTAAAGAAAAATAAAAAAATAGAGATTGAATAAGAATAGCTTTTTAAATCAACATAAAGCAAATAACTCATAAAATTCAGAGATTGATTGGCAAATAAGTTAATAATGTAATTAAATAATTAACTTAATTGCTAGATGCGGATATTAAACTCATAGTTACTCAATCATACACAATCAAATGGGCACTAAAATAAATAATGTATTAATTAAAACCAATCTATCTATCGAAAAGCAACCATCGATAATCAGACAACATCAGAACATCTCTATAATTCTTACCGGAGCGCCCATTAAAATGTGGTTCGTAAATTTGACAGGAGCACGTGCGTCAATACCGATAGACACTTATATCGATACTTTTTACTGTCACCACTAAATTTAGTCAAAATCCTTTCGGGTATTTGGATTTATTGACGACACTACAACTTTGGCTCGCAATTTATTAGAACGAGCATTAACAAAAATGACTTGACTTTAACTGTTTTAATTAGTAATTTATTAAAGGAGATAATACTAATTGGCGGTGTTTAGTTATTTAATAATAATTTGAAACAAAAAAGACTGGAAATCCGCACATCCTGTTTTGTACACCCACGTAATAAGAGGTTATGGCGGCAAAACTTTGAGTTATATTCTGTCTAAATAGTGTAATTTTACAATTATAGTGTTTATAGACGATAATTTATAATATGTACTAATTTGGTAACTTGCGCGAGTTGATTTGTGGTCTGTGTTTATTATTCGATTATGTTTCATTAATCGGTTGTTTGTTAATGTTGTTTAATTTCATTTTATTATGAGTTTAAAATGGAAGGAGGAAATTGGAGACTACAACGTTAAAATAGCAAAAGTGGACAAATTTCGAAGAAATTAGCACTAGTTGAAAACTTGAAGACATAGCATGTTGATTTGGGGAGTTTTTGGAAAAAAGTTGAATATTTTTTTTTACAAGCAATTAGCATTTAGATAATAAAGGTAACTTATTCCTTTTGAAACATTTTTGTATGATTTGCCAATCAGACTGTTAATCACCAAAAATATCGTTGTGCCAGAAAAAAATCCTTCATTTAAAAACAAAAATTAAGCTTGTTCTTTTCAATTTCACCCGTACTTATTTACATTTTAACGATATCAGCAATCATTTCCCCTCATTAAAACTTTGCATTCGAGAGATATATTTCCATAATCATTTTAACCCTCAATTGCCAACATTATTCGCTGTAATAAACGCCATTCGAATAATTTAAACTGGTATAGTCAGAAGCGTAGTCTAATAATTGCAGCATTACAAAGTTCAGGTGAAACCAATCTAAGATTTATATTACATTGTTTCGCATAGATTAAAATACGATTTAGTATCCTTCGAGTTGGCGGTGGGTTAAGATTCTATGGAGCTGATATTACCAGTTTTGGTTTGTAACCTTAGCTGTTTGCAGCGTTACTGCTTACCATATTGGGAATACTAGAAAAAGCAGAAGAAAAGGGAAGCAAAATAAATGGGAGAAATCTTTTGTGCAATCTTTGACAGTGGAAATACGTGAAGAGCTTTTGCTTCATTAATAATACCTACTGTAAATTTTCATCATCATCATATAAATAAGATATAGAGCAAAGATATATTTTTTACTATACTAGACATAATAAGCAGTGCTTCCCTTTGTACCACACTTACTTTTCCACTCCATCGCCCATAACTAACTCTCACTATAATAACTTCAGCAAATTGAACTGGTAGTGCCCACTTACTTGCATCCTCGCATCATTAATAACATCCCTACCTGTCCGGCAATGCAATTACCAGTATCCGTTTTCGTACAAATTGACACGGATACAAATTGCGTGGTATTAACCACTCTATACGACTCCCGGCCCGTTTTGTACACCCCGGGTACAAACGGGTACGAACCGTACAAATAACGTGGTGTGCTAATCTAATTACTTAGCACAATGTCTTATTTGTAAGTTTTTGTTGCGCAATTAAGTACGGCTTCGTTCCGCGTGTAAACAGGGATCGGCGCAAGCGCACCGATTTGTTACAAAAGCGATGCAATTTTGCGCTTTTATTTATTGATTCGTATTGGCCTCTTTGAATTGAGTTAACGCTGGTAATTAATTTGATTTGTTCTTTGATGCTCTGCGTATAAGTGTAGTGTAATTTCTTGTTGAACCAGTCATTCAGTTTTATTCTAGTTTGGATCAAACGAAGCGGCAATTGTGATGATTTGGTTCATCGAGCAGGGAAGTGAAGTAAGATACGAATTTAATTAGTTCTGTTTTATCTTTTAATTTGTACGCTGCTTTATTGGTCCAGTTAATTCCAGTACTATATTAACTGTAAGATAATGTAAAGGAGTTGTGTCTATGTTCAAAATGAAACACCACCAACTGTATAACATGTTTAACGTGTATTAACGTTAAAATATAATTTTATAGTTTTTCTTCCAAAATAAAAACTGTGGACGATATCTTAACAATTTTCTAATATTTTATGTAAGTTTCATCTCTAACGATAATAACACCCTAAAAATTCTCTAAACGTCTAAAAATATCATCAAAAACCAACACAATTTTACAATACCACATCTTTATCGTCAAGTAATAAAACGGAAAAAAACCTCTTCCAATTATTTTTAATAAAATAAATAAAAATAGAAAAAAAAAACAAACATAGATCATAGATCGTTGCCGAGCCACGCGTGCGCATACGCTGTGGTAACAATTAAGTCGATTAGCACGCGTCATTTGATCAAAACATGTCGACTCGTCAGTTGAATGGTTTTGTAATAGCCATGGACTTGGTAAACATACCAACGGAGACAAGTAAAAAATGAATGAAAAAGATTTAATAGCGAACTTTAGGGTACCGTAAGAATTATTGAGGTTATAGTGGAGAAAAGCTCTTGGAAAGAGTTGGAATTATCTGATTTAGCGCAGGTGCAATGACTGAGCGATCGGGCTCGATCCACGGGGTTTGACGCTGATTGTGCACTTCGTAAATTGTGCACTTCTCAAAATAGTAATTCGCAAAATGTGCACTCACACTCACAGGAACAAAATTAAATATTTTTTGAGTAACCTTACAAGAGAAATTCCTGATACCACATCAGGGTAACGATTAAAGGTAATTATGTTACAGTAACAATTATAATGTAAAGTAATACGTCACTTACATAGTTTTTCTTTCGAAACAATTATTGTTTAAGAGGTCAACCTGGCCTCTAATATAATTTTTATTTTATTTGCAAAACTACAAATTAGGTAGGTACTGTCTTTCAGTTTCTGCTAGGATGCAATTAGCGATGCATCCGATACGAATACCGATACCGATATATCGGCGATACTTCGGGTTAGCCGATATATCGGTATCGATGATATTTTATGACCGATTCAACGATACTTTTTAATTTAAAAATGTCATATAAACGAGCGTGTTGTCTCGTCTATTTCGTTGCAAACGAGGCACGAACTATGCCCGGGGAAACCCAGTACTGTAACTGTAAGTTCTGAGATGCGTACGAGTGGCGGGGTTTGGAGTGTTGATGAAGACCGAAGAAGATGAGCCCCTGTCTACTCTGAGCTGTAATTCTCTCAAAGAAGAGGTCGAAAGATAACTAAAGTCTCCAAATATATCGAGAGATGCAGATCCATTCGTTTTCTTGAAAATAATTGCGCCGAAGTACCTACTTTAGTTTCCAAATGAGTTCTGTCGCATCTCAGAGACTATTTTCCAGCGCAGGTCTTATTCTATCAGACTTGCGAAAACGCCTTGCTCCGAAAAATTTAAGATAACTTTGTTTTTTTTAACAAAAATCTTATTAATGTTAATTTAATCACTAAAATTTATAATTATCTAATATCAACCTATGACACTACTTTTTGTATTAAAAATAATATAATCTGACTTGTGATTTATTTATTTTATCTTAATTTTTTATTTCACAATAAGCGTATTCGTATCGGTATCGGTATCGTATCGGCGAAAAGGCGATGCATCCCTAGATGCAATATTTTGAAATGTTAACAGGTAACTCTTGACATCTTCACTCTTAAACATCTACAACCCGATTGAATGTAAACCCTAAATCTAGATAAAGTGTTAGGTTACAGAAAGGTGTAGTGTTGAAACATAGGTCTAAAGCCAACTTGAACCCAACGTCCTAAATATATTTCACGCTTAACCTTCCTTTACTCAAGCTAATAATTGTCTAGAAGATAGAGTTGCCTACGCAAATTCTATTAAACAAGTAAGCGTGATTGCACAAAATCAATTATATACAGCATTCCCATTTAGTTTTATACTCCAAACAAAATTCTTCACATCAAATTCACACTTGTTTCTTCACATCGAAGAACTATAATCCTGTGGTGTAAGATCGGAATACGTAACCGGTCGAATTCGTTAATTTAATCGTTGTGTGTTGTTTCAATTCCTACTTAAAGTTATTCAATTGCTCTAAGGTAATTATAGATAAGTTACGGGCTAAAACTACATGGTTTTAGCTAAGGAGTGTCAGTGTTATAGTAGTATATAGGCCATTATTTACTAGAACTTATGTCAGGTCAGACTGTCATTGTGGACTGTATTTGTCAGCTTAGTCGATTTTCAAATTGGTATAGGAATTAATTGTTCATTTATTGACGAGGTATGGCCAGTTAAGTTCATTTTCTGATAGAATTCAGCAAACCCTCAATTTTGCCAGTCTGTTTTGCTGAGATCTGTAAGCTTAGTTTTTTTTTTTATCGTGGTAAAATCATCAAATGAGTTCCCAGCAGCGCGGGAGGGACTGTCAGACTCGTACTGACTAAAATCTACGGTGTCCTTCAATAGCCCTTTACGTTCCAGGGTCACGGTAATTCGGTAAGTCCCCGGCAGGCTTTGGCCCTCTAAAGGGGGGGCCCGTCATTATGCTGACACTCTTTGAGGCGCGCGTGGAACACGACGCGCCATCGCTCGACCCGGGCATAGTCCATGGTCGGACAGCGAGTCGCCCATTACTCGCCGACCGCATACCCGCGCCTACTGTGGCCGGAGATCCGTCGTCCGTCGCCGTGGGCGTCCGTCGTGGCTGTCCTCTCCTTCACGCGGCCCACCTCCTCCTTCGCGAGCATGACTGCTTCGCAGAAGGAGGTGGTCGCTTCCCACTCCGTCTCGCCCCGCAGCATGGCCTCGGTCAATGCCGGGCGCGAAAGGTCTCCGGCTGTCGCCGCCGTGAGGACACGGCAGTGCTCTGCCCAAGCGGGGCAGTAGCATTAGGTACTTAGCTTAGACTACTATATCGCACATCTATCGAACTACTAGCTGTACCCCGGAATCACCCGCTGCTGGGTTCCTATTAGTCTTATCGTGATGTTATACAGCTTTTCTTGATAAATAGTCTATTCAATATAAAACAACAAATTATTTTGCAAATCGTACTGGTAGTTCCTGAGATAAACGCGTTCAACCAAACAAACTATTCAGATTTGTAATATTAAAATAGATAAGGTGTGAGAGAGACATGGATTAAACTTTGTCTCAGTCAAAAATGAGTTATTTCCAGAGAAATTAGGTCTTGGTGATATTCCACCATCACCATTTTCACATTTTGTTTCTATGTCTGAAAAAAATCTACTAGTAGGCTTCACCAGGGCTGCATGTAGGTATATCGATCAATATCCGGTCAGAGTCCGGCGCTAAATAATATTCATTGTATTCTGTCGGTGCCATCTTAGGTCTCATATTTGGTTTTGGGCTAGATTGAAGCCAAATGCAAAACCAAAATCATAAAAACAATCTACGCATTTTAAAATTTTATTCTACTCGTAGAAGAAAGTGTGCGTGTCGGAACATTACTAGAACACACACCAAAATAAGAAAAATATTGAATTAAATTCCATATTAAAATTAATTACAGACACATCATATTGATTTATTATCCGGTAGATATCATAATGGTATCGAATGCACCATAAAGAGTACGCTAAGACTGCGTTTAACCCAAGATATTATTAATGGCATTATTCAAATTCCTTTATTAGATTAACAGTGGAGTCCCTACTGTGTAGAGAATGCAAAATGTATATGAACTCCTTGTTTTAATACTCGTATGTATTATTTTAAATGAAATATTACTTCGATATGTACGTAAAAGTGGAGAGTCTGAGCTAAAATTACGCACGCATTACATTGTTTTATGATTACGATTAATTTTTAATCTGACTATTAAATGAATGAGCTGTTATTTTTTGTAGTGGTGTGCAATTCACAATAGTTAATGGAGAATTGCAAAAATAAAACCTTTAGAACAGTTAATTGTTTACTTCAGCTTATTTGAACACTTTATTTTTCATTTTTAAAATTACTCCATAGATTTCTATCTCGTGAAAGTAACGTGAAATTAAAAATCATTCATTTAATGATTGAAACACCAGTTCAGCAATCAGTGTACAAAAATAATATGCATACAATTTATTCAAAGTGCACGCCAACGACGGAGACAGCGAAACAAAAGTACAATCAACACGCAACATTGTAAACTCACGTGTTCTAAAAAACTTATTGGACATGACTGACAGGGCTAACAAGCATCTCAATATAATAAACAAAATACCCCATATTTCAGCAAACATTAAGCGAAAATTTTCACAGCTGGTATTAAAATATACTGAGACAATAAACTTTACCGCTACTGGCCCATAAAACACTATATTTACGCCAGAAAGATGTACGATTCACCACAGTCAAAATAAACTCTTAATTTTTTATATTAAGTGTAGCCGTCATTGCTTCCACCACATACAGCGAAGTCATGACTTAAACCAATAAACATGAAATATCATGTGATCGTGAGATGCATGCGTGATTTCGACTTTCGTGTTACACAAAAATAGCTACACGCAACCAATATTGAACGTTTAACAAAACATAGATAAATGGTAAATAGACTTTTGTTGTTTATAAATGTACGTGGTTATGCATTCATCATTGATGATGGTTGAGGCCACGAGGCCAAGTGAGTCGGTGAGGACGTAGCTGAAGATCTGTAGGTGTTACGTTTAGTCCGTGAACAGGAATTAATTGTGAGTAAGTATCGAAGGTGTATTGGTTTGACATACTTAACTGAATACGATATAAATGATGACTAAAAAGTGGTAAAAGTATTGATTAACAAAAACACGCTATTGTGGTTAAAACGGACAAACTCACTGTCTTGATACAATGCAAGATGTCAAAACATTTTTTAACTTTCCAATAAATTGTGCAATGTTTTCTGTTTTGAATAGGTTGTTAATCATCAAAGATCATCAACAAAACAAAACAGTTCTCACAGCAGACATTCAAATGAAGTGCCTTAAAAAAACTACAAAGTTAAGATGTGGAAAGATCCTACCAAAACGGATTACAAATTGACACCATTGTTGATCCCATCGGGTGACGGTGCAGTGACGATTTGATTTTTAAAACCAAATCCACAGTCTTGGTTGACAGTAATCACGTTACAACAATAATAAAACTGGGCTTACGGTCAACGCATTTCGATATCAGAGACACGATCTACTGCGTTCCATTTGTCAGGTGACTCAGCGTTGTCGTTGACATGACGCTCTTAAAATGCAAATTTTCGAAAAACCGAACAATATAAATCTCGATGGTTCGATCTCGATTCGGTATCGTCTTGTCCCGCCAAGCAATTGAATTCAGTCGATCACTAATCGATGTCTTGTCCGTGATAGGCGCGGTCGGGGGCCGCGGCAGCAGGGTGCCGACTTACCACACAATCCATCGTTAACTTCTTTCTTTCTTTCATTATCGTCATCACTTACAATATCAACCCTACACGCATCTCTTTTAAAGTTCATAATATTTAATTCGATATTAAATATTGTATCTTTTTGTAATACGTTTTCTACCGCATCTTCGTCAGCACGGTTGGTATAGTCATCAGTAATAAACACCGTAAGACTTATTACTATAATATAAATTACATTGAACGTGCTATGGAGTTGTTTCGTTTTAGAATTGCGTTTCGAATTTAACCTCATTACCTATCTTAATAAAGGATTTGCCCTTTCGCGCCGACTAATCACAAATGAGCATGTAAAGTCTGTAAATTATGTTGCATTGAGTTCATATTACTGTTTTTTACTTATTGAACCAGAGGTTGCTTATTCATAATTAGCCCCCCTCGAAGTTTATTACTTCTGTACGAGTAAATGAATGTGTGCAGTTCTTGATTTGAATGGTTTGTTACCTTTTATGCTTCGATGTCTATCAAATCCTGCTTTGTTGCAACTGACGTTTCTTTCAAAGGGGTCGGTGTTATTTGTGGTATCATAATGGGTTTCAATCAAGTTCATTTATCATTGTTTGCTAAAAATTTATCGGCGGAATAATTTTATAATGCATCAATTTCATTGATCTCTTTTTTGGTATCTCTACCTCTTTTGTTGTCCCTAGGGAGATAGTGACTCTGACATGTTGTTTTAGATTCATATTGTGCGGCGTGCTCTAGTTGGTATAGAATGATAGTCATCCATATTTCTCTGTTCCCTATATAAAGTGTGGAAGGTTCGGCTGATGACGAGTGCAACAGTGAAGCTGAGCCGCGCTCGTGGTCGCCCCCCGCCGCCGCACGCCAGGGGCCGAGCCAGCCCGCCGAACTAAATCAAATAATGACTAATCGATTCTCTCTTATATTGCACAGTAGGTACACGTCAAACGTTATTCCCTTTAATTTTTAATATTTAAGCGTTTTTGTTCTGTTTGCATAAATCCGAATTCGTTATAGACAATGCAATGATTGATTCGTTTTAATAATGCTTTGGCGGTTGATTGATGTTTATTAGTTCAGTAGTCGGAGTTTTGGGAATCATTAGACGAGAACTGTGTCTTATGAAGAGTAATGATCGAATCGCTTTCGGTACTCAACTTAATTCGAGGTTTGACCGTTTGTTATTTATGATTCGGTCCGTGTGTAGTTACTCACACTACATTGATATCATAAGTCGGATGCCTATCATCGTTGGAATCTTTGATCGTGGCTGTTAGAATGTTGTCTTTATTCCTTTTAGGTATTTGACTCATGTATCTATTAATTTGATTGCTTTAAATTGTTCATATTTTTATCCACAGTTTAACCAATGTGGTCATCACTTCAAAAAACCTTATGAAAAGAAAATAACAACTTACTAGCATCTTTATAATTGCATAATTACCTAAATAAAACGTTTTAGATAGTAGGTAACATATTTTATATGCAACCAGTCTCCTTCAGTAATGAATAAGGCAATTTTTTAGTTTGTCTATATGCCTACATATCCTGCCTTTTCAGGCTGCAACGGAAAACAATGAACAGAATAAACTTCTTCTTTCTCAATGTGAAGAAATAGACTGTCGACATTTTGTTCAATTATTTCGTCTATTCGTGACTACAAGCTCAACTACAATTTTATATAGCCTGGCTTGCGCCCACGCATATCGTTCACACTGGATTAACAGGTTATATTGTTGTCTTTTTTTTTTCTCATTTGCTCTTAGATATTAAACGCTCAATTATTTTTATTTGTAGAATAGATGATTTTGTCTTTGACCGTGAATTTTGGTCGGGTGGCTTAGACGTAAATTTTATTGTTTCGATCGTGACTGCGTGTTTATAGGTACAATTATTTGCATACCGGATCTTTGTAAATCACCGAAAAGTTCCGGTTTGCTGGCTGTGTAAGGTCAATCATCTCTAACTATGATGGCTTAATGACTAACGTCTTTATGATGAGTAGTTCTTAATTGATCTCCATTCATATGATGCCGTCTTGGTATTTTCATAGAAAACTTTCTTCTTATTCGAACTCAAAATTTTCCATTGGATAGTTTAGTAATATCTCCTTACTACAGAAATTTATTACTGCTGGCTGATTGTAACTATCGTTTCCCACTTCAATTCTATCTCATAAGCTGAGAACTTTAACTGCTTTATTGTCTTTGACCAAATCAAGTCTATCCTCTACGAGTTGTTTGTTTACCTTACTTCAGTAGGTATCATGTAGATGTTTTGAAGGAACTGGAAATTTCATTAATCTGAGAAATGCATTCTTATTTTTTTTTCACTTCACTAAGTCGCATTTAGTGGGTTCGATGGTATTTTTCTTGCCTTAAACCAAATTATATGTATTCTCTATGGATTGTTTATAAATGTCTACTTTAGTAACATGTAGGTGGGTGTGTTATTACTTCATCATGACCAATATTGGTACTTTCATCTACATAACATTACTATGTATCAACGGTAGTCCATTTCATGGCGCCACCAAATAGCTATACTTTCTTCGAAGCTTTATTAACATAAAAATAGTCCAGTATTAAACGGTATTCACAGTATGAGAGCAAAAATATGTGTCCAAATATTCAAATATCGTAAAATCTATATTCATAGAAAATTTGAAATTGTTACGACTTTATTTGAAACTGCTGTTAACGTAAATGTCTTGAATGGAATATTGTTTATGAATATAATTTTGGTAAAAGACTTTGACCGTCGTAAAGTTGATATGAGAGTGTGTGAATACGGAGGTGAGGAATTTAGAAACAAAATATACGAAACAGAACACAAACGCGATGTTAATTAAATGCTTATGATGTAGGTATTCAAATTTACAAAGAAACCTAATTATTTGTCTTTAGAGAAACCAGATAATTATTCCAACGAGTTTTTAGTTGCAATACTTGCAATAGATGCCATTATTTTGAAGAGGTACAATCGTAATGTAATATCAAGGATAAATACAGACGCAATAAAAATAGTACTCCCTCTTAAATTCTTTAAAAAATAACCAATAACTTTGTCATGTTTATTATTTTCAAAGAACTACTCAAGAATTCATGCAATGTCTGCCAAATTGATCGCAATGCAGTTAGAACAACATGGTCCCTGAATGCGATGTGTACAAATAAATTTGAGTGGAAGGACCAAAACGAATTAACACCGAACCTCCACCTACCCATTATATACTCTATACTTCCCGTTATAAAGTTTAAATTACCAAATTGAAATGGTGTACCAAAGGGTTTTTCAAACCTCGACTAGTGATGCGAATCAGAATGTTCGCCGCAAGTTTGTACGGGAGTCGAGTGCAGGTGACAAATAGTCACGCCATACTGGAAAAGGTCGGGGGCGATGCGACACGTCGATGTTTTTATTTGTTTAAGTCGATGACTTAATATAAGTGGGGGGAAACATCGATAGTTTTGATAATTGGAAGAATAAAGTTACGAGTTAAGTACTGTAGATTGTAGAGAGTTGAAAATATTGATTTAAAACAAATCATTTGCAGTAAAAAATTTACTCTGCATCTCAATGAAGTCTAAAATTTCATACATTGTATTTAACATCTATTTTAAAGCACTAATTAAATCTTAAAATCTGAACAGCATATTAGTAGGAACTGAGCTAAAAAGGCCCTGTTTATTCAAACGTCGACATTATTCTAAAGATTTATATCGATAAAGCTTCTCGCAGCTTCACACATTCGCACATCCCTAGTTTTATAGATTCATATCTCTTAAATGTATGCAGTCAGCAGCATATAATTCAGGATTACAAATTGTTTGTTTTAGGGAGAGACACCAAATGTATTGGCGAGATTTCAACTTAAAAGCCTGGTGATAAATATAAAAAATCCGATGAGGTATGGCAAGCAAAAGATTGCGATTTTACTCCGTGACATTTTTCTTGTTTGCCTGACAAAGGGTTTTTAGTAAATGTTTGCTGACAATGTTAGTTTTGCCTTTGTAAATGAGTTTGTGGTAATTATTTGTCGTTTAATCCTTTGTTAAGATTCGCTGATGAATTTCGCAGCTTTTTTAAGTTTTTTTTGTTTGGTTTCGGAAAGGGTCTCGTTAGTGCGTGATTGTATGAGCTTGTGTGGATCGCTACTGCTTTTGAAGTTGTTTTGGATGTTAGTAAGTTTTTGATGTTTGATTGAGGTTTGTTGTTTATTTATTTTAAAATATCTTGAAGAAAAAAATACATTCTTAACTTTGTATTCTTCTTTAATTACTATCTGTAATATTATCGAAATCATCATCATTTTAAATGGGTCGCAGTACTTACCTTTATTTACACGATGGACTCTTGTTGTCGTGAAATAAAATAAATTATACAAAATAATAATCAATTTGGCAGAAGCATGACATATTTTTCGATAAAATTCGTTAAGGGTATTTATTCTGTTCAACTGCTTAAAGAATAGAACAGATAAATAACAGTAATTTATCGCAATTCAAGCTATGATTCTCTTAAGTAGCTTCTTAGCAGTTCGGTTTAGAAATAAAATGGTACTCGCTAATCTTTTCATTGCTGTGAAATATTTTCAGCGGATTCAGAGAATATTTTCTACTACATATTAAAATTTTACCATATCTCTTTATAATATTAGATATATTCTACAATTTTTACGTACCAATATCCTCGCTTATACCTCAAATGTTTGCGTCTATTTACTTTGTCTCTGCCAAAGCCATTAGTTGAATTTGTGACCGTATAAAAACGAGTGCCACCTCTAGTAAAAGTCACCTCTTTGATATTTACATCGCATAACATTGTACTGAGTGTATTACCTTACATGCACTGGTTTGATACTTCTCGTAAATTAAAATCTTCATGTAGTAGGATAAACTTTTTGTGCTTCTTGATTTCAAAACTATCACGGATAGAGTTTCTAAAGCAAAAACAAAATATTACTAACTTTGAGCATGCGTGTCAATGTTGCATTACTACGTATTATAAAAAGTTAGTGCAAGTATCCTGTTAAAAATAACAGCATACGGTGACATGAAAAAATAGCCTGTCATGGAAATAGCAAAATCACTCTCCTGTCAAAGGACGTGTACTTACAAGGATTAGTTGCGGAGTTTTATTTAAAATAAATAAAACTCCGCAACTAGAGGTGTATAAACTAGGGGTCAGTTTATACACCTCCGCAACTAATCCTTCATATTGGCTCACCTAAAGTTCTTTACCCGAAATTTTTCTTCCTAACGATTTGTAATCCGAATGATCACTCTTCCTAAAATTTTTCATCCTAAAGTTTTTCATTCATACTATTTTAGTGTTACCGGCGATGTTCAGAACACTCATGTTTCCGAAAATTGTAATCAATAATATCATTGTTGAAAATATATAAACTACTAATGTTTTTTATCATAACGCTTTTATCCCTAAACTTGCGTCGAGCTACCTTGGTAGGTGGTAATCAGTAATATACGCTCGTACCATACCATATTATACCACCTACCAAAGTAGCTCGACGGATTTCTGTTTGCAAGGTTTAAAGTAACCTAAAGACCCCGCCGCCATCCCCTTCGAACCTAACCTGTCCGAGTCGGGGTGCCCCAAGTCCCGAACTCGCTTCGCTAGCTCTTGCATCCTTTTTATGGTGTAAAAGATGGTTATGTTGAGAAAATTTAGGAAAACAAATAAAAGTATAATACACACATCAAAAGTGTCTAGGGATCAACATATATTTTTGCAATAACTTTTCTCCTGATTGATATTAATTAAAATTTTCTTTAAGGATTCATCAAATAAAGTGTTTTCGTTTGTCACAGTAACGATAAACCAAGTCACCTTTGCATTAATAAAGAAATTTGCCATTTTCCTAATAAAGGGATTTTTGACATTTGAACCACTAACACAAAAGTTCGAAAAAAAGACTGAAATAACAGTTTTCTTTAAAATTTTATTGGGTAACTTAAACAATTAATAATCCGTGTTTCTACCGCGAACACTAACAACACAAGAACATCGGTTTGGCATACTCAAAATGAGTTCATCCAAATCACGCTGTGGAATGGCCGCCCATGTTCGTTGCAACAACAAAAAAAGGTCTTCTTGCGACTGGATACCCTCCATATTCGGCAGAGCTCTTCTCTGTAGCATATCCCATGCATGCTCAATCGGATTCAAGTCTGGCGACTGAGCAGGCCAGGGCAGGACATTGATGTTAGCTGCGGCGAGAGTCTGTCTTACAACTCTTGCGGTGTGCGGTCGTGCATTATCATGCATTAACTGAAATAAGGGACCGATTTGCACTTGTAGAGGAACGATGACGTCTGATACAATCGTCTCAGCATAAATTTGAGCGTTGAGGTTGCCTCTGATCCAAATCAACTCAGTTCTTCCGCCGATCCAAATACCCGCCCATACCATGATGGTTCCACCACTATAAGGATGGACTTCCTGGCAGGATTTTAATCGCTGTTGCTCCAGTGTCGTATACGTCTTGTATCCGGTCTCATACCGAAACGAGACTCATCAGAAAAGCACACGAAACGCCATTGTTCTTCTGCCCAATTTCTGTGTTCAAGAGCCCATTGATATCGAATCCTACGATTGTGCATTGCTATAGGTGGTACCCGTAGCGGTCTTCGGGAATGGAGGTTCACTTCATGCAAGCGGTTTCTGACTGTTTGGTCGCTAATTAAGTTCCCTGAAGAGTGATGAAGCCTCACGGCTAACATTATGGCGGTTATTGTTGGAGCTCTTCGAGTTAAGATTTGAATGTATCGGTCTTGTCTCCGTGTGGTGCAGCGATACCGTCCTCCATGGCGCTCAGCCACGGTACCAGTGCTTCGGTAACGTGTCCAAAGTCGACTGATAACACTCTGACTTGTATTCAGAGCTAAAGCCACAGTACGTTGCCGGGAACCAGCTTCTATCATTCCCACGACTCTGAGCATTTCTTCCCTGCTTAAATGACGTCGCCGCTCCATAATAACGTTGGTTTTAATCAGTAGTAGGGAAACAGTAGCATTAATAATGTCTTCAATGCGTTGTATGTTTTTATAGGGAAAATATTGACAGCTGATTTTCATCTTTTACTCGAATTTGATTCACAGTTCCTGATTCAAATTATGAAATGCACCAAAAAGGATCCATATAAATTTATAAAATCATAAATTTATTACAAAGCCACATCTCAATCTCAAGAAATCCGCATAAAAATGCTTGATCCCTAGACACTTTTGATGTGTGTAGATGTTTATTGCTACTGACATTATGAAGTTGAATGCTTCAGAATTATGAACATTAGAGACAGAGTAGTTAGGAATTGTAATTGTTAGGATGATAAATGTTAGGAAAAACTTTTTGGATTTCCTATTATCGGAGTTGAAAATTTAGGTGAACTTTGGGGCACCCATAAACTGGGTACCGCAGCGAAGTGAAAGTACAGGGTGGATTTTTGACAGTGCGAGTCTATCAGTCCCTGCCACTCCACTTGATTTGCTGATTTTTCACTCCAAAAGTAAGCATACCTGTAAGATATTAAACAGAGTAAGAGCAAACACTTTAAGCCATCGTATCGGCTAATACAATTAATATGAAAATACAATTTCGACTAATTTTCCAATAAAAATGTGATGTGTTCCAATTTGATCACCTGTATCGCCTTAGAGGTATCAGCCTATTATAGGTATCCGGCTTTTTTTGTTACACCCTGTAATTGTACATGTACGTCCACCCCTAACAAACGTCACGTAAGGCCGCAATACTTTCAAGGGTGTGACGGTACATGAAAATATATGATAAGTTAAGGGAACCTACGAAGACCTACAAGCCTAACAGTCCCTACGACCCTAAGCCCTATAAGCCCTACAGCCCTAACCTACCATATACCTAGTGTGTGATAAATAAATATATAAATAAGTTCAGGATGTCTGCACCATGCGACCTAAGGTTACAGACGGATAGTAGACAGGAATACCAGGTTCGGGAAGGGACATTCGTCATTAAAAAAACGTTAATATATCCAAATATCGTTTACATAATGTCATACTATCACTTTACAAAAATATTCCCTAACACAAAACAGAAAAGATTACACATCATAAATATTGTAAACGCGTTTTAAATTTCGTCAGACGCCATTTTACGATAACGTGTCATTTCATATAAAAACACATATAACATTATCAATATATTATAGCTTATTGACAGTGTTATAGCAAATTATGACTATTTATGTGCAAAATTAGTTCTAAAGTTGTATGATGGAATGTTAAAAGGTCTTATGTCACAAATATTTTGTTTCCTACAGGGAAAATGAGAGATTATTTATGACAGAAGATTTTTTTTGTACATTCATTTTAAGTGTCAATCTGATATATTCTTATTTTCGTATAAAACTGTTAATGTAGATAATTATAATTGGATTAACATTAGATAGAAAAGAAAACTAAGAGAGTATTTACCAAAGAGCAAAGATGCGAACAAGACATAATGGTGGATTGAAGTAGGTTGACATTCATTAATGACTACGGAACTTAATATTTAATAAAATTAGAAAGTAAAAATCTACCTGAGGACTATTACTATTACGATACATCCTTATTTTAAAAACTAACGGTAACAAGGGGTCAGAGCCCATTCGTCCCCTAATATTCGTACCCCAGCATATAAAAGTTGTGGATTCGTCCCCTATATAGGTGCCCATTGGTCTCCTGGTAGGGGACCAATTAATATTTTAATATAAAATATTATTTTTAAGGTACCCATTCGTCCCCTCTAATATATATACAATATAAGTTAAAGATTCGGCACCTGTTCAGGTGCCTATTGGTCCCCTGAGATAAAATTAGCTATATTTTACATAAGAAACGGTTAACATAGTACACTTGTGAACAGTTTATTAACGGAATTAATTTAATAAATCATAACAGATCATTGAAAAAAGAGCTATGATGAATGATAATCCGTCATGATAATAATATAACCTGTCGATAGGCTTACGATGTAAACTTGTCTCTCTACGAATGCCTTGTTAAAAAAAAGGGGTTACAAAAATAATAGATAAGGTGTTTTGTTTGTATGTTATGGCTGCCTATTGGTGGTGGTGGTGGTGACATATTGGTTCTTGAAAGTGACTGCGAATAAGAGACTGTGCAATGTGTCTTTGGTCGTTTATTAAATTAAGTTCGCCTAACGAAATAAACAAAACTGTTAATATTATAATAATAATATTTTTGACATATAATTGAATCGAATTATCTCATTTGAATCCTGGAATATGATTAGTATTATTATTGATGGTAATTCACTTTATGGTTCACACTTTTATATATTTTTTCAGAATTAACGATATTGTATTACCTATATATAATTATAATAAAAAATAACCTATATATATACTACTACTATACTACATTTAAAAACTAAAATTAAAAGTAAAACATTTACAAAAATGACTATATTAAAAATTTATGGTGGAATACTACAGCCATATTTTGACTAAAAATTCAAAACTAAATTATTTACTCCTAAATATGTATAGCAATTTTTATCCGCAATTATTATTTTATCATATTAATGGATGTTATTATGTTCTTGTATTCTAAGTGTTTCGTTTTAGCTCAATGTGGAGTCGTTGTCACCCTTTTTAGCCGACTTCAAAAAAAAAAGTAGGTTCTCAGTTCGACCTGTGTATGTATGTATGTTTGTTTGGCTGAACTGATTTTGTTGCGGTTTTCAGCAAAGTGTTCATTACATTCTGGAGAAGGTTTTAGTATATAACACTAATATATATCCCGTGACGTTGCCCGCGTGGATTCGTTTTTGCTTACTTGGATTGTAGATTTTCAGTGACCATTGCATGTTTTTCCGCGATTATCTCGCGTTTGGCTAAACTGATTTTGATGGGGTTTTCAGAAAAGTGTTCGTTACATTCTGGGGAAGGTTTTAATATATAATAATAATGGATATCTCGTGAAATTGCCCGCATAGATCCGTTTTTAGGGTTCCGTAGCCAAACGGCAAAAACGGAACCCTTATAGATTCGTCATGTCTGTCTGTCTGTCTGTCCGTCCGTATGTCACAGCCACTTTTTGTCGAAAGTATAAGAGCTATCCTGTTGAAACTTGGTAAGTAGATGTATTATGTGAACCGCATTAGGATTTTTACACAAAAATAAAAACAAAACAAAGTTTGGGGGTGGCCCCCATACTTAGAATTGAAACTCAAAAAGTTTTTTTTCACCAAACCCATACGTGTGGGGTATCTATGGATAGGTCTTTAAAAATGATATTGAGGTTACTAATATCATTTTTTTCTAAACTGAACAGCTTGCGCGAGAGACACTTCCAAAGTGGTAAAATGTGTAACCCCCTGTAACTTCTAAAATAAGAGAATGATAAAACTAAAAAAAATATATAATGTAGAACTCAACAAAAACTTCCAATGAAAATTGGTTTGGAAGAGATATAGTTAGAAGTTTTTGAGATACAGTACATTTTCCAAAACCGCAAATATAACTTTGCCATTCATACAAACACTATGAAAAACAAAGTTATTTTTATTGTTTATGTATATTACTTACTAATCTCAATATAATTATATCCCTAATCTATGCTTGCTACTACGGAACCCTTCATGGGCGAGTCCAATTCGCACTTGGCCGGTTTTTATTGCTTACTAGGATTGTAGATTTTCAAAGTCGACGATTACCTATAAGAAGATTTTTGTTGAATATCTAAACTAAAAAGGGAAAAATAAAAAACTTTTTGAAAAAAAGGGAACCGACTTCAAAACCAAACGCAAAGAAACTGTAAAATAACTGAAGTCGGTTCCCTTTTTTTCAAAAAGTTTTTTAATGTACAAAAATAATGAACGTTCTAACATTAATTCTGTTTTGCTAACATTAATTTTTTTTTTTACCCTTTTCTGCGGGACTGTACCAGGACTACCAAGCTGCAGTATACACATGTGCATGTACTTATATTAGAAGAATGAATAAAATAAATATTCTTCAGGGGACGAATGGGCCCCTCAAAAGTTCCAGGGGACGAGTGGGCACAGGGTGCGATTCTTAGGGGACGAATGGGCTCTGACCCGTAACAAGGCTTAGGACACAATTCTGTGATTTATGAACTCCACAACACGACGTATACCAAGTTACAGAAAAAGTTGCACTAAAAAAAATACAAAAAAGTAATAGCATGATGCATCACTGTTCTAAACTTTTCATAATATCGAACGCTGTCATCATGTTTTGAAGTATAGTTACCTAATAATAACTGACAGATTGATTTGTTTTCCAAACGAAGATTGATCAATAGTCAAATTAGACATGACGCGATCAGTGCCGGACGTAAAATGTTTTAATGTACTCGTAAATCTTTTCTGAACTATGAATATGTTATAATATGCCTATATGAGTCTGACATTGATAGGCATAGTGTGTTTTTGTTTCGATTTGGGTATATTATTTTAGATGTTCTTACTGAATTTGCTGATTAACTGCTGTCAATTAATTCTGGGTTGGGTTATTTGTTCTAGACCAACTAGCTATTATTTGTTTCAGGTCAGTATTGTCTCAATGCTGAATAAAGGCGTCTCTTGTTCCTTCTGTGTTTTTTTCAGTTAACAGAAAAATATCATTCCGTAAAAGTTTCTGTCCAGAAGTGTATTATGTAGTGCAATGAGTTACTATGGAAGAAGATACTTCAAATTATGAGAAGTGACATCTTTATTATAATTACTGAATGATGACTTTTAATACGTCTAGTAAGCATAAAGACTCGAGCAGACATACACGATTAGTCGCGCGGGCCGACTTGTCGCGGTCCATTCGCAGTACATTTAGAGTGGGAATTAGCTTGGCTCGTTGTCGCAGCTCGATTAATCGCGTGTGTCTGTTCGAGGCTTAATGGCTAATTAAATTTTCATCTATAACTAGTCCTTGATAGGTACTACTAAGGATCTATAAGTTAGAAGTAACGGTAATAACAATTGCAAATAATAAAAAAATAGCTTTCTATTCAATCCTCAAATCAAATACTACTCCGACTCAAAAGATAATCTTAAAGAACCACAAACACCTTATTCATACAATATCAACATGTCAGATCATAATCATTAACACCATCGTTCTCGGCCAGCACACCTCAAGAGATGAGACGTAAAGATATCCTCAAAAAGACATAGGGAAGGATTCGCGTCGCACGGCGAACGGTCAAAGTTGAGCGGTTGAACTCGATTGACCTCGCAAATCCGTTACTGATGTGACTCAAGGTTCAGACTAGGCATTGGTCCAGGTTTGTACCGATGGCTTGGAAATTGGATGTGTTGCGTGAGCATTGGTTTTTTAAGTGGGTGGTTTTAATCCTGTTTGTTAAACATAATGTTGAACATGGTAAATATGGTGAATATGATGGTGTCAATGGAATATGTGGATATTGCTTATGAGATATCAGAATAGACAATGATAAAGAAACCGTGACGAGAAAGACTTTCCGCAGAAATGTAATGATAAGAAAAGGAGCAGACCAAAGAAAAACTGAAAGAGATTGTATTAATGACAGAGAATGTAGAAAGTACTAAGAAAAAAAGGAGAAAAAAAAAATCTAATGCAAATATTTTTATTTTACGCAGGCACGAGGCACTTTAAAACATCGACAAACAGGTGTACGACATAGACATTAGCAAGATCTTGATATAGAAGTATAATTAATGACAAAAGCCAGAGGACAGGTCGTGCTCGCAATAATCAAGTTGAAGAAGATTTCAAAATAGTCTTTTGTAATTAATTTAGTGTGAAAAAATGTGGACCAACTTTCAAAGACACTAATAAATCAGCCGCACCTACAAGAGCCAGTTTCTGTCCCAATAAACCAAAACACGTCAACATTGGCCTCAAGGAAGGAGCTCTATTTCATAATAGAGTATTCAAAACATTTAGCTCACTAGTACCTATTTCTAAATTAACCGCACCTACAGAAGTTACTCTGTTTCTTAACACACCCAAACTAGGTGACATTGGCCTCAAAGAAGTTGCAGGTTAACATAGGTAAGTGGAAATCGATCTAGAGTTTAAGAGGCTTTTGTAACTGGGTTATGGAGATCAGATGGGTAGTCCTCTGTGTCAAATGCTGGTATTCAGCTGCATCGGGTTCGACAGGAAACCAATTCCAACAGTGTTGGGAAAAGACTAGCCCGATGATGTTTTAGAGACTGGCACAAATAAGTAATGGTTTTAATTCTAAAACTATGAATTACCAAAATGAGAACGATACTACATATTTAGAGTAGTAATTTTTTTTTGGAATTTCATCAAAGTGGTTTGATGGTAGGCACTGATAAATTCACCTCTAAATACCTTTTCACCGTTGTACAAAAAAACAAAAAAACAAGCTCAAATACTTTCTCGTCATCACGAAAAGTGTTAACAATTACATATGAACTAAATTCTGATAAAATCAAATTAAAACAATAGTGATATCGATTTCTAAAATGGACTGCCAAAACCGTAGTTAAACATTTCTGTTACATAAGGGTCATAAACTTATCACCATAGGTATCAAGCGGAAATAAGAACAGGCACCCATCAAATCACCCAACACCAACCTCCAGTAGAGTCAACCACAAAGGGGGCTAAAACGGTCTCCAAAAAAGAGACATAAGGGTTATAAAAACCGATTCGCAGCTAATTATCTCGTGCATTAAAACCGTTCAGTTTAGAATAACAAAGTGATGGCATTCGAGACACGCGGGACATGGCCTCGGGCCACTGAGCAACGGCCGGCCGCACCATATTTCACGGTGCCGCTCCAATGGTTTCGGGAACACCCGCTGAGCTCCTGAATTAAGTAAAAGCCTTCGAGCTCTTGTTTCTTGATACCTCTAGTTGGATGTAAGGATGTGTCCTCAGTGTGCGGTTTTGTCAAAGGATGAAGGAATTTAAAATTATATTTAAACATTTCTTGGCGTTGGTTTTGGTGGCTATTGTTTGCTGTCTGTCACAATATTCTTTAAGATGTCAGTTTCGATATGGAGGAGGTTTGATATCGTGATTTCTTCCTAATTATTTTCATTGGGTAAACCTATAGTCATTATTGTCACTGTTTCATTTGCTGTCAGTAGAACATCTTATTTTATACACATCATATCAGTCACCTCCTTGACTCCTTTTATAGTCATATCATCTATCCATAGCATAATTCAAACACATTCTATCAATCGTACTTTTGGAGAAACCTGTAGTATCAATAATAATATTTATCAGTTTGCTTTATATAGCTACATGATTTGCGACATTATTTGACTTGCGAATATCTATGTTAAATAATAATATCCCATGTTTTGAATAATAATAATAATAATATGCGATGCGCGCATGCGATGGACTCAGTCCATTAATGAAAACGTGATGCGCGCATATTATAGGGCTACTGAGGGGGGAAGCAACTTGACTGCGTACCGTGGTCGAATGCTGTCTCTGTTTCAGGTGCTGGAACCAGATGTCAACGTAACGGCGCAACGATTATCGGATCAGGTACGGGTCATTCAACGTAACCATATGTTGAATGACACAGTACTTGATCGACTACGCTCTGAATCACGGAGTAACCCAGTTACTGATCCTGCTTTGCCATTGACTGCGGTGCAACTACAAAACATTTCCAGTGTGCCGCCGCGGTCTGAGGACATTGGTGAAGAGGATCATGACGAAGTTATATCCGTGAGTACCCAATGCAACGCACAATTGAGGAGCGCTTTGGAGAGTGCGTTCCGGGAGTACCGCTCCGTACCGCCGGAACTTAGACCACGTTTACCTCGTTTGCCTATGCACAATAAAAACAAGGCGCTTATGTGTGCTCTAGACTCGGAGCTGTCAAATTGTTTTGACAGCAGTAAGGATCTTACCGACACCCACTCAATCTTGTACTGTGCAGCTGTAGCGGCATGTCGTGTAGCTCACGTCAAATTCCCAGACAGCGACAGAGCTACACGACCAAAACCAACAGCTCCAGCTTGGCAGTGCAGGATTGAGCGGCGTGTCGGTGAGGCTAGAGCACTCATCGGCAAATTGCACTGCTTCAGGGAGGGTAATACTCGGCCTAGAGTGATGCGTTTTGTGAGGCGGGCGTTTGCGGGGATTGATATCGATCCTCGTGAATATTTGGCCCGCGTCACAGAACGTATCGACTTCCTGAAGCAGAAGATTTGTTCATGGGCAAACCGTATTCGTCGGTACAAGCGACGAGTGGAGCGATACACTTTGAATCGCACATTCCAAAGCGATGAAAGGTGGGTCTATAGGGCTTGGGAGCGACCGGACCAAGGTGTGACTGACACGCCCCTACCGGATGATGACGCCATGAGTTCATTCTGGCGCAGCATCTGGTCGGTGCCTGTCAGTCACACTGAGGGCGATTGGACCCGGGAGATCGAACGAACGTGTGATCAGATTCAAGAAATGGGGGCAATTACCATCAGCCCCCACGATGTAGCTTGTGCAGTCCATCCGTTGCCTAATTGGAAATCCCCAGGACCGGATGGGCTGCATAACTTCTGGATCAAATGGTTTAAAAGATCACACGTCCGCTTGGCATTCCAGTTCCAATTAGCCTTAGAGTCAGGGTCACTGCCCCAGTTCTTGACTACAGGAATGACCCACCTGCTCCATAAATCGGGTAGTACTGCGGAACCCAAAAATTATAGACCGATTACTTGTTTACCAACGGTCTATAAAGTTCTTACATCCATTTTGAGAGCTAAACTCAATCAACATATTGTGACTAATTCTATCATGTCTGCCTCTCAGAATGGATGTAGGAATGGGTCTCGCGGTACTAAGGAGCTCCTCCTCATTGATATGGCCATTAGCCAACAGGTTCGTCGCTCCCGAAAAGATCTGTCCGCATGTTGGATAGATTATAAGAAGGCCTATGATTCGGTGCCCCATACATGGCTCATGAGGGTGCTGGAGTTGTATAAAGTTGATATATCTCTACGTACCTTCTTGATGTCGTGTATGGGGAGCTGGAGAACAGTCCTTCGCTATCCAGGATGTCGACAGGTCCGAGGTAGCAGCGAACCGATAAGGATTGAGCGTGGCATATTCCAGGGTGATAGTTTGAGTCCCTTGTGGTTTTGTCTGGCCTTGAACCCGCTCAGCACATTGCTGGAGGGTTCGGGGCTAGGATATCGGTTGAAGAGAGGTGGTCAGGTCATATCTCACCTTCTTTACATGGATGATCTGAAACTCTTTGCCCCCAACAACTTGCAACTGATGAAGCTACTGAAGGTAACGGAAACTTTCAGTAACGCCATCAGGATGGAATTTGGTGTGGACAAATGTGCAGTCATGCATGTGAAGCGAGGAGAGATTATGGAATCAGAGGGAACTCAACTCTCGGATTCCATACACCTCAGATCCCTCTCTTCAACAGAGACCTACAAATATTTGGGTATGTCGGAAGCATTAGGCATCAATAATGCTGACATGAAACAATCGTTGAAGGAGCGCTTCTTTGGCCGCCTGAATAAAGTGCTAAACAGTCTTTTGTCAGGTGGCAATAAGGTGCGCGCTTTCAACGGTTGGGTCATGCCGGTGTTGATGTATTCTTTCGGCATACTCAAATGGACTCAGACAGAACTTGACGCCCTGGATAGGAGAGTCCGTTCACTGCTGACTGCAAATCGGATGCATCACCCACGGTCGTCGGTGATGAGGCTGTATATCCCGCGGAAGTGTGGGGGTCGTGGCTTCTTAAATGCTAAGACCCTGCACAACCGTGAGGTATGCAGTCTCAGGGAATATTTCCTAGAAACCGACGTGGGGATGCACCGAGATGTGGTCATAGTGGACAAGGGTCTTACTCCGCTCTCCTTGGCTAACGAGAACTGGCGCAAACCTAAAGTATTAGACACTAATGATCGAAAGGAGGTATGGCAGAGCAAGGAGCTTCACGGACGCTTTTACCGGGCATTACATGGTCCCGATGTAGACTTTTTAGCGTCCGTATCCTGGTTGCGCTTTGGTGACCTGTTTGGGGAAACCGAAGGTTTTGTCTGTGCAATTATGGACGAAGTTATGATGACGAATAACTACCGGAAATACATTGTGAAGGATGGCACGGTTGACATATGTCGGGCATGCCACCGTCCGGGAGAATCGATCCGACACATTATTTCTGGGTGTTCTCGTCTGGCTAACGGAGAATATTTGCACAGACACAACCTCGTCGCCAGGATTATCCACCAGCAACTTGCTTTGAAGTACAATCTTGTGGAATCGGAAGTGCCGTACTATAAGTATGCGCCCGACCCAGTTCTCGAAAATGGCAATATCTCGTTGTATTGGGATCGACCTATCATCACTGACAGGACTATTGTTGCCAATAAGCCTGACATTGTGGTGATAGATCGATCGGAGCGTCGCGCAATGATTGTTGATATAACGGTCCCGCATGATGAGAACCTCGTGAAGGCAGAAAAGGATAAACAATTCAAGTATCTTGATCTGGCCCGCGAGGTTGTTGACATGTGGGACGTGAATACAGCAGTCATTGTGCCGATAGTCGTGTCTGCCAATGGCTTAATTGCGAAGAGCCTCGAACAACATCTGAGGAGGCTCTCGCTTGGCAGCTGGATCAGGCGCCTGATTCAGAAGGCAGTACTTCTGGACACGGCGCGTATTGTTAGGAGGTTCCTCTCTCAGGAGCCCTGACCACCGGCGGCCCGGACCCTGTTCCCGGTGCTGGTGAACTGCTATTTTTTATATTTTTAAATGTTTTTTATTTGTTTTTTGTAAAAATATTTAAAAATGTAATTTATAAGTAAAAAAAAAATGAATAAAGAAATAATAATATTCCACAACTACCACACAACGCCATCTAGTCCCAAGCTAAGCAGAGCTTGTGTTATGGGTACTAGACAACTGATAAACATACTTATATATTTCTAAATACATACATATTATAGATAAATTACACCCAGACACAGAACAAATGATCGTGCTCATCACACAAACATTTGTCCTGGGTGGGAATCGAACCCACGACCTCCGGCATAGCAGTCAGGGTCACTAACCACTAGACCAACAGGCCAGTCAAATGAATGAGTTGAATAAAATTATATTTATGTCCCATCCTTTACTTCCAAACAAAATATAAAACAAACCCTACCATATGAACATACCTTAACCCTCCTTAATAGATGTCTCGGACCAATTTAACATTTGACGTGTTTTTAATTTAGCGGCCGCGCCCGCGGCACCCGTCCGGCTGGCCACCTAAATAACGTACATATATTACCAGAAATCATACGCGGCCACTCATTACCGACCTCATTTGAATATTCTGGGTTTATACTGGATATTTTGTTTTTGTGGATTCCTTTTGTGTATCACTATCATTCGTTTGTTGGGCTTGAACTTTGGATTCCATTACTATTTTCTTCGTTTGGTTTAATGAGTTTAGGGTACTGTGTCTCTTCTTTGTTGTACTGTCATTGGAAATATTAATTTCTGTGATCTCTAGTATTCTTAGTTTATTTTTATTTTTTTTTCTTGTTTTCTCGAATCCTTCTCTTCCTTCTGTTTGTTGTGATTTATATTGTGTTCTGTAATTTCACATTCATACAGGGAATGGTTTTACTATTTACGTTGTTACTGTCACCAGTAATTATACGCTGCTACTCATTGCCGACCTTATTTGAATATTTCGTGTTAATGCTGGATATTATATTTTTCTGTATTAGTAACATTCGTTTTTATTAGTCCACCATAAAGGGCTTAGATTCCATTTCTAAGCGACTTATTGTGTCACCTTTACTGAATTCATTATTCATGGTTTAACAGAATGCGTTGTCTGTAGCTTTACCCACTTATTTATTTTCTGCTTTGATCACATCAGTCTTATAATGATTAATACTTACATAGATAGTATTACTAGGAATCTCATTACAGACCTCATTCAAGTTTTATTTTGTTTTGGATTTGGACTGGATATCTCGTTTTTCTCGACTTTTGAATGTTGAAAGTGTTCGTTAGTTCTATCACACTGTCAAGGGTTTTGAAGTTTGGATTTCATTTTGATTTCTACGATTCTTAATAAAAAATGTGGATCTGGTCTATCATTGCATGAACCTCATTTTCTTTATTCCTGCTTTTTATAATATTATGCAAATATGGTCATTCTCTATTAAACAACAAATTCAACTTTGACACCTAATATAATATTTTAGTACAAATAAATTATATCTTTATGGTAGGTATAAATTTAATCAAATATTCAGATTGTATATTTATAATTTCACGGACTGCTTAATAAGAATTTAATCAAATAGCCAAATAAGAAATTGACACTCAGCAGATAAGTTCTAGCTTACCGTTTTAAACTAATCCAATTAATGATCCGATTAAGTATCAATTAGGGAATGATTAATGGAATCGATATTCCTAATCGAGAATATAATTGATGGTCCAATCATAACTATGGAACGTGTTAAAAGATTTTAAGGCCACACTTCCTAAATTGTCGATGTACAAAATATGGAGCAGCTGATTAACTAGAAGTTTAAAAATAGACCATAATTAGTTGATATCAATAACAATTTTAAAAGTACCTTTTCACACTATTTCAAGAGTAGTAAGACAAACAAATTTTGTGTGTCTATTGTAATTGGTAATTGACTATGTAAACTATTCTTTAAATGTCGTTTTATACAACAAACATCCCAATCTAATCTTCATATATCAGTCTCAGCAAACCTTGACGAAACGTTCATAAAAATTCATTATAACTTCTTCGAAACCTTATAAAATGCCTCTGTCGGCGTCTCAACGCTTAAGACGCAATTTTCTGAACTCAGAAACGCATTAATCAAACATACAAGTGACGTTTAGAAGTAGCAAAACAAATTGTCAGTCCTTTTTCGAACATAAAAGCTTATTTATATCCTCAAAGGAAAAAAAGTTAATTAAGTTTTAATAGAATACAAAACAGGAGTGATTTTGGTAGCCAAAAATAGGCGGGGATGTTGTAAAATTTAATTATTTTTTTCATAAAGCGGCTCAATGGTTTTTTTGTTTGTAACGTTCAGTGTTTGAACAGGAAATGTAAACAATTAGTACCATTTTCGTTTGAAGTATGATTTAGGGAATTAATGTGGTTGTTGATAATTATAATTTATGGAGATGTTAAAGTTTTTCGGCGGTTAGAGTAATATGCATAACTTAATTAATTTATGTTTAATGATGTTAATAAAGTCGAATGAAGAATTATTGGAATTGATCAGTACTTAATTAAATATTTATGGATGAGATATTGATTACCTGAAGTGCATATTAATTTAAGTAAATAGGTTTTTAATGACTGCCAGTTTATATTTACGTGTATTTAACTTGCCAATTAAGTTGGAAGGAATGTCTTAAGAGGTTAACGAGGCCCTGGAACGCAAAGGAAAATGGTGGGTTTTATTAAGTCCCTTCCGTTTCACCCAGAACTGGAAAAACTTATTTGATTATTTCCCATTTCAAAAAAGGTACTATAATTAATTACTCGTGTCATATCATGAAGCCTGTACTGTTTAAAGGATAAGCAGAGGTGATTCTACTAGAAAAATAACATTTCACCAGTTATGTCATACACTAAACTTAATAATTCCGAAAAATATGAACCTCTGTTACATAATCCGTTCGCCGTCAATTTAAGTACCAAAAAACCTCCAAAAAATTAAGCACTTCAAGTAATTTAAGCTTAAAAATTTCAAGCTTACTCTTATGTCGTCCAAACGTTTGTTTACACAGGAGTTTCTTAAAACCAATGTCACAATGGTTCATAAATCGGCGCACGAGTTGCTCATGTGTCGCGTTCAGACCGACTTTATGACTCCATTCAGAGCTTTTGAGGTTTGGTCGATCGTTTTCACTAAATGTGTATCACGCTAGTATTTACTCATGGCATCGCTTTCGTTCTTTGTAATTTTACAATTTTTTTTTGGATGGGCGTAACATGATCTTTTCTAGCCATGCCGTTCTTTAAATGATCTATGCATATTTCTCTATTTTTACCCGACTACGGCGAAGCAAAAAGGAGGGTTATGATTTTGACCGGTATGTATGTATGTATGTATGTTCATCTGTTCCCTCATAACTTCTGAACTACTTATCACTACTTGACAAATGAGGTGTCGTTAGAAGCGTCTCAGTTGTCCACTGGTTATAGGGTAGGTGACGTGTTACCAAATCCAAATGGCGCCCTCTAGGGGATGAAAAGTCGTAAACGAAAAAAAAAATATTTTCGCACAGTATCGACATGGGTATCAAATTAAAGGGCTTGATGCTCATCAAGCAAATGTGCTCACATTTGAAATATATATACACTATATAGCTTTTACTAGCTACTTTGCCTGTTTCTAACAGTGTCAACATGGTTATCAAATGAAAAGGCTTAATGAGTACATTTTAAATTCACTCGCTGCTTTGCTTATTATATCAAATAACCCCAAAATAGTGTAAATAAAAAATAAGTTAAAATAACTAAAACCCGACTACGAAAAAATCGCGCACTAAAAAGTATAAAACAAGAACAATCCGTGTTACAGAATGTTTTAAGTAATAGCCGTGGTCGTATGCCACCTGCGGTTGTTTCACACAATCTTTATTGGCTAGGTGGCATACGATTTTTCGTAGTCGGGTTTTAGTTATTTTAACTTATTGGGTGATAAAATCATCAGATGAGTCCTCCAGCCAAGAGTGGAGTGGAAGAGACTATTATTGACATGAAGTCCAGCTCCTTTCTTCGGTTGCCCTTTGCGTTTCAGAGCCACAGTATCCTGTTTAGACAGACCCAAGACCACAAGATTTGTTCGAACTTACAAACATACAACCTCTTTTTAAATGTAGATATACATATAATATCATACAAGCCCTTTGGTGTAGGTCTCCAAACCTCAAGCCTAATGATTTACTGGACACCACAGTACCGCAGTATTTCTAACAGAGAATTCGTGAATTGTCAAAAATATTTTATGGCGGACGAAGCGAGGAGAATCGATTTAATCTCATGCTGTCTCCTTGACTAGTTGTGGTTATTGGTTTTGTCCAAGATGGTTGTCGCCTAAAAGACTGGTTTTTTTTTTTTTCAGAATAGATACACATCGTATAATGTACGCAGTTCAATGCACCAATATCGTTTTTGAGTTAAATATACTCGTAGGTGTCAAATAGAAAATTAGTCCTTCTACGGTTTTAATAAGTTCATGATTTTGATTATTTACAGGTATTAAAACAACAATAACTAGAATCAAATCTAAACTTTTTTTGTAGTAAAATCATCAAAAGTCCTCCTCACCCAGGGTGGGACGGGAGAGACTGCCAGACACGTACTGGCTAAAATTTACGGTGTCCTTCAATAGCCCTTTACGTTCCGGGGTCACGGTTACCTGCTAAGACAGTACCGCGACGCGGCAAAATCATTTCTAAACCTAAAAAAAATATGGTTATGAAAGCGGGTCTAAAATTTATTTTCTGTTTTAAAATATGCCTTTATTCAAAAGGGATGTAACGATAGGTTTATTAATTGGTACGATTGCTTGTATTGTAATTAATCGAATCAAAAATCCAACCGCAAATTAATCCGTTCGTGAAACTCATTTTCGGAATCACCAAACAAACAGACAAATCGATACCCAATAGTGACGCGATCCTTATCGATACCGCGAATGTTTTAAAAATACTCGATCCTTAATAACTTGGCTTTTTAATTGGTTTATATAAATCATTATTTCTCGTAACGACTCACAATGATTTACTCACTGCAATGACATACAAGTTGTCCCTTAAATCACCCGAGCGACATACCGGTGCAATGATATTCCTTTGTCATTTACTTTATGCGATTTTTTAATGAGATGAAAGAGATTCAAAAATATGATTTAATCTCTTGTTTTGCGAATGCAATCTTCATCAATAAGGGTCCGTAATGTTCTTTTAAGTTTGTGATTGATGCTTGCGAGTCGGAGGCCTGATAAACGGTGTTTTGGAATCGACCCTTTAATATTGTTTCCGATTAAAAGCTGAATAATCTTTATTTTGGAACTTGGCGGACTCTGCCAAGGCGGGGCGGGAGGGACTGTCAGACTTGTACTGACTAAAATCCACTGTGATCCTTCAATAGCCCTTAACGTTTCAGGGTCACGGATTCATGATGAGACAGTCCCGCGACCTCGGTAGGCTTTAATCCTCTAAAGACGCCCTGTTAGATTGCTGACAGCTCTTTAAAAGGCGCGCGTGGAACACGACGCGCCGTCAACCCGGTCATGGTCCATGATCGGACGGCGAGTCACGGCGAGGCCGCATGCCCTCCGGACTCTGCCTAATAGCTGTTCAAACTTATTTGGAGGAATGGAAAGGAAACCATAATTATGTAGTAATTCACTATTACAGTACCTACTGCACACAGTAATTAGGTGTAAGCTACATATTTATTGGGACAAGCTTGCCATACTATTCCTTAGCCAATGCAATTCCTGAAAGCTTGAGTCAATAGTTACGAACAAGAAAAAAGGCCGAAATAATGAAACTGGACGAATTCTCGTAGAAATTAATTTAAAGTTAATAAAAAAACATGTGGGCGAATAAGAAAAACTTAATAGTTACTATTCTGAACTTCATTTCTAATCTTTTTGTCTAAAAAATAGTCAATCCTCTACTGGAATAGACAGAGCTCAGTTCTTAGTTCAAATCAAAACTAGTCCCAAAGAAACAACGCTGTTTATAAAACTATTTAAAATACCTTTCAATCGTATATCAAGCTATTATTTTTCCTATTAGTTATACACACCATTTCGGAGTTCATTAAGCTTCAAATCTATGGACAGGTCATTTCTTACATATTGTTTGACTCAGTCAATGAAGGGGCTCACTCTAACTAGTGTTTGCTTCTCAATTTGAAACTGACACATTGAAACAAAGAAATTAATCGATGTAGTAATGAAGGTAAGTAATGAATGGGTGGGTGTAGAGTAGTTTTAGGTTCAGAGAGTGTTGGACAATGAAGCTTTTGTTGTTATTAAGAAGGTCAAAATTTATTTCAATGATGTCTATTTAAAATATCCATGCGTTTTGTGGAACGAGCTGTTGTAGTTCCGTGCGAAATAGAAAGAGGACGCACAATAGAGAGAAATAAATGGGTTCGTAAATTATTTTCTTAAAGTCTCGTTTCTGCTTGCGATGATGCACGATGGTCATAATGATTCTTAGTGTAACAGAAGTAGGAATCTAACTTTAAAATTACATAGGAAGTTTTAAAAAAACCTAAAAAAGTTATGCGATACAGTAGTAGATACACCTTCTTCAAGTAATTTACTAATTTATCTTTAATTTTTTATATCTTTACTTTGTAACACATACTATTACAAAGTAAAAAATAGGCTTTTAAGCGTCTGAAATAGAGATCGCGGTACATTTTTTGTCTCTGTATTTCTGTAGCCACGTTTGCATAGTGCAAATTAAGGCTCGAACAGACACATGCGATTAATCGCGCTGCGACAACGAGCCAAGCAAATTTCCACTGTAAATGGACCGCGACAAGTCGCCCCGTGCGATTAATCGTGTGTGTCTGCTCGAGGCTTTATACGTTTGCGTTGTAACAACTTTAATAATAATTTCATAAAGCAAGTAAGCAGCTATATTAAATCAACACTATACATAGGACATTATGGATCACCAATCCTACATGCCGCCTCTGTCCCACAACAATCAACGCGGCTACTCTGTACATCGATCAGATCTATCAACACTGGCTTCAGGCGGTCCTCGTGACTTCTGCGATTGCCCTGCGATCCTCAATATATTATGTTTGTTTTTAATTAACTGACATTACCTATCAGTTACTTTGTCAATATTGGACTGGGAACGAGCGTTGTAAGGTTGGTTAGCATTCTTGCAATTTGAATCAGAGAAATTAGAAATGGACTGATAATTGTTTTTGTCTTTTTGGGTGCTACTAATGAGCGGAACTTCTAGGATCCATTCAGTCATTGGAATTTCTCAGTAGCAGTTATGGAATTTCGATCTGTCCAGTTGTAGGCTCGTCCACTGTTGCATGGGTCTCAAACATGACTGCTAAAGTGTGGGAGCACCGATGGCTCCCGCTTTATTTCTTATTTTATGTAAACTACCACAATGATCTCATTCATAGAACCTTTGATATCCGCATTTCTGATCACCTTAATTTACATTACTACGTTGTATTTATTTTTTCTTTTCTCTACTACCTTTTTGTCTGTTAAATAAGTATTCTGGTCGTGCTACTTTTAAGCTAAATAAATTAGTTTTTAAGCTATTGCATAGCTTTTATCGCGGGCTCTGAGCGCGGCGACCGAATCAAAAAATTTCCAAAAACCTAAGGAAAAAACCTGACAACACGCATCGTCTAACATCGTTTCAGTTCGGGAGACTTCGGCAATCATAAAAATATCCGTCATAAAAACAATTTACTTTTTATTACTGATTCTAAACGGCCAGCTACAAAAGGAGTTTTCACAATGAAACCTACTTATTAAATTCTCCTACAACAAAGAAGTTCTTTATTACAGTAGTGCACCACAAACATTTTAAATAAATTATATTCTCGTTAAATATACGCGGTAGGCGATTTTATTCTTAAAAAAAAATGCAATAGCTTTACCGCGGCAGTCTCCGAGTGCCACACTTTTTTTTTCTTTATTTTGTAGGACATTTAATTTTAGCAACCTCACTTGTTTAAAAGTAGACCGAAACATCCGTCATTTGTAACCCCACTGGTCTCCTACCTAAACCTCAGTTCAGACCCCAAGGCGTAAGCGTGAGCGACACATTAATTAGCCAACATTACCATCAGTTAGCTCCCATAGATGGCTACAGTCTATGGCAAGACAAATGGCCATAGATTCTGGCGTAGCGTGGGAAATGATTTACAGCTGTTTATAAGGAAATCTAGATAATTCTATAATAAAGTAGTTATTTAATTGGTGCTGTCTTTGTAGTTGAATTAGTGTGTGATTTTGTCTGTGGCAATGTTCTATGTTTTTCTTTGGCAATCTGTATTTTTATTTTTCTTCTAAATTTTGAAATTCTAACCTTGCAAAAATATTCAGTTATCATGACCTACGCTTTCATTTATTACGTCATTCAATCAATTGTAGGCATCAAGAATAGTAACTGATTATGCTATGATCACGTTATTAAACATTTATTCTTCTTTTATCTACGCTTAAGCAAGATATAGCTCTTCATTCTTCTTTTCTGTTTTCGAAAACTACATCAAATCTTCTCCATTAAGAAAATTGAGGTCATCTTCATCATTCGCTTGCACCTCGATGACGTAGTAGAACTGGTAAGGCAAAAATCGCGATGCCCCACTGACTCCGAAGGTCAGATGGTAGTCACGCGGTGTTAAACTGGAACCTCAATAACTCTTGGATGGAAGTACTGATCGTGCACTTGTTAGCAAGAATATGTCCGGTTAGTCGTGTAGCTGTTTGAGACAACAGTGACAGTAGATATAGAGGTGAAAAATAAGGCTAGGATGATAATATAATGCAAAAGGAGTTTGAATAATTTGACTGAATATATCTTTTCAGATCATCAGTTAGATTATCAAGAAATATTTGACCGGTTATTTTTCTATTATTACGTAAACCAAAATTTTCAAATATACCAACAACAACAACAACTTAAAATCGGCAATACATCACAACCTAGTGATTTTTTTTTTACGAGTACACACGAGCAAACACACGTTTGAAAACATTTAAATTTAATGTTATGTTTTTATTTTGTAAAAATTCATGGTATGAGAGGTAAATAAAAAGTTGTGAAATTAAATTTTATTAACATTTTTGTAGTTTAAAATGCTGACGTACAGCGTATTTCACAAAAAAAGTGGACGCCTTCAGTTTCCATGACGAAATCGGCATAAAATAAGTCAATAAATTCATTGAACAGACTTGCATAGTTTAAAATAGATAACCGAATCGTTCATTTGGACCACCACGACATAAAATTTCCCTTCAAATGATGCTCTTTAACAGTTTCAATACTATTTGTCATTGTCAACAACCCGTAGTTGAAAATTTGTGAGAATACTGCAGAATTGCCCGAGGGCATTTTCTAATAGTTTCTGCTTTAACCTACTACGATATATTTGCTGTTGGATGACTCTTGTTTTTAATAGGATAAGGGTTATTTTTGAGTGTTTTATGTTGATGGTGGTGTTTTAAGGGTCGAATCGTGGCCTAGCTATTTAAATTGAGCCTCCTCCAGTAGATGCAAACACAGCAGGGAGTGAGCCCTTAATTGGGAGAGCAATATGTTATGTCTTCGGTGATGGTGTAGTGCCTTTGACGTGGCCTGGTGTCGATATGGTATTTTAAATGGTTGTTTTTTAGCTATCTTTATGGTAGATCTTTTAGCAGCTGTTTGTTTAGAAAAAAAAAAGGAAAATGTGGTAAAATTTATATCATTTGTGGTCATAACTTACTTTATATGTAACAAACTCATTTTTTAATTTCCTATCTTTATTTTTTAACAAGATTAATATTGTTTTTTTGCTCTGAGTAAGTCATAATTTGATGGATAATTAAACACGTTTGGGATCGGTGAGTTCAATCATATCTACTTCTACATTAAAGTTTTGGATTTCAAGAACATGACGTCTATGTACTACCTAAAAGTTATTCCTTTTTATTTTTTAACTAGATGTTGCCCGCGGGTTCGCCCGGAAAAATTATAACACGAGAATATAATGCAGAGATAAAGGGTAAATGTTTTAGACTAATAATTTGAGCAAAATTTCATCATGATTCGTTCAATTCACGGTTTGTGTAACAAAAATTTATCCAAACATCCAAATATTCTCATATAATATCAGTATATCAGTTGGATTAAATAACGTTTAGCGCTGTCACTTGGCACTATGTTGCCAGTATACGACGTATCTACTATAACGCCTATACGAAAACCTCTACTCATCATATTCATACTCCTACATTATCATTTCAATTGGCATCTGTAGCATTAACATTCAGACTCGATACGGGGCTAATGAGTGTCGTTCAAAGTAGTTTGTTACGTTTTAAAATAACATTGGTGTCATCTTTTCAGTTATTATTTTAACCACTGAAGTATTTTTTTAATTATTTGATACTTATGGGTTTGTTATTGACTCTAATCTAGTTCAGACGTGATAGACACAAAGGCTATGATGGAACGAGCTTCATCATCATCAGCCTATAACCTGTTCCCACTGTTGGAACACAGGCCTCCTCTCTGTGAGAGGGAGTGGGCCGTAATCTACCACGCGGGCCCAGTGCGGATTGGTAGATGTCACATGTCTTCGAATTTTTGGTTCTAGGACATGCCGGTTTCCTCACGATGTTTTCCTTCACCGTTTTGAGAGCAGTGTTGTTGAAATAAATTACAGAAAGTAATGCGCCTGACGGGATTCGAACCCACAACCTATAACTCGTAAGTCGAGGCCGATACCACTGGGCCACCGCGAACGAGCTTATGTTCATGAAAATAAAGGTAGCATCAGCGTTTTCCACTAAAGGTGGCATCAGCTGTTTTCACTCTATAACATAATGTGTATTGATTTGAATAATTAGGGATATTTTGGCTTTTCAGAACACTCACATTCATTAGGTCGAAGAGCAGAGACGGTCGATGAGTTCAACAAAATAGTTTTTTTCTTTGTCAGAAATGAGGAGATCAAAATTGATGAGAAAAAGATGATAACGCTGCATTGGCATTAACACCTCTCTTTCGATAGGCTCTACTGTCTACTATACTAGTTGGAGGGGAAGAAGAAAGGCCAAACATATTTCCATGAACGAACAAAGAAGATACCCACATAATCATCTTCTCCCTACAGCAGTCCACTGCTGAACATAGGCCTCCCCAATCGCACGCCATTTCACTCGATTACTCTCATCCAGCTTTTCACTGGCCACCTTGCGAAGGTCGTCGCTCCACCTTGCCTGAGATGAAGAAAACTTTTTGAAAAAAAAAATGGGAACCGACTTCAAAACCAAACACAAAAAAGTGTAAAATAACTTTTCTTTCGGAAGTCGGTGGCCGTAGTCAATGAAATAAAAAACAAAGCCACCGACTTCCAAAAGAAAAGTTATTTGAAGTCGGTTTCCTATTTTTCAAAAAGTTTTTTTTTTCATTTTTAGTTTAGATATTATCAAAAATCTTCATAATCGGCGTCTTTGAAAATCTACAATCCTAGTAACAACAAAAACGGATCTATGCAGGCAACTTCACGAGATATTCATGATTGTTACATTATATTGAAACCTTCCCCAGAATGTAACAAACATTTTTCTTAAAACCGCATCAAAATCAGTTCAGCCAAACGCGAGATAATCGCGGACTAACATGCATACATACACACATACAAACGCTGAGAACCTACTTTTTTTAAGTCGGTTAAAAATAAGAAGATACCCACATTAAAGCAATATTAACTTTATTGTTCAGCAATGTACGTCCTACATAGACAAAATCTAACAAAACATTTATTCAGATGTCCAGAATCTCGTTTATCATAAACTAAACGGGGACAATAGATCAAATTGATTGCACAACACCTAATTTACATTACATTAGCGCCAGGTTTATGCGAAAGACGCCATGTTTGGCTGACAAATTGTTACGGAATATGAATTTGTAGACATTTACCTGCATTTCGTCGAACAACAGATGATAAATTATGAGCAATCCGTATTGTTGGATTGAAAATTAATGTAGCTGTTGAAATAAAGTTGAAATTACTCAAGTTATGTTGTATTAAATAAAATAGAAGCTGATCCTGGAGACTTTATTTAAGTTCTTCCTATTTTTTTTTTGCATAGTCCATGTTATCAAATTAAGTAAGAAAACGATTTAGATAGGATATAATTTAGATTTATAAAGGTCGCCGGAAGACGCTGGATGCAGGTCGCTTCCAACCGGTATATGTGGAGATCTAAAGGGAAGGCCTATGTTCAGCAGTGGACGTCCTATGGCTGAGATGATGATGATGATGATGATGATAATTTAGATCTATGTAGACACCGTACTATTATGTATGTGTATTACATCTCTATTAGGCTCAATTAATAGAAACAGCGTAAGAAACATAAAATAATTAAAAGTATTCCCGCTGTTCTCACTGCTCTATTTCGTAAATTAATGAGAACAGAAAAGAACTTAAATAGAATAATGAAAAATTGTTCCCAATAACCCTTATAGGTCAATCAATCTACTGTCAAGCTGTGGCAGTCCGCTTCTGGAAATAGGTGTCTCTCAAATTGCACCTCAGCAGAATATCTTCCACCGTCCTTTTAAAGTCTGATCCAAACACCTTATTAAAGTTCTCAATCGGTTAAGATTTTCCTCTTTGGAGTTCTCCCCTTACAAAGCTAACGTCTAAATCTCAGGACTCGGTTTCTCCATCGCTCGACCATCCCGTTCTATCATGAACAAGACCAGTCCGCTACCAATTCTACCTAATTCAGCTTGCTTACTCAGCAAGCTCTGTCGAGGTAGCTACAGTTCTAGATATCTTTTAAACCGACTTCAAAACGTTACATGTTCCACGACGGGATATTTTTTCATTTTATCATTAAGCCTCGAGCAGACACACACGATTAATCGCGCGGAGCGACTTGTCGCGGTCCATTCGCAGTACATTTAGAGTGGAAATTAGCTTGGCTCGTTGTCGCAGCGCGATTAATCGTGTGTGTCTGTTCGAGACGTTTAATTGCTCATTACTAGCCCGAATAGAAAAGTTTACAGTAAAAAGCCTCAATAAAACGCAAGATTAGACAGTTTGTCCTAACAAAAGGTGATTTTCATTTTTATCGATATGCTTAGTCGTAACAACAATGCGACCTAACAAGGAACCTTTGTTTCATATTATTATTATTGGTAGGTACGACTTTAAGGTTCTATGCGTAAATTTTAAAACTTAGTCTCACAATAGGTCGCACCTGCAAACATTTTAATTGAAGACTGAAATGGGCTATTTGTCCTTAGTACCGTGCAAATATTCTCCAGGATGAACGAAAGTCTTTTCAGATAATTTTGTATGCCTTTGTCTCGTGTCGTCGTATCTCCTCACTAACAAATATTACGACTTCCCTGTACAGTACAATAGGAATAGGGATGGGAACTCATTTAGTCGATGTTTTATTGTCGAGATTAGGTTCGAGTAAATATTATCTGTAATTGCGTGTGTTCTCTCCGAGTAATTTGTCGTGATGGTAAATAAATAAAATGTTGTTATTTGTTTCACATTTGTCTCATTTTCTCTGCTTAAATATCTACTGTAAAATCCCGCTACAATCATATAAATATTATTCTATCTAATTATTTGTAATCGTTCAATGAAACACAAAATTCACGACTGAGTTTTTTTTATTTCCCTGTGATTAACCAGCCATCTCTTCCCTTAGTTCTCCATTTTAATCCAGGAACTATCTTCTTACGGATACAACCAATAAACGCAATCATTCATCAAAATCAATTAAAACTATAAAACTACACGAATCACTGGACTAATCACTGCACTAACAGTACAATCAATCGAAAGAATCAAATATTGATTTGAAAACCTTGCCTTAATACCTGTAATAATTGCTCGTTCCAGTCATTGTTCCGCATGGGCCGTGTCTTGTAGTAATAAAACACACTTGATCATCATCGAAGGTTTATTAGAAATTGTCCGAATGTCCGTCTGAAGTTTCATAACTTTACGGTAATTTATAAGGTATCTCTATTACTTGCCACGTTTCGTTTTGCCGAGTAGATTTTAACGCACGTCTGTCGCGATGATGGCTAGTGCTGCGCTTTGAAAGACCATTGTTTTGTCGATAATTTGAGGCTTTTATTTTAGTTTTGCGTTTTATGTTTCTCTTCGTCGTGTTTTGCGTGGAAATTGGTATTCTGTGTTATACTTTATTGAATGTTTAAGGGAAAATAGTTAGTTATATCTTGTTGTTTGCTATAATAATTTTCTTGTTATTCTGCGAACAATAATTGAATCACCCACGCTGAAACAAATCAACAATTACCAACCAAAACCTGAATGTAGACAAAACAAAAAGATACAATCACCATCCCATTCATCGACAGCCACGTGTACCAAACACGCTTTTTATTAAGTTACTCAATACAGATAAATGTAACAAGTAAATGTATTCAAATTGATGATTGATTCGAACATGTAACGTAACATTGATTGAATAGAGATACATAACATTAATGTCGTTATGTATCCAGGCAGATGTTGACCCCTGACCGGTGTCGACAGATAGGTGTTCAGTTTATCCCGTGTTTTGATTCTGTGTGTTTGAGTGATGTGCTTGTGTCAGTAATTTGATGGACAGCGGGTTATGTCAGAGATTGTCCACCCTTTGTGGGTGATGTTAGTGACGCAATGTTTTGACGTCACGTCATTGTTGGCTTGATGAGTGGGTATATGGTACACGATTATATTTGTGGGTAGAAGTTTGGCATAATTATTGATTCATTTGAGAATTATAATACCAAAGCAGTACAGAAGTACCTACCTGCATAAGTGATTGACTGACAGCTGACAGAGGAGAATGATGGAAAAGTCTTGCGCTGAACCCAGTTCATTAAGTAGTAGGATGTATCTACAAGAATAAGAAAATTCCTAGATGAGAGAGAAGAAGAATATTCTTATGAAAAATTACAAAAAATCTCATTAGATAAAAATACAGCGATATTCTTCTCACTTTTATTAAATTTTCACAGTAACCAAAAGCAAAATAATTCCCACCGATTCAACCAAATGGGCATGTAAATTCATCATCTAACTTCACGTATCGACAAAAGAATACAGTATTCATATTATTTTCTTCACAAAAGCCATCGCCGCCAAAAGGTGGCAATTAGCGACAGGTGCTCTCATTCTAAAAATCATATAAATTATACTTTTTCTGCCACTTCAACTAACAAAAAACCTAGCTTTGTTCTTTCCTACAAAGTTTATCCCAACACCCTTTGTCAATGTCATATTCGCTACCATTTTTGAGAATACCTACAATGTATGGTGACATGAGAGGGTGTGTTGGTAGGGTCGCCATTTGTTTCTGGGTTCTAAAGATTAGTCCTGAATTAGATTTGGCAAAGTGCCTGCAAGAAAATTAGGGAATAGGCTGAAAAATTTTCTTTACCTGTGGGTGTTAACCTAATTTTAGGCGAATCGATCATTCTTTGTTTTGCCATAATTATGACTATTAACAGTGATTAATTTAATTTTTGGGGAGTTGTTATTTGTCAACTCCCCAAAAATTTAATTTTTGTTTTTTTTTTGTAAACTGTTTTAATTTTTGGAAAACTAAATGAAATGAAAACAAGGATATTTTAAATAGCTTTGGCAGGAATTTTCTTTATAACATCTAGTTTTATCCTTGTAAAATTCCCAAATCATGGTGCATCTAATAATATAGGCAAAGTCATGATGACCTTAACAAATTTGAAGGGCTGCATCTCGCAAAGATTTTTGATGATTTTTATAATACTATCCGTTTTTGCTACTTTACCCGATGCTTATTTTTTGTTCTTTTTTTGTTTCTCTCCTATTTGTGTGACGGCGACTAGAAGTCTGTCGTTTCATAAATTTTTTGTAAAAATAATTTAATAATCTGCCTTTTGTTGGTTGAGCTTTAGAAAATTAATTTACTGTAAAAGAAATAATATTTTTGGTTTTACCTGCCACCTGGGCTTGAATTAAAAGCGATAAAGAATATCCTAGTACTATTATGAATTATTATTATTATAGAATATAATACAATTAGGTGTACCCTCTTGTAGGTTGTGGTAGCAATACTGCTGAACAATAAGTCCTGAATTTATTATCTGGATCAAATTCTGTTACTTAATTTTTAATCTCGTAAGATAATGGATTTGTGCTAAATTGTTGATAAAATAGTTCGCACAGTAGTCGAACGATTGACTGCTGCCCTTCATGTCACAGGTTCGATCCTGGCACGTTACAAATAATTGTAAAGGCCTACAGCTAGTTGTTCCGGATCCGTGTTGAAATTATTTATGAACACTTCTTCTTCTCTTAAATAACAACCATCTCTTGAAGAAAAATAAATTTCTTGCCCAATTCATGAAGTTATTTTGAAATCTAAATAAGCTCTAAAACTTTAGTGATATTATTTAATAACAATCAATAACAATATTTCATATTTACAATCATTGTCTACCCACGTGGTACGGAGGTAGATCGGACATGGATAACATACGCCTCTTCAAATGTATTTAAAAACAACTGCTGTTAAGAAAAAAACATAACTTGAGTTCAACTGTTATAACTATGTGTTCGAAGCTAAATAAGTTGAGACATTTCTATAATAACGTAGGGTATTTGATTTTTTAACTAGGAAATGATTAGTAAAAAAAAACGAAAATAAATTATCGTTAGTTCTTTTTTTTTTTTTGCCTAAAGTATCAGCATAGCTGAAACGTACTTTAATCCAGAAAGTCTTTACTAGTATTTGCAATGTTACAGCGGTGGATTATTTACCATAAAAAAACTGTCCCCTTAAATCTAACTGCATTAGTGTACTCTCAGCCCTCTTTCATTTCACATTATTTATCTACATTCATTAAACCGACACCGTTAATTTATCCTTGCACAATAAAATATTAAAACACACTAAAAATACTTCACAAAATTACAAAAACTAACATATTACTTACGTCACAAAAAATATAAATATAACAAAAAAAAAAACAAGGATCGTTTGGTCACACTAATCATAAGCAATTTAGTATAAACGCTCGAAATCGGGGCAAGCTTTGTACCAATGTTAATGTTCCACATTCTGTTTAGTTGATTTCTATAAAATATTATAAATGAGACGGCTACCACTAAGAAAATGACCAAATATTGTGTTTAAGATGCATGGATGGACGAAAGTACTAGCTGGCTTGTTTTTTTTTTTATTAGGTGCTGAAAACATGATGGTTTACTTCGGAAGACATTTATGTTTCAGCTTAAAAATACAATTAGAAAAATGTTCATGGATAAAGACAATGGTTTTAATTTTATTTTTGGATTTTTTCAAAGAACAATGATTGAGGCATAAGTGGTAAACATTTAGAAACAGTCTAATAAGTCTACATAAATAGCTAATTTCATCACAGCCATTTCAGGTTACTGGATCATTCGTATCATAAAACACTTTGCACACGATATAAAAATTGTATCCGACTTTTTGGAACTTCACAAAACCATGCACCTTACGCAATATGAATCCAGAAAAATGGAATATTCTTAATATTTTATTCACTGCTGGAGCTCAACAGGTAACCATGAATAAATTCTGTTGTCGATGACAAAGCCGACACACAGTCCGACTGCGTTTTTCATAAAGTGTCGGCCTGTTAAACATTTTTTATTTGGCCATTTGCTACCAACCGCGTTATATGAAAAATGGATCGTAACATCGTACCCTTTCCTCGTGTTTTTTTACACCACCTTGAATAAATCATGTCATTAAAATTTAATAGTCACGCCACAAGCTTCGGGTTAGTTAGATCTTTTGTTGTGTCGAGATTTCGAGTATCTTTTCATTCGATTGTTACTATTTAGGGCTATTGTGGCCATCACTATGGGTAAATCGACTAAATGCCGACTTAATTTCATTAATCGACTTCTTTGTACGAATTAAGATTTAATTGAGTCAAGCTTACCTTTGTTAGGCATTGTGTTGAAGTATTCGAATGTGTGGAATTCGAATTATTTCGTGGTTCGAATGCGTCTTAATGACGGACATATGTTTCGGATCGCGTGCGTGTTTTATTCGGTTCTGATACGTCATATATCACGGTATTGTTGTTTCAACAATGTATTGTATCGATTTTTATGATTGGTTTCACTTTTTAATCGTGCAGTCCGTGAAAACTTGACGAAGGTGTTATTGTAAAGGTGCACATCATTGTAATGAAGCTTCTACCTGTATCATGTATGTACCGTTTTGTGGATAACCTAATGGGTTTTTGTTTTGCTCAAGTTATAAGTGATGAGACTATAAAAACTGTAAATACGAATACCTATCTCACATACCCGAATACGTCTAAGTTTAACAGAATTCAAACAAATCGCCGTCGTGACTTACCAAAATCACAAAAACAAAATGAATCAACAATAATCGCACTATCGAATCGATTTAAAAATCCGAATACAAATTCGGTATCGATTTTTTCCGTTGATACCAAAAAGGTGTTGGGCGGGATCGCTAAGAGCGAGTCATGTGTGCGGTTTGCGGGGTCTGAGAGGGGCGCGGGAGGGGGGAAGTGCGCGGGCGAAGGGCAGAGGTCACGCAAGCCTCAGCTCTGTCTAGTGATGTGATTGATAGCTTCAATAATATTTTACAAGTTTAATAGTGATCAAACATTTAACGATGATTTTGTTTTAAAATTTATTTGATAGCTTAATTTTACTGTAGTCTGTTAAATTGACAATTATTTATTTTAAAATTAACATACATTTTAAAAATATACTTGTCTGTTTGTACGGAATATTTGAAAGGTCTAATTTAACTATAACACAATTTTTCGATAATGTTGTACTACCTAATTTCATGGACCTATGTAACCTGCTTTTGGGTATAAAGTTTCATTAACATCAGATCTATCATTTCAAAAATAAGGAATTCAAAGTTTGCAATAATGACATGCCCGGCGCACATGCTCTAGATGTGGTGCAAGAGGCACTAAAGATTGGTACGAAGAAGTGAAAGTAAATAAAATTAATAGTGTTACTTTTTTAACTAATGATATCAAACATTAACACGTAAGTCATCAGATGTTAATCTAATATGAGTTTATTAGTAAAGCGATGACAGATGATTGATATATCCACGTAATTACACACTAGAAGGTGCTGATTCGTAATTGTCTAAAACTGATTAATTGAAGTTGAATTAAGATTTGGATTTAGTTTTGCAATAAGGTAATTATGAACAAAAACTAAGAAAGAAGGTATGTGATTATGGTCGCGGGACTGTCTGAACACCGCGGCCGTGGAACCTAAAGAGAAACGGAAGGAATAGGGAGGTTTTTAATCTGTAACAGTCTGACAGTCTCCGATATATAAATCCTTGCGCTCCAGCATAGGAACTGATGACTTTCTTTCAAAAAACATGTTAAGTTATATCTCAAACACCTAGTTTTTCTCTTCTTCCTTAATTGTTCAAAATAATGAAGGAGTATTGCTATATATTTCAATTGTTTTCTTTTTAATTTCACAAACAAGTTTGCCATGATTTATGATAAAAAGATAAATGTGATTATACTTTGATATAGTTTGAAACCTATCGATGTCGATAATTCTATTATGCACAACATTAGAGCCCACACCTTGCTTCACCTCTCGACGTGGTCATGACGAAAATGTAATTTTAATTCAACTAGTCATATGAGGATAAAACATTGTTTATTTCTTTTATTTTAAGACTGTTTAGTTTTCCATTGATAGACATTTAGAGAAACAAAACGGACCTTTAAGAAAAAGCATGGTAAATGAGGTTTGAGTGTGATGTAAAAAAATATTATGCATTTATACATTTTTACTTCAAATAAAATTAGGTCAAATTGGGTCAAGTTGAAAGGTGGTTGAAGAATGTTTGGTGGTACTTAAAATTTTGGGATGAACCGAATTTATTTATACAACCACCAAGAGCTATTTATTCTATCTGCTATCTATTATTATAATTATAACACTGCTAACACTGACTTCTCAATATCAAAAACTTGGACGTAGTGATCACCACTCTTAATATTTCTTATACATATATATTTTTTTAATAGGTATTCGTTTCCCCTCACTAACAATTTCTTCTGCATACTAGGTACCTACTTTTAAATCACAATCTTTGTGTAAGCATTCGTTAGTAATTTTAAAATAGATCTTAGATGGATCTAGAGTAAAACCACAATGTCAACCACAAATTAATGTTTCACTACCAAAATATAGTCAACGGTTTTAGACCCGAAAAAAAAATATAACTAACCTAATACTTAATGACAACATAAAGAACGCCTATTGGCTGGTCAGACCTACATCGACGAAGCCTTTATTCACGGTGTAAAATTTCAAAACATCACTGAATGGGTCGATGGATAAAAACAAAATGAATGCAATCTCAACGTTCACTCGTTCAGTCGATCAGTGTATGCAAATAGGGATGTGAAGGAAAACAATGTACGGTTCCTGCTGATAATCTTTTGATTTTACATATTGAGTTTTGATATGAGCAACGTGTTTTGTTCACCTGTGCTTTTTAAGCTGTTAAGAAAATGTTTTTTTTTTGGGCGTTTTGTATTTCGAATGCTCGAATGAATGAATCGACTGGTAACAGATTGTTTTGATTAATTTAAGTTTTTTTTTAATTCAAAAATAATACCACGTTCCATTTTTATTTAAAGTGAAGATAACGTTCGATTTTCATTTATTTTAAGAAAATAACTTGTTAAGGCATAGCCTAAAAAGGAGTGAAAGAAAAACCTCATGAAAATTAAATGAGGTTGTAGAACTGTGGAAAGTACAAATTGAATGATGGTAATTCGAAACCAATACTGGTCTGTGGTAGGTATCAAGTTAGATCTAGAATATTTTTAAGATTTATCAAATCATATCCTATTTTATTTTAAGAAATAATATTGCCAATTCAGCACCCACTTCATCTCACAAAATAATATCCCAACAAATTACATTACATCCAATTTTAACAAAACCTTTTCAACAATATCGCTTAGTATATGGGGCACATTGCCAATAATAAATAGGCTTCTTATATCAGCTAACGACAAATTTAATAGTTTACATCTGTAGTAACTAGTTTTGTTTGTTACAAATATATTGTGAGCGAGTTATCTTCCCGAGACAACTAGCATTTACAACTTTACGTCCTTGTTAAGGCCTAGATTGTAATTCTGTTTTGTTGCTAACTCGAATTTGTGCTTTGAGTGTAAAGGCGGGCGGCATGCTTTGAAAATCGTTTAGAGTTGCTTGCATTTCGAAGTAAAACTCTGTTGCGCCGTTGCGCGTAGCTTTTACGTTTTTTAAAATCCCTGACCAGGACGTAATGCTCGTTAAATCTAAACTTAGAGTAATCTAACCAAACTTTTGTTTTTTTTTTCTCGTTAATTGTTTTGTGTGTATCAGTGTAGGTACTGCCTGTGTTATTTTCTATGGTTATGGTAGTCTTATCAATATAGATACAGTCTAATTAAGTCAATGTGTATCGGTGTACTGCCTGTGTTATTATCTATGGTTGTGGTAGTCTTATCAATATAGATAAAGTCTAATTAAGTCAAAGTATATTAAGTATTAGAGCACGATAAAATTAAAAGCAAATCACCATTTTTCAAACATGTCCTGAAAATATGTGAAAAAAAAAGTTATAACTTTTATTGTAGTGTAGCTTTATTTTTTGATTTAATAAAAGCATTATAATTGGTATGTAGATACACCTAACCCACTATAATAATTATTAAAAAGTTATACATACCTTCTTCTAAACTACAGTGCAATTTCTCAGCAAGGTTTCCTTGGATAGTCTTCCTTTTGAACAAAATCTGTGCCTTAACAGCGCTGTAACGTTGTACAAGTGGAGCGATAGATGGCGCTCACAAATAGGCGCGCGCGCCGCTCGCGGGCAAACGCAACGAGCTGTCGACGCGTCCGACGAATGTTCACAGCGGACTTGTCGCAACAATGCGTATCTGTAAATTTTGGAAAATGGCTCTGATTTTTTATTTATTCGGTGTCTAATTTTTCACTTTTCTTTGCTTTATCCAGATACAGTGGATTTCATTTATTACGACCTCGGTTGTAGCGACCATTTGCCTATAGCGACGTTAAATCTAAGTCCCTTGAATTTAAAGCATACTTTAGTACAAAGTTCATGTGGATATAGCGTCTTTGGGTATAACGCCGAGTTTGGGTGTAGCGACTGTTTTTAATGAATCAATTGTATCAAATTCCTAGAAATCCCATGCAGATATTGCGACCGGAGTCGGCCGCCAAAGACACAAAGATTACGCCAAAGATTACGCCTTAGAAGACGCCAAAGTCACACAGATGATCAGCAAAAGTTTACCTTTTGTTTATGTCTATATTATCAGCTAAGTAGGTAGGGAAGCATGTACTTGTAAGTTTCGGAGTTAAATTTATGGTTCAGTTACAAAGTGATATTCTGAGTAGCAGCATACATGTGTAAGTACGTGTAGCTGTACCTTTGCCTGTAACGGCTTTCGGATATAACGACGAAAATAGAGTGTCCCTTCATCCTCCATCGTCGTTATACCCGAAGTCCACTGAATTAATAGAATAGCTTTAGTCAAAAGGTCTAATGAACGAACCCTATTGATAAAATTATTTATAAAGTCAGTAACTGAGAAAAAATCTGGCAAGTCCTGTAACTCCGGCAGTCAAGCGACACTGGCAAACGAGTGTACCCGGAACACAAGACACATATTTTTAAGCATTCTAATAAAACGCACTTCTTTTGCAAGTTTAAATTGCAACGAGGATACGTTGAGGTTACAATTATAAAAAAAAAAAAATGAGGATACGTGAAAACTACAAAAAAGAAACCAATTGAAAAGAAGAATTATTTAAAATCGTATCATTAGAATTTATTATGTTATTTACCGTGTTTGTTATTTGTTTAGAATTTATTGAGATATTACGCCACCTATTACAAGTTTAGTCCCAGGAAAGTCTGAAAAAGTTTATGGGGATTACTAAAACATCAGATGCAATAATAATTAAGCATAAAACATCTAACACATCTCATGTTATTTAAAGAAAAGAGGAAGAGCAACTGTAACATAAATGTTCGTAACTTATTCATATTCACATCATAATGACTGAAAATTACACGAAATATGAGATCAATTGTGGTTAAAATTTCAGTAATTATTTGTGAATTGTTTCAAATGGTTGTAATGTTTAGAAAACATAAAGTTAAATATTAATAAACTGAACATAGAGAGCAGTGGTGGCCCAGTGCTATCGGCCTCGACTTACGAGTTGTAGGTCGTGGGTTCAAACCCCGTCAGGCGAATTACTTTGTGTAATTTATTTCAACACCACTGCTCTCAAAACGGTGAAGGAAAATATCGTGAGTAAACCGGCATGTCCTAGAACCAAAAATTCGAAGACATGTGACATCTACCAATCCGCACTGGGCCCGCGTGGTAGATTACGGCCCACTCCCTCTCTCAGAGAGGAGGCCTGTGTCCCAGCAGTGGGAACATTTATAGGCTGATGATGATGATGAGAGAGCCAATTAAATAAGTAATTACGGCAACATAACTAAAACATGAAAGGGCAACATTTTCTATATAGTTATGTATATTTAAAAGTATAATAAAATAGACACAACATACCTTTTTCTACTGCAAATAGACTAAGGAACACATAAAGTATGAAAAAAAAAACTTTAACAAAATAAAATCCAATCTTCACAAAACGCCCTAACCCCGCTATCCTTCTCCGCCGTCCGAAGGCTTTGTAATATCGTTACAATGGCGTAGTTTGTCGAACATTTGACGCGACCCCTGACTTATGCGCCGCGTCTACATCAAAACATGACCTGTCTTCTATATAACCTTCGCTTTAGAGCGACATTTCTTTAGGTATTTAGTATTTGTTACATTTATTTTTGTTGAAGTATAAAATGTGGTGTAGGCTTGTACGAGTATGTAGACCGCGGGACTGTCGACTGCCTTGAAAGGACACTTTTTTATCGTGGTAAAATCATCAAATGAGTCCTCCCACCCTACTGTCAGACTTGTACTAACTAAAATCCACGGTCCATCCTTCGTTAGCCCTTTACGTTCCAGGGTCACGGTAATGGAATAAGTCCCGCGACCCCGGCAGGCTTTGGCCCTCTAGATGGGGGGCCCCGTCATCTTGCTGACGCTCTTTGAGGCGCGTGTGGAACAGAACGCGCCGTCGACCCGGGCATGGTCCATGGTCGGGTGGCGAGTTGCCCATTAAGTACCCGCCGTCCGCTTGAAAGGACACTGGAAATGAAAAGCCGGGATAAAGGGACGCATGGGATTTTTGAAACAAAACATAGACGGTCTTTTTTTTTTGTGTGGCAAAATCATCAAATGAGTCCCCCTGCCCTGGGTGGGGCGAAAGGGACTGTCAGACTCTTACTGACTAAAATCCACCCGTGTTCCTTCGGATGCCCTTTACGTTCCAGGGCCACGGTATACTGGATTAAGAAAATTCCGCGACCAACGCGACGCGTGAAACACGGGCTTGGTCCTTGGTCGGACGGCGAGCTTACCCATTACTCACCGTCCGCAAGCCCGCTCCGCCGCTGTGCCCTCTGCTATTCAGAGAGACACGCGTTGGAGCGTTCACCCGACAGGCTATTCGCATACGGGCAAAGACACCCCTTAGGCACACAGTGCCTAAGGAAGAGTTTTTGCTCGCATCCCAGGGTGCACCGGCTTGAAAAACTGGTCTTCCCCCGGACGTATCCGAGAGGGAACTCCAGTCCACGGGCGCACGTGAATGTTTCCTGTCTTAGCACCCCAACATAGACGGTCTTTGAAATAAAAATTTGGTCGTAGAGTCCAGACACAGGGTTTTTTTTGGGTTGGCAAAATCATTAAAATAATGATTCCTCCGTGAGTGGAGTGGAAGAAATCCCAATATTTCTCCATACGTAGGTATATTAAATGATTTGTAGCATATTTGGTCAACTGGATTATTTTCGTGGTTAACTGGACCCAAATTAAAATAAAAAAAAAACAATTATTTGAAACTACCAATGGATACAGTCGAGCGCAAAAGCCTAAATATGATAAAATAGATTTATTCTCAAGAAATGTAAAATCATGAAACAAAAAAATGCGGCTTTACTCCTTGCCTGTCCTTAGAATTAAATTGGGCAGTGGGTCCAGTTGGGGTGCTAAGACAGGAAACCTCCACGTGCGCCCGTGGACTGGAGTTCCCTCTCGGATACGTCCGGGGGGAAGACCAGTTTTTCGGGCCGGTGCGCCCTGGGATGCGGGCAAAAACTCTCCTTAGGCACTGTGTGCCTAAGGGGTTTCTTTGCCCGTATGCAAATAGCCTGTCGGGTGGACGCTCCAACGCGTGTCCCTCTGAACAGCAGAGGGCACAGCGGCGGAGCGGGCTTGCGGACGGTGAGTAATGGGTATGCTCGCCGTCCGACCAAGGACCAAGCCCGGGTCGGTGGCGCGTCGTGTTTCACGCGTCACCGACGGGGCCCCTTATGGGGCCAAATGCCTGCCGGGGTCGCGGATTTTTCTTAATCCAGGATACCGTGGCCCCGGAACGTAAAGGGCATCCGACGGAACACGGGTGGATTTTAGTCAGTAAGAGTCTGACAGTCCCTCCCGCCCCACCCAGGGCGGGAGGACTCATTTGATGATTTTGCCACCCTAAAAAAAAAAAAAAAAAAGTGGGTCCAGTTGACCGAAGAGTCATTAGCATAACTTATTTCCAATTTTTCCCGACTCTAATGATCAATGAATATCTTAACATCCGTATTCCGTAAAGGTCATAGCTAATTAGTAAGATGTTATCTATCGTCTTTTCATAAAATATTGATTGGTAATGCCTCAGTTTTTTGAGTGGCAGTTATGAGCGTGACCTTGCTAGGCTAACCGTAGAAAATGATGTCATACCGAAAAAAAGAAAATTGACTATTTGCATAGTAAGTGATTAACTTTTTTCTTGTAATTTGTGGATAGTAATTTTCCAATTAACTTATGTCCATGGTTTATATCTCGGAATTAGTGAATCACAAAATAAAATACCTATTAAATAATTATCTTTTGACTGGCCTGTTGGTCTAGTGGTTAGTGACCCTGACTGCTATGCCGCGGGTCGTGGGTTCGATTCCCACCCAGGACAAATGTTTGTGTGATGAGCACGATCATTTGTTCTGTGTCTGGGTGTAATTTATCTATAATATGCATGTATTTAGAAATATATATAAGTATGTTTATCAGTTGTCTAGTACCCATAACACAAGCTCTGCTTAACTTGGGACTAGATGGCGTTGTGTGATAGTTGTGGAATATTATTATTATTATTTCGTTTATTCATTCATCTTACATATTATTAAATTTTTAAATATTTAACATAAAAAAACAAAACCATATAAAACATTTAAAAATATAAAAATAGTGATCCACCGGTGTGGGAGCAGGGTCCAAGCTACCGGTGGTAGCTTATTATTATTATTATCTTCTATTTTGTGAATCACTTCTTCCATGTTTCAGAATAAGACCATCCGACTGGTAAAGGACCATCATCTCCTTGATTTTAATTCAACCACTATGGCAATATAGTTGGAAAAATTCTAGGCCTATAGCTATCTACCTATAGGCTTAGAATTTTTTCAACTAAGTATATTGCCAACACTTCCTTGGTAAAACTGGTTGTCGCACTAACCCGCGGGCAATTGACTATCACTAACGGACTGTAAAAGATGTGGCAAGGCGAATCTTGCTTGAAAGAAATATTATACGCTATGCATATATTTTTAAAGGGGCCATCCCTTTAAAAGGCCATCCTTTTTAAAGGGATGGCCTCTATAAAATATGTGTTCTGAGCAAGTGATGATGTAATATTTCCAGAAGAAGTCTGGAGGTAAGGAATGTGCCAGATTGAAGACAATAACTGACCTTTAATTACTGGGCGAAATTAATCATGACTAGCGATTTTTTTTTTTCAATAGCGTTACAGTTTGTATATTCTAATTTCAGCTAGAAATAAAGAACAACGTATTGAAAATAAATGTATAATTATAAAGGCTACACCCACATTCTATGTTATTCATTGTCGGAATTTGACCGACACGACGTTCTGTCGGACTTCGGGCACACGAGCCGAGATAGTAAGGCACGATTCACATTGGCGTGTTTAACATCGTTATTTTTTTTTCTAAAGAGCTTCATAGCAAGCCTGATAAAGCACTTTAGTTGTAATAGTTCTAACATCGAGTTTACAAAAAGGAGTAAATTCTAATACATACTTCGTGGCGATATGAATAATGCTAAGAGTTAATCGACTTCAAATATGCTTACGATGATTAAATTGGAGAGCTAATTAAAGATCGTAGGATTGGTTAAATTAGAGGAAGAATAAAAAGATAATAATCTAGTCAAAATAGGTAGGAAATTAATGTTGCGGAAGCAAAAAATTTACTAACAACAATCACATTTAAGACAACATAAAAATAGAAAAGATGAATCATAACATAAAATAAAATCAGTTATGAAAGCACCCTAACATTCAGACGCGTGCTATATCAAAAAGAACTCTAAGAGAAATTTCTTCGTAAACAACGTAAGAGCAAACCGTTCTAATCTCTTCATTAGCTTATTATCAAAGCTTTTATTTCTTTACCATAAAGTTCAAAATCGTTTGTTACATTTCTTTGGTTGGATTTTAGTCGATATTAAGTACTAGTGAAGACTCAGTTTAAAAACGTCTTGAAGGCATTTAAAGCTCAATGGATTTTCAGACTTGGTTGTATCTGTTTAAGGTTTGATGTTGAATGTTTCTCGTGTTGTATTTTAATGTATTTTTTTCATATAAATTATACCGTGGGAAACCGAGCGTGCCCTCAGGCGCATTATGGAATTTGCAAGTGAATGGGACATAGTATAAAAAAGCAAGTGAGTGTGTTTCGATTAGCATTAATTCATGTATGACCTTTGACCTCTCGGTTTGGAGGTTGAACATATTATTTTATAGTTTATGATATTTGTATGTCTCGTAGTCAAAGAAAGTTGGACAAGTAATGTTCTAAGATGAATGATTATCATGTTATTTGGAGACTTTTACTTATTCGTATTAAATATCCAAAATACGAATGTATTCTAAACTAACTTGAGAATTTGTCACCTCAAAAACCTCCAAAAAAATGTGGTGTTGATGCAAGAAGGTCCAGAAACAAAAAAAAAACGACGTGTTGCACTCTGGGAGTGCCGGTAGAAGTGAAAACTTTTTAATTACTGTGTTTTTTAAACTGGAGTGGTACAGATATGAAACTAACAAATTTTTCACAGGTGATCACAAATGTTTTCATATATGCTCGATAGATACACTGAATAAATTGGCAAATTATTCAGTGTGATATTGTGACACGTTCGTTGTTTTAATAACTTGTTGGAGTATTAATACTGGAGGTTTTTATTGAGAATTCAGAGAATACAATAAGTTTGTTCACTAATCTATGAAAGTAGACATAGCCAGCGGAGCGTGGGTGTATTATAAGGTATTGTATGTGTATTATAGGTTGATGTTTACCTAAACCTTCGATGTGTCTTTAAAGTTTTTTTGACTTGTAAGACACAATACATTGCGATTTAATCCGCGCGATTTTTAATGTCGCAGATCTTGAACTTCAGTTCGATTTTTTATTCACAGTGTATGTTGCTTCACACAATACGCTATGTCACAAAATTCGCGCGGTAAAAATCGTGTGAATTAAATCGCAGTTTGTTCTCGCTCTCATTGTTTCGAAACGCGGTCACCTCTTTCCTACTGCGACTGAACTTTATCTACAACAAGAAGCATTTATTAGCACTTTTTGAGCTACCAACAAAACCAAGTAAGGCAATAACAACAAAAGCGATTGTTACCTAGGTTACTAGTTCATACCTGAGCCCATAACCCTTTAGAACCTTAGAATTGGTACCAAACGATAAGCGGCCGAGCACTGTTTTCATTCATTTGCGCATGCGTGGAAAATTTAAACACTGAAAGATGGTTTGTTCTCATTGCCCTTAATGGCTATAGTTCCTTTATTTTTAGAAAACTCGACCTGGTCAAATCCGCTGTAGATTTGAAAAGTTCTAAATCTGATTTTACATAGGTATTGTTGGCTGTATAGCGTTTAGATCTTTGCTTGTGTTTCAGTTTTAAAATGACTGCTGTCTAAAAACATTGAAGAAAAAAAAAGAGTACCGACCGGCCTAGTCCCTGCATATTTTTGGGTAAATCGTTTGTAATTTGCAAAAACCTTGACCACATTGTCTTCTACTTACTGCAGAAGACAATGGTGTATGCTCGAAATGGTTGCATGGAAACTATTGATCATTTCAGGTATACAGGGTGTAAGAGACATCGACGCACAAACGGATACCATGGGTCCAGGACATGATTCTGGAAACCCCCATGTTGGAATTTTTCGTCGAATTTTTCCTAATTTTCAAAAATTAAAAAATAAAATTTGGAGTTTTTTTTTACTTTAGACTGTTCATAATCGGTATTCTTACCTAACCCAATGAGATTTTTAATAAAAAAGTAATGAATTCACTACGTTCACTAAAAGTAGCAATGTAAATAAAACTAGAAATGGTGTCTTCTTAGATGTTTATAATGAAAGGTCATCGTATACCAAAATATTGTGCCCAGTACCACAGTACCTGTAGTACTTTAAGCGCGGCTCACTATTAAAATGAAAAAACAAACTTATAAAAATAAAAAAATAGGAAAAAACCGACGAAAAATTCCAACACGGGGGGTCCAGAATCATGTCCTGGACCCATGGTATCCGTTTGTGCGTCGATGTCTCTTACACTCTGTATAGAGTGGGAAAGCGCAGATGGTTTAATAATCTGATAGACCAAGACTGAAGAACTATATACCACTTTTTTTTTTTTTTTTTTTTATCGTGGTAAAATCATCAAATGAGTCCTCCCACCCCGGGCAGGGCGGGAGGGACTGTCAGACTTGTACTGACTAAAATCCACGGTGTCCTTCGATAGCCCTTTATGTTCCGGGGTCACGGTAATGAGATAAGTCCCGCGACCCCGGCAGGCTTTGGCCCTCTAGAGGGGGGCCCCGTCATCTTGCTGACGCTCTTTGAGGCGCGCGTGGAACACAACGCGCCGTCGACCCGGGCATGGTCCATGGTCGGGCAGCGAGTTGCCCTTTACTCGCCGCCCGCATGCCCGCGCCTACGGTGGCCGGAGATTGTCTTGCGACGTCCGTCGCCGTGGGCGTCCACCACTGCGGTTGGGGCGGAGGGAGGACACTGTCCTCTCTCTCACGCGGCCCGCCTCCTCCTTCGCGAACTACTATATACCACTTGGTGGAATATAAAAATGGATATGCTGTGCATCAGTGAGACCGTTATTGGTTGGTAACGCAGGAGTAAAGTGCGGGCATGTGGACGGCGGGTAATGGGTAACTTGCCGTCCGATCATGGACCATGTCTGGGTCGACGGCGCGTCGTGTTCCACGCACGTCTTAAACAGCTGTCAGCAATCTGACGGGGCCCCTTAGAGGGCCAAAGCCTGCCGGGGTCACGGGACTGTCTTATTAGATTACCGTGACCCCAGAAAGTAAAGGGCTATTGCAGGATACGGTGGATTTTAGTCAGCTTCAGTCTGACAGTCCTTCCTGTCCCGCTTTGAGTGGGAGGACTCATGTAATGATTTTACCACGTCAAAAAAGGGGTAAAGTGCACCTTTTTTTTTTCTATTCTGGACTGTTTTTGACTTCCTACCAAAATACTGGCCACAAACGAATGGAGACAATGGAAACACCACCTCAGTTTCAAAACACCAGTGAAAATAGTTTGCGGTAAGTTTCACGTTTGGATGTGTTATGGATTCCCATTGAAATCTTAGAGCATTACTTTAAATGCTTAAGGTCTAGGCTGTTGAAGAAGAAAGTTTTTGAAAGAGACCTATGTTTATTGGAGTAGCCTCTTTGTACGTAGAGCCTTTTGTTGGCACCGAATGGTCCTACTTGCAAGGTAAGTGAAAAGGGCGTATCGAATCATAGGTAGGTGCATACGTGGGTAAGTAGATAAGTACAACACTGTTTTGTACTTACATGGAGAAAGTTACTCTATTGATGAAGGTAGAAATTATTTGGTGGCTGCCAAGAAATGAGTAGCCCGAAGTTCGATCACGGACCACACTTGAGTTACAAGCGCGTTCTGATCCATGAGCGTCTTATGGAACTGTCGGCAAAATGACTACGCCAGATGGAGCCAAGTGCTTTTGGAGTCTTGGGTTAGTCCTAAAAGGAGACGGTATCCCTGGAATGCTCAGAGGAACTTAAGAAGCAGGTTGATTATAGTTAGTGAAGGCTGACAGTCCCTTTCACTCTACTTTTTGGTTAGAAGATCATCAAATGAGTCCTCCCGACTCATTTGATGATCTTCTAACAAAAAAAAAACACATTTTCTTCTTCTACATATTTTCTACCTATACCTAACAATTTTACATGTTGTTTTGCTTAACAATTTAGCCCAACTTTAACCTATCCTTTTGGATTCAGCAAAAGTCCTTCACTGTAATGAAATAGCAATGTCTTCCATTAAAATCCCAAGTACTTAATACCTTGAACCTCTTGCTCTTATTCACTATACAGTCCATAAAAAAGGCGCAATTATATTCGAAGGCAGTTCCCCTTAACTCAGCTGGTCGCGACCTAGTGCCCTTGCGCCTTTGCGAGCCCTGATTGGAATTTATCGTCCCCCCAGCCTGTAAGTCGGAGCGGCGTGCATTACACTTCTTTTTTTGCCGTCTCATCCGGCACAGTCGGGTAATAACGCGTATTAAGTTTGTTATGACGGCATTTGATTTTGATACAGTTAATTGATAATGAGCGGTGTCTTCTATGGAGTTTAATGTGTGATGTAAGAAGAATAAATAAGGTTTAAAATTAAGTAAATAGCGGTGATAATTTTATTAGAAACAGAACAGCATTGGGTAATGTACTAGAATATTACAATTTAAAATAATATTTACTCGAAATGTGTATTTCCTTTTCTTAAATAGTTAGGTGCTGGATAAAGAGGTTTCTTCAAAACAACTGGGCTATGGAAGTGAAATATACAGTCATTTCATGTGATACCTATTAAAGCTACGAGTACATCCAACCAGACTGTAAGCTGACCCTCACAAGTTGGAAAAAGGCTAGGCTTCCGCCTAGCATTTTCGAACATAATCATTTGAAAATGCATTTAAATAAAACTGCAATAAAATAGGCTCTTTTATAAGTTCTACAATATCTGAGGAACGCTAGAAGAAACGTATTGTCTTAAGGCAAAAGGTAGATACATAAAAATATTTGGGTAGCAACAAAAATCTAAATGAAAAACAACTATCATTCCATCTATGTTTAGCGACACTAAAGCACCATCTGTGTGTACAATGTCGGTACAATAAAAAGCATTGCGATGGGAGTCTACAATCCTAATCGCAGAGAAACGTGAAAAAATCCACCCACAGACGCGTGCGCAGCGGGTATAAATGTACAAGGAAATCTTATATTTGAGTTGGTTTTGACTGTGTTTTGGTTCATGTGCTATTATTTTAAATAAAGAAAAGATGGATGGATTTTATAAAGAATGATATTATGAAAGAAAAAGGCGTAATGGATGCTGGATGTCTGATAGGGGAGAATGGAAGAAGAAAACGCGTTAGGCCGATCCCAAATAGACTGGGATAAAGATAGGAAGATGTTAATGATGACGATAAGCACAGTCAGTGGAATGGATATCTTTTTTCGAGATATTTGGAGAAGGAGTCGTTTTTATGATATACTGGTACCTCTTCTCCTCTTTAGCTTATTAAATATTCGACAGAATTGTTACAGTGGTTTAGACGATTAAACCATCACAAACAAACAATTTACGAGAAAAGTGTCATTTTCTTGTTTTGTATCGTAGAAAGGCAAAATAAATACAGTTTGCGGCTCTATATAAATATAGTAATGATGAAACAAATAATAATCGACAATGTGAACCAAGTCGTCTCGTCAAATTCGTAAACAATTCTTGCTTTATTTTTGCCGCATATATTTTTCTCACGGCTAATTCATTATGTTTATATATAATTTCATTTAAAATTATTGTTATAAGATATATAAATACTAATTATATCAAATTATTGTTTTGATATAATTAGTATTTAAATAGTATTTGTGTTGAAATAATTGATGAGTAAATGTTTGCACATATACACCGTGTTCCGGACGATATACATAAACTTCGACCAGATGTTCAAACCACGGAAGTAAGCATTTTTCATTATGGACACATTAATAAATTCTTATTTTTTATTTTTTGTTAATTTTCATACAAACTAAATACCTAGACGTAAATAACCCGATATGCATGCCTCTTTATCCGAATTGGCAACGTCATTCATAACATTTGGCGGGCTGAAAAAAATGAAATGCAAATAGTATTTGATATATTTCAAATTAAGAGACTTTCTCACTGCATAGCTCAATTAAATTTCATTAAATGAAATTACAAATATCTTTGTAACGAAGCCTTTTTAAGTACTACTTCCTTTGTTGGATTTGATTTGTAAAAGCCATAGAAGTATTTGCTAAAGTTTATGGATAACGTGAAGAACACGGTGTATAGGTACTGAATGATCCATGATATTCTATTGCATTTTAAGAGTTGGTAATATTGTTAATATAGTGTCAAGATAAAAAATAGTAAAACATCTCGACGATTGTGTGGAAGGAGGGAAAAGTTTTCAGTTTCTTACTGATCTCGTAAAACTATTAATAACTAGCTGACCGGGCAAACTTCGTACCGCCTCACCTTTTAAACCTTCCCTGGACTTCTAGAAATCATTCAAAACCAAAATTAGCCTAATCGGTCCAGCCGTTCTCGAGTTTTAGCGAGACTAACGAACAGCAATTGATTTTTATATATAAAAAAGAAGAAGAAGAAGATATCCCTATATAAAACATTTAGGAAAACTAATCTTCCTTAAATGATTTTAAACTTGACATTGAAAATCACTATGAAACATCAAGTAGAATTATTTATACCTAGATATTTATCTATGTTAACTGGATTACTATAGATAAATGCCTAAGTATATAAACAGCATACAAACCATTAGATAAGTAGTAACAATCCAAACTACAGACCTACATAATTATAATAACGGCTGCACGTATCCGTATCGAATCAGAATTGCAAAATAAGTACCTACCTTCATATTAATCGTGCTTATAACGATCTATGATTCTTACCGAACATTATGATTTCAATAATCCTTAAACGGTGAGGTGGAAGTACTTGTTACTGGTGGTCGAGATTTAATATTAGATGGGCATTTGTTTATATGTATAGCCACTCAATGGGTACGTTTAGCCGATACAAAATCTTGTCAGCACTAAAAGAAAAATGGCGACTGCTTAACAGCATAGTCTGAGGAGGCTGAGAAATGATAAGTGGCTATATTCAGATTGGATAGATACGTGGTATTATAAAGGGCGCTACACACGGCTAAGATAATATAAGATTTTATTTTAAGATGTTATCTTACGATAATAAATTCTTTTATCGCTCTCTATCTTAAGATACGAAAATATGAAATATATTCTATCTTCGTCGTGGGTGATGGTCCATTGGATTGTATGGCGAGCGATATGGTATCTTAAGATAAAATATTATAGTAGGTAGGTAGGTACCTATCTTAGCCGTATGTAGCCACTAGCCTTATTAGCCGGTTAACACTGACAACTATCCGGTAGTTTGACATTGACAAACTCAAAAAGTAAAATGACGGAATATTCAAGCTCTAATTGCTAACTTCACTCTCGTCTGACCTCAGCATGGTTTCAGCCGATAATAGTCAGCATAACTGACTGTTCAGCATATTCTGTCCAGATTTTGTATCGGCTAAACGCACCCAATGGGCTCAAACACACTGCGAGCCTAGCGCGGTGGCGGCGGCGGGCGCGATAATATTGAACGTATGAAATCGCCGCTCGTGGCCACACTGAAGTGAGTAAGGCGGGCGCCTAGCGCGATGGCTACAAGCGACTTGAGAGCCTAGGCGTTGCTAGGCAACAACAGATATAACGGGCGGGTGGCAGGTGTAGCAAACCCTATCAAACCATTTCGGTCTAATAGTCAGCGCCATCTAGTTATCAGGACATGTACTAAAATACTACCGTAGGACGTATTTGTAAATATTTAAATTATTTTTACTGTACTTGACTAGAATCACGACTACAACTAAATTATCAACCATCCTAGGTTGATAATTTAGTTGTATACAATCCTAAACAACCTATTAATCATTTTAAAATGAATTCCTTTAAACAAGATTTATAGAAACTACTTTGTACCACCGGTTTGCAACAACTGAAGTCGTCGCAACAAAAACAAACGCTTGATTGGCAGTGTGCAGGCTTTCAGTGTGGACACACACAATGGCTCTCGCGAATTTTTAGCAAGTATCGGCCCGTTCCCGATTTTGATCTAAACGGTAAGCGGTGTGGCAGGTGGCGCGAATAGGTGCGTCTCCACAGAGCTCGCAGCCTTGCGAGGCATTTTCCGCGCGAAGCAGCTCGGTTGGTGTGGACGTGTCTCGGACGAGGCAATTGACAGTGCTGCCGCGGTCGAGCGACCAAGCGCCCGAGCCATCCAGTGTCGACTTTTGTTTTGCTCGCGTATATTGTTTCGGGCCTCGGTCGACAAACAATAGACGCGTCCACTCAGAGTGAGCAGCCTCGCTTGTCAGTTTCCTCGCGCAGCAAATGCCTCGCGAGGCTGCGCGCTCTGTGTGGACGCACCTAATGACTAATAAATTCATTTCTCAAAGTACGCGAATTCGCTACTGGCGGCGTCTCGTAGCGTGTTTCAAACATATCCATACATTTGATCTTACAGCTCGCTCCACCTCGCCTCAGCGGTAAGGTCGTGAACGGGTCGTAAGACATCATGTTATCTAAAAGTCATGGAAAATTCGCAACTGACAGGTGCAAATTTTCTTGTGAGGTTCAGGCCATTCCCTCCTGTTTCCAATTAAAATCTTATTATTTAGTAAACTACTACAGCAGCTACACCAAAATAATTTTAATTAAAAAAATTATGTAAGTATTAGTGTTGTCTGTCAAAAATATATCAGTATTTAATAGCGTTATGGCAGTTTATTCAGTAGATTGATAGTTACTTACGTTACTTTATTCATAGGACTGTTTTTGTTAAAAGTGTGGATTCTGACTTACGACAAAATATAATTATGTCACTTTGAGACGTGTCAAAAGTAGACATTACTTCCATACTTTCATCTCTAATTTAATGGTGTTGCACACGATTTCAACAAAAAACATTTTGGATCCAAATTGTCTTTAATCCACATAATTGTAACATTTTTGTCATAGATTTGAGCGACCGCAGAATCAGGTGGACTGGAGAAATTCTGAATATTGATGTCTTTTTGATACGATAATTGAAATCAAAGTTCATATCAAAAATACAATAAGTACGACTTATAATTTAATCAAGTACTTACCAGTTTATTCCTGTAAATCAATTGAATTTGACGACGATAGAATGGCAGTTTAAGTATCTTGACTCCATGGTCGCACAATCGGATCTCAGTGCATACAATCACGTAAAATGATGATCATTATTGTAAAACAAGAAGGCAACAGGACCGTTTACCCTACATAATGGCTACCGATTAGCTCGTTTCTCACAACTGTACTCGGTATCATGAGAAATTCAATCAATCCGACTATTTTAATGGCTGCCGATTGCGCTACAATCAATATCATTTTTATCATTTTCCCACTGCGGTACGCTGTCATTAGGAGTATTATGATTTATTTCTGTTTTGTTTTTGAGTTATTATTGTTTGGGAACTTTGTTTGTTGATGTGAATTTTGCGGTTTGAAGATTAACGGTGTTTATTGTTCTCAGGCTTTTGCGTGTTTTTCGGGAAGTGGACTTCAAGATTAATGAAAAAATTTCATGGAATGTCATTTTTTTCAGAATTAAGGTTACCTATTTTATTTTATTGCTGGAACACAGCTTTCCTCTTTTTGTATGGTAGCGTGGCGTTTTCACCACGCGATTTATAGGGACCTATGAGTTGGCGAATTTTTGGTCCTACGACATGTGTCCATTCCACGTTTTCATATTTGGTTGCAAACGGACCACTAAACGCTTAAAGACAGATTACAGGTCTCTCATCACGCAGCGTGAAATGAGAATGTTTAAAAAAATAATATACATTACCTTAATAATAAAAACGCAACAGAACTTATTTCAACACAATCCTTTCCATATAATCGCGACATACATCAAGTAAAACACCATATTCAAAATTAGCCTAAAGCCATAACGCAACGTTGAGCGTTGCGTGCGAACACGAGTAGCGTCCACAACACGCAACTGCCGAGTGATTTAAACACAACTTTCAAAGACTAATGATGTTTATTAAGCCAATCAATTTATTGGGAGAACGATTGAGATATCCTTTTAGGAACATGGTTGTTTTACGCGAATGCTGTTACAACTGTAACATGGGAGCAGAAAAAATGGCAAATTTTAAATTTTACGGCACCAATAGGGCCTTAATGCTGGCGGAACCGTCTTAGAAGAAGCACGTGGCCCAGGAACGCATAGGGCACCCGAAAAAAAAGAGTGGTTGTCAGTTAGAGACCGACAGTCCTTTCTGCTTCCCGGAGGGAGAACGCATTTAATGATTTTTTAAAGCCAAAAATAAACTTATTGCCGGCGTGAGGACTCATTTAATAAAATTACACCTAAACTCAAACAAAAAACTAACTGATTTAATAGGTCCAAGAATCTAGGTGTTAAAAGCGATATTATTTATTAGAACAGAGGTCAATTCTTAATCGAAATCTAATTTAATATTCAATAATGATCGTATAAAACAATCATGAGCCTTATGCCAAGTAAAAGGTAGCCTTTATTAAGTGGGTACTAGCACGCGATCTTGAGTCCAATGCTTTTAATTTTGTTGTAAACAAATTGCGATTAATATGAGAAATTTGTTACTGTACAGGGAATGGAAATTTTTATTGACAGGTAATTGTTTTATTCCTTTGGAAAGTAATTTGAATATAGTTTTAATTTTTGTTCAGCATTATTTTTACAGATAGTGTGAAAAGTGGATGAATTGTAATTTTAAAAGATAGAAAAATGCGACTAAACGAGCTGGACTAGAACCTGTGTCTTTCTGGATAAGTACTGCAGAAGCTCAACCAAGTTACCACAGTCCTGCCAGTGAGGTGGAATCTTTCATTCCCTTGTCTGAACATCTTGCGGTGATGTTGCGCCATCATTTGTAGCAGTTTCTGTCTACTACACCAACACGTTGACATTACAGTCAAATCAATGTTTAATTTGGTAACGGAAAATTCGGTAGAAAACCGAACATTGCAAACAATTTGGATGAATTCCTGCCGAATACCAAAATGAGCTAAAGTAACGAAGAAAATGTGTTTCATTATTGTTATATGTATACAAAACGTATATTCCTTAAAATTGCTCAATTACATATTAGGTAACTATATCGGCTCGAACTATGAATGAAAAGACCGAGCTTCTAATACTAACAAAAACATTTATAACATTAATTGAGGGCGCAAAAAAAACCATAAATATCCATGGAATAAATCACTTGCGTTATTTTATTTAAGCGTGATGATAGCTACTCATCAAACACACTAATTACAATGTTGTAACATCAATGTAACTTAAGTTATAAGTTGTACTTGTAACACAAAGGTCAGAATCATGCACGCTACTAAATGTAAAATTATGTTATCTTTAGATTATTATATCTATTTATATTACGACACTAATGGTGATATGGATAATTCTCCATTATTGTATTGTAATTCACAGCTTAAAACTCCGCTGCAGTTGTTACTAACTAACTAACAATAATAGGCAGTTGCGTCAAGAACCAAAATCCAACATAGACTTAAAAAATGTAAGTTCAAGTGATAATGAACAAGCAGCATTGCTCGCAGAACTGAAGAAATGTTCTCGAGTGGCGACCACGAACCGGAAAACACATCATAGGCCGGACTCCCAATTGGTGAACTGACGATATAAATCGTGAGAGACACGGGCAATCGATGGATGCAACTGTTTTTTGTTTAGCAGTGGATGTGTTCCGACTGATGATACCGACTAGAAGCAAACTCAAAATTAGAATCTTATGGTAAACAATGATGGAGTTACCGATATCACACGCTTATTGTCATGGAGCCGTTGGGAAACAGAGAAAAAAAGAATCGTGGGCCTTTGGGAACGACCCATCAGAACCATTTCCTCTTAATTTGAAGACATTTAGTTATTAATTGCAGCAACATTACAGTAGTTCGCTAAGAATATTGATACCAAAAATTGAAATAATACTTGAGTTATACTTCACACTAAATCAACATGTCATCATCTGCTTAATTTTTTACATTCTTGAATTGAATAAATATAAAAATGTTTTCCTAGAGTTTCGTGAGTGACTTGCAATTCACTTTCCCTCAGCCAGGGTATTTAATGAGCGAATAAAAGCCACTCCTTTTAAATCCCTTCACCAAAAATGTAGGTCACAACTCATGAATCAGTCATATTGCCTGATATCTCGCGTGTTTTTATCAGAAACGCAACTGTTTTTAGTTCGCGTGACTTACAACTGGCAATTTGAATTAGAATGTGCCCCGCCCATTGCCACGCCTGCTAGTAGGTGCAACGGTATCTGATCGTGGTGGTTACGTAAAGCTGATTATGCATTTTCTTTGGTACTGTGGTTGGTGGTATGGAACTGGGCTTTCAAATGGGCAAGAGGTGGAGGTTCGATTTATTCGGTAAAACAATCAAAATCGTGTTGAAACAGACAAAATTGTTTCGTTACAAGGTATTGCTGTATACCCCTTTGCGATTTATAAATATTTAGCATGTTTCTTACTAGCAATTATCTCGGTTTCAGTTTTCTAGAGAGAAAATAGAATTGGACCTAAGAAATAACCCTGTGGTACTCCAAATTATATTCTATAGTTATTTGGGTTCACGTGTAGCAATTTCTATTCTGTGATCATTTACAAACCGTTGATTACACATCTATACATTCGGCAATGCATAATATACAATGCCTATTTTTTTTTCCATAACACATCAATGAAAATTGGTGAATTGTAACAATACTTTTTTGATGATATCATGCTAATGCTAATGAATGTTATTATACAATTTGTTTTTCGTCCAACGAAAAATATACGTAAAGCTACTCCAGACTTACTTCCAAGCAGTACACACGTTAGCGATAACGCGAATGATATCGCTCGAGCATGTGAGAACAGTGTTCCGAATGTAATAGATAGAAGCTATTGTTTTACTCGACCGAGTACATAAAGCCTTGTATGCAGATTAGAGTTACGCGAAGTAGGTTGCTCTGTACTCGTATGTGGTTATATGCGATTTGTAATGTAGACCGCGTCTAGATAAGACGATTTACTTACAAGTGATTCGAGTGGTGTTAGGTTGATTTCTGTTTTGTCCATGTCAACCAATACTAGGGTTGGAGCTAGTGATCTCAAATCTATGATTATATCCATATCTACCGCATCCAATAAACTGGTAACTGGGTAGTGGAAGTCAGATAGGCAAAAATGTAAGATACTAGCATTCTATTGGACTCACAGCCTGATTTATAAAAAAGGGCAGGTGACGATTGTGTTTTTATTTGAAATTCGTTACAAGGAATCGTTTTCGTGTGACCGATTTTCAAACAGTATGGTTACTCAATAGACGGTTAGATTTTCCAGCATTGTATTATCTACCTTGACTTGTTAGAAATTTAAACGTCATAAAATTTATAACCGCTTGACAACTATAATATCACTCGCATGAATGTCACTACCATAATCATCTTAGAAACTTCACTATCGCTAAGTCATAAAATAATGTTATTGTCAAACAAAATATGTACTCGTATTGTTTTAATCAATTTTAATTAATTTCAAAAAATCGGGGATTCGAAATTTTGCCTGATAAGATAATTATCATGCTTGCTTGACATCCAGTCTGCGGTTAAGCGCTTATTGAAATTACAACATTGAAAAATGTTAAATCATTGGAACAAAACTGTAATATTAATGAAAAAAATTAATAATCAAAGTTGACTTACAAAAGACTTGGTTCACGTTGTATTGGGTGTTCGTCGACTGCGTATTGATTTTAATCCTTCACAAAGATATATTACACAGATTAGGAACAAATCCCATGAGAAATCTTGTGTCTTTTCATCTAAATGTCCCAATCACAATAGATATACTTACGACACTTACATCCATTTTACATGCAATTACCAAATTAGATGTTCCGAGGTGACCTTTTACATACGACGTGACATCTTCGTATGAAATGAAAATTGCTGTCAAGCCCGCACGTTCTTCATCTGACGTATAATTTATAAGGTCGTGTCCCGAACTAAGTTCCCATGGTCCGCGTGTGTTACGAATAGCATTTTGAGCCTTATTGTAATCCGTTTCGATGTATATGATTTCTTTATTGGGTGTGTAATTTGTCGCTTTAGATTGAATGTTCTGAGGAGTCCGTTCGTGATTTAGGCTACTCGGTATTTTTGAAACTGACTCATAGAAATTTTTGGATTAGGAAAATTTTGTACAATTTATATAATGGTTTAGGTACTTTTCTGATATATAGTCTTTTAAGTGAACTGTTTCACAACAATATGTCAGATTTTGTAGATGGAGGTGATACGATAAATGTAATGTTATCGCACCTTTTCGTCTTTTTTCTGGAATAATGAAAAAGAAGGAGATACCAGTACTCTGAAATATAAGTTTTTCTGGGTAGTAAAATCGGAGAGAGGACTCATTTGTCTTCTTGCTCTGCGTGGAGTGGAAGGGATTGTCAGACTCTTACTATATACTATTATAAAGTTCATCTGTTCATGTGAATGTCCTTTGGGTTCCAGGGCGTACCTGCATCCTACTAAGACCGTCCCACGAAAGAATATAAATGCGTTGCCACAGAAATATTCATTAAAGGGCTAATGAAGGACACCGTGGATTTTAGTCAGTACAAGTCTGACAGTAATGGGTGGGATCATTTGATGATTTTACCACGAAAAAAAAAAGACCTCTACGCTACTTTCTATTCCAACCAGTAACTTCAGCGCTACATTCCAGTACATGCTTGAAATGCACATAGTACTTTACATTTAAATGCAGTAACTAGAAATGCGATCTAATCAGATACTTGGTAGGCGTGGTTGGGCAGTGAAATGTTGCCTGTTTCCCCTCGTTACTGCGTCTAGCCGCTGTGACGGGAGCACTGCCATATCAAGACCATCTAGATCTGTGCGAAGTTACGCCAAGAAAATAAATATATTGAAGCACCTTGAATATATTTTCTTGCCGTGTTACATAGCCATTATATCGTTATCTTCCTCGAGAGGTGTTGCCAAAGAGAACCGTTACACCTTCAACTACTGAGAAAAAGAAATACAGGTGGAGTATTATTTCTGCAGTCTTCAAAATGGCGTGTTAAATCTGAAAGTAGTACTTACGTGAGGCAGGTTACATGGTTAGGAAGTGTAGCCGGTAGAATAGAGTGCGAAATGATACAATGATAGCATGGGAGGCTAAGAAGAGATAAATGAAGTGACCATTTGAGGATATAAGAAGACATGTTTCACAAAAATGAGATGAAGTTTTAGGTGACGACACGATAAATGCAGTGGCTAATTGTTGTGGATTAGATACTCACACGGAAAGAATTAGCATGTCTTACAGGTTTTTCAGTTGGCCAGAGTCCTGCTATTTGTTAACGAACCTACGATACAGGAGAAAGAAAGAAAGAAAATCTTGTTTGTTTTGAACCAATTTGTGACTGCCGATGATTTAACCACTGCTGAATAATTTCTTAACTTAAAAATTTCTTGACTTTTCTTTGGTTGGAAATTTAAATTGAAGTCCACCAAAAACAAAACAAGATTTACACACACAAAGCGAAAATTCCTCACCTACAATAAACTTGAATATAATCGTAATACCTTTAATATTTGCCCCTGAAATATACGTTCGTTTGACACTAACGACGCGGCACTAAGGTGCAATGAATCAAGTGCGCAAGCGCACTTATAAATATGCGAGACCATATCGTAATTGGTGTGTAAATATCCGACCAAATGAGCATTAATGAGCGAAGTCCAGACCGTGTCTTCATTCTTCATTTGAGATATTTATGATCCCATTTTGGAAAATTCAGGAATGCATAACGAATTTTTTTGATTTATTTCCTTTTGGTTTGCGTGGGGATGGGGTTTTGTATGACGCGTTTAAGTGACGTTTCTGGTAATCATTGGATGTATTTTTCAGTAGGTATATTAGGCAGCTAAAGGCACTGAACGTCTTAAATGGTTATGGATAGTTTACATTATGCAACAAGGGCAATATTGTGATAACATATTGGGAAAAGGATGGATTCACTAAAAGTTATGTAATATTACTAAAAAAACTTTAATGTAGATAATCTTACGTCCACAGCTGCTGAAGATAGAGAGATAGGTAAGAGTGACTGCAAATTATACAGTTTTCTGCTCGTGTGTCATATAGTTTATTTTTTTAATTCTTTTCATAAAGGCAGATTTCCTTAAACACAAGTAGGTACTGCAACTTTCCAATCAAGGCCTGAATAAGAAAAAATATAAAGGTGCTGTCACAAATAAACGCATATAAGTAATTACGTTCTGTTCCCATACTCCCATACAAAGGCGGTCCATTAAACGGTCGTGTATAGGTTTTTTGTGGTGGCATCTTTTGACCCGGCCTGTGTCCCCGGGCGAAACAGTAAATAATGATCCCCATCGTATGTATAAATTATGAAATGAAATCATAAAAGTTGGGATGATATCTCTAGGGAGTTGGTGATACCGAAACGTCGGTTTCTTTTTTTTTGTGATTTAATTTGATTTAGATACTACTTAACGATGTTTGTTATTAAAATGAGTATTTGTACTAAAAAATATTAATATTTTTGATTGAAGAAAAAAGAGTCAAATAATTATCTAGTTTCCACATCAATACATTGATATGCAAAGGAATAATCAGAAGTCGACATTAAATAAACTGTTTTATCATGCTGCGTAAAACGCAAACTTCATATAAAAAACTAACTAAAAAAAAACTGTTACTTTTTTCTAGAGTCTAATAGAAAATAACAGTTCTAGAATGTAGATCCATTATTGGAATTATTTAAGTGCTGTAAGTTTTTTGATTGGTCTCAAATACAAGGAGCTATGTATGTACGTTAGATTGGTATAGATTTCCATTTGTGGCATATTTTTGGCAGTAAATATTGTAACATATTTTACTACCATTTGTTTAATAGAGAGTTTTGATCAGAGGCACAATGAACAGTGCTTAATCAAAGTAAATATAAAATTGTAATGTTAAAAAATTAGATGACTAACGTCGTTATCGTAGACACCTTAATCATAACATAAGCTGGGAAGTACCTGTTAATCTCAATGATTATACCTATCTAGTAAGTTTATAGCATTTAGAAGGGTGTTTACAATTAAGGGCCACATAATTCTTGTTAGTCCAATAATATAATGTGTTATGCGAAAACATGAGCTAAACAACCATTATTTTTAATATTTAACTTATTTTCGGAATATGAATTCTTGCGATTTCCCAAATTAATAAAAAACTTACCAATATCCAAGAGCATGAATGTTTTTTTTTTTTTTTTTTTAGCGTGGTAAAATCATCAAATGAGTCCTCCCACCCCGGGCAGGGCGGGAGGGACTGTCAGACTTGTACTGACTAAAATCCACGGTGTCCTTCAATAGCCTTTTATGTTCCGGGGTCACGGTAATGAGATAAGTCCCGCGACCCCGGCAGGCTTTGGCCCCCTTGGGCGGGGCCCCGTCATCGTGCTGACGCTCTTTGAGGCGCGCGTGGAACACAACGCGCCGTCGACCCGGGCATGGTCCAATGTCGGGCGGCGAGTTGCCCTTTACTCGCCGCCCGCATGCCCGCGCCTACGGTGGCCGGAGATCGTCTTGCGACGTCCGACGCCGTGGGCGTCTACCATTGCGGGTGGGGCGGAGGGAGGACGCTGTCCTCTCTCTCTCACGGCCCGCCTCCTCCTTAACGAGCATTACTGCCTCGCAGAAGGAGGCGACCGCTTCCCACTCCGTCTCGCCCCGCAGCATGGCCTCGACCAATGCCGGGCGCGAGAGGTCTCCGCCTATCGCTGCCGTGAGGACACGGCGGTGCTCTGCCCAAGCGGGGCAGTCTTGCACCGTATGCTCTACTGTGTCCTCCGGGCGATCTTCGCAATGGTGACACCCCGGCGTTTCTTCCTTCCCCATCCGACACAGGTACCGCCCGAAACATCCGTGTCCGGTGAGGACTAGAGCATGAATGTTACCAATTTTAACTTACACACTTTGATACTGACACACCAAAACCTTCACAGTCACACCCAACAATAACATCATAAATTATTCAAAGATGACAGCAACGTCAGCGTTTTGCATAGAGGTCGTTACCGTCTATGATGGATGGGATCACACGATCTTGACCGAACAGAACCGAAGAGTACCGAAGCGCGCCGGAGATAGCCGATTTACCCCGAGGCGCTTAAACTATCTCGAACGTTTTAGCTATTTAAATGAGTTGTCAATAATAAGTTGCGGATAATTTAAAATTATATTGCTGGTAGGCAAAGGTAAAGGTTATTCTGACCATCTTTTCTGTCTGTGCAACATTTTCTATGAATCCTATTAGGAATCGTTTAATGGAAATATTTCAGAATTTAAACAAAAAGCATGAGAAACGAATCATGTTTAAGTAAGTTATAAATAATGCTAATTTGGATAATTATTTAAATCTTTTTGCAAGATATAGGTATAATTATAGGCGGACGTAATGCCTGAAACATTCACTACCGAGTCAACCAAGGGTGGTGGAGAAAAGTGGCGCACTTCATCCTAGTGCCAAACATAAACTGGCCCAAGCACATTATAATAATTAATGATCATAGTCCAGGTTGTAGTATGAACACAGCCTTACCCTCCCATAAAAGTCGTAAAACTATAGAGACAAAACAGTAAAAAACCAAAGTACCACCGAATGACGGAATGCAATAAAATCGTGACAATCATCTAGAGGCAAAACCTTAAACGCCTTATAATAATCTTATGCACCGCCTTAATCTACAGAGGACCTAACCTCAAAAAGTTGGCCAAAAAACCCGTGAGAACACATCGTCCAGAGCTGCAGTGACTCGATTCTTATGATATATTGCCTTAAACGTGCCATTTAGCGCTTACTCGTCCATTCTTAAGTATAGTGGGGCAAATTAGAAAAAAAATATGTAAACACAACATTGTACGAATTCAATAATTAGATTAAGCTTGTAATGAGGGGGTTGTAGAGCCTTCGGCGACGTCGGGTCGCGTCGGACGCCGCCCCGTGGCGCCTCGGGCGGGGTGCTTTTGACCCTATTTGTTTTAATTACCAACCAACGGTCTTTAAGAGGACACGGGGCCTTTGTGCTAGCCGAAAATTGTGGCTAATTGGCGGTAGGCCGCAACCTTAAACGAGCCGAGGTAAGCTCGTGATCTGATGGCCTTTCTTTGGAAATTTGGATGATCCTTTAGGAGGTTACAGGAATATATACTTTGTTTTGGCTGTAATTTTAGTGGCAGCTGATTATGATGAGGATTAGATTAATTTTATTCTTGAAAGGGATTCAGGTGGAAGAGTTGAGCGTTATTGGTCATCTTCAAAATTGACTGACGAGGTCTACAACAGTACAGTGAGCTTTTTCTGGGCACAGAAGATGCCTGTTGAATTGAAGACTCAAGAGTACGATAAGATAGGAACGTAGAAGAACAGCACTTACATTGGAAGAAAGTCCCATTCTTTGCTTGAATGCTGAATTAGGTCAGCTAAATGATAATTATTTAAACAAAAGAGGTATTTGAGTTTATTCTTTTAGAGCACTGAGCATTATGTGTGTAAGCAATTGAGGATTTTAGAAATTTTATTTGAAGAATCCAATAAAATTTCTAAAATCCTCAATTGCTTCTGAGGTTTTCCTTTTTATATCTCAATCATTATTCCGATCAGTCCTCCGACCTACTAATAACATTATTTAAAACATTCCTCAGCCGTGACTCCTTACTTGGTCTACAATCAACACATTAACATAACTCGAACTAAATACTATACTTACCTCCTTCTTTACGACTGAATTCCTGCCTCAGTTCTTAAGGAAATTCCTTGGATCCTCAGATGTTCCCAATATTGCTTTCGATTACCGAATCATCCGGTAAATGCTTCAGTAAACGCTTGTAATCGCCTCTGCTTTACCATCGTGATTACCATGAGCGCCGCTTTTACGTGCAGGTTAAAATGTTTTTGTTTCTTTTTGTTCTTCTATATGAAATTGGTCACGTGGATTTGCGTTTTTTTTGTTAATTATCAGGTGTGTGCAGTATCAATTAACAATGGGAAATTAATCTACCAAAATTAATGCCAATATATTTGTAGAGACAAAACCTTCGTCTCCACAAAACAGAATTCAATGAAATTTTGTGAATTTGCTCGGTAGGTCCCAGTTTAAAAGATAGGATAGGCCTCGGATTGATTATTGGCCCGATAGGTTGCGCTGTGCAAAACCAGGTTTGCAAGTAGATATGTATGAAGCAAGATCGACAGCCCAATGGGAAGAAGATCTAAAGAATCTAGAAGACAAAAGATATTATACGAGTAGAGTAGATGGATGAGAATCATACAGATCAGACAAATTTGCGACAAATAGGAAGAGGCCTACACTCAGCAGTAGCTGAAAGGCTCAGGAAGAGCTAGAGCCATGAAAATATACAGGGCGTCCAACGGCTATGCCACATGGAGGGAAAGTGCCTTGAATATTATTGTAGATGGAACACTTTACTGAAAGAAGACATTATTTTAATTTAAAAACAATGGTCTTCTTTTTATTATGCAAAAAACAATCCTTATGATAAAGCCTTTCGATCGGTGTAATAATGCTACAATTTAATTTTTTTTCTCGTGTAGCGGGTTCGACTCCTGTTTCAACCATATAAGTATTTAAAAATCTATGAATGTAGTTTAAATTGTTTTTAAAATTAAAATAATATCTTCTTTAAGTAAAATGTTCCATCTACAATATTCAAGGTACTTTCCCTCCATGTGGCATAGCCGTGGGATGCCCTGTATAGTAAAAAGAAAATGATAGGCGCTACATAAAGTCTCATTCATACGATTGTTATTTTTACATACAAAAACAAACAACAAGTTCTTTTTTCGATTTATTTTGAAACATGTATGTGTTTCGATGTAGGAAGTTAAACGGCAATATTTCAAAATGTCAATATTTAAATTACTCATAACTTTGATGTATAGTTTCGGAATTGGAGTCATTTATTTAAATTATGTTATTTGTGCAAAAAAAATTAACATCCGCATCAATGATTAATGAGACTGGAAATGACTGTGATAATTATGTCTTAAAAAGTTATGGCATACACTTGCATTGGATCTGAAACATGCTTTTACTTTTTAGGAAATTACTACTACTTAGATGACTTCTATTTTATAGTTGTTTTGTTCCTGTTTTTTAATTGTAAGAATTATTACCTACTAACCGATTTTATGACAGATTTTACTTCATTGAGACTTTGTAATGTGGGTAAAGTGCAAATGCTATTTCGTTAGATAATTAAGAGCATGGAAATAGATAATAAAAATGTTCATTAAACATGCATTTTATTAAGTTCCATGGGACCAACCAAATAGGCATTACAAAAGTGCTTCCACAAAAAATTTCACTTATCATTATTAATCTCGAAAGCCTTGTCCAAAATCCCACGGTCTTAAAAGTCGAAGGTGAGATCCAAGAAATGTAGCCTGAAGCAAACGGTAGATCCACTGAAGCAGCCATGGCGTCCGTACGTGGTATTACAGACGAAGCCGACAAGGTTGATGAAAAAGCCACAGAGGAACAAAATGTAGAAAATTCTGATGATGATACTGGTAAAGCTGAATATAATAATAGAGGTGTTAAGATTAAATGTGGCGTGGCAGTTGATGAAGTGTTCGTAGTCTGAACGGGTATGGTTGGTGAGGAGGTCGCACGCAACCTAAGCATTCGGAGCACGTGGGAAAGACGCAAAGCCGAGGCGGGGTGCCTCGAGGCAATCCGCCACGGTTGACGATCACCGCGATAAATATATCCAACATTAGTGCACAGAGCAGTGATGAAATGAGAGATGATTGTTTGGAAAGTGGAAACGCAATTTATAATGTTGAAGATCAGATTTAAGGATTGCAAAATTGTAGTTCATAAGAGGCTAATCTCCTGATCAGGGGAAAATAATTTTACAGTGCATTATTGTCTTTTGGAACTGGATGCCTGTTTATAATGTAGCGGTGCTGCAAATTAGTTTCAAATAAACCTTGTCATGGTAATTTACTGGATTACTTTTGAAATAGGAGTCCGGTGATTCAGATCTAAGTTTCTGAAATAGGAAAAACACATAATCTAAATATAAACATATTGAAACTTAAACTCACTAAACAAATCAACAGTGTCAGTCCCACGTAACTGATATTTAATATAAACATACTGTCGACATAAACAAAACTTGATACCCTACTCTATACGGAGTTACAGCTACAGCCTCAGGAAGAATTCCCTAAAAACTCCACAGGGTCAAATGTCGAACAATTTATTGCCTCCGCAGTAAAACCCGAAATGTTCGGCGTCTTTGGGAAGAATCGCGAACCTCTAATTAGTGAGATTATGAAAATATTCACACAGGTGCGTTGCAGCCCTAATAAGCATGTTCGCTTCGGGCAAGTCGTGAAGGCAAGGCTAATGTTTTGGGTGTTACCTACTCGCAGGTGAGTTTGCTTTTGTTTTTGGGTTGGAGGTAATCTAGGATCGTCTGTTTGCTGTTTGGGTTTTAAATGTAAAATTACGTTTGGGTGCCTTTTGTGGATCGTGATTTTGTTTCACAGGTGTCTGTGGCGGGAACACGATTGGAAGGTACTGTTCTGGGAATGGCAGATTATAGGAGACAGGACTTTTCATTTTATTTATAAATGACGTAGGTCCTACTCGGTCCATTTCAGGTCCTACTCTTTATGCAATTTTGTATATTGCACTGGGTCAGATTTGTAGCAGTCGAGTCGATAGAATTATTAATATTACAGCAATCACCGAATGCGACTTTACCTTTGAGACTGAACTTAAAAGTTTCTTAGATATTTCTGTTGTCCATAAGAAACAATTTGAGAGCTGCCACTAAAAATCTTTACTGTTAGTACTTGGTACTTAGATAATATCATCACCTCGCACGTGCTTCATTTTATTACCAGTAGTAAAGACCACCTATGTCCACAATCAAGGCAATTAATCAGGCACATTAATATGTCGGAAGATACGGATGCATCATATTTTACTACATGACGCTTAAGTGACATTTTAAATTTAAAAGTCGTGATGTAAATAACCACTGTTAGATATTCTAAATTGTTGACTGGACAACCGTTTTACAAAGCTCTTGACCCACGGTGTGCCAGTCAACAAACTGACAAGACTGCGATTTATTGGACAAAAACTGTAAAACACCAATCAAGCTACTACTAGGACGAAGAGGAAGACAATAAACTATCTAAAGATTTACAGAAATGCAGTTTAGGGTATAGTTGAGGGATAACTTGATGATGCATAATGTGCCATACACCATGCTGATTTGTGACCCAGACATCCGATGAATCCTTAGATAAAAGTATTACATACAGCCTTAGATAAATCCTTACATTTCATCCAGATGAATTTGTGATTTTAGGTGGCACTTGTAATTTCATCATTAGGAAAAATATAGCTGTATAACAATTACAGTCAAATTCGTCACCACCTCGCACTTAAGACAGCAAAAACGCCTAACAAATGCTTTGATATGACAGACTTCTAAACTAATGCCTTTAAGTAGCATCCGACCAAAATGACTAATGTTAATACCCAAATATTAACCTACAAATTACAGAACATTGTAGACAGTCCATTAAGTTTACATAGTATTGCAAAAAAACAAATTCGCAACCGAAACCATCGGAGTCCATTCACGAAATGGCACAAAAACTGAAATATCGCCCTCGTTATCATAATAGGTGGCCGGCAGAATCCGCACCGCAAATAAAGGACGCCATAATTTTTGACATGTCGAACGTAAACACCTTATAATTTTGGCAGAGAGTGAAAAATAGATTTGAATTTGCAGATATGCCTAACCGTTTGCTAATAACTATGTAGAAACCGTAGCTATTTCCTTAGTGAATGATTTTATTCATAATTCAATAAAACAACCATTTTATTCTGGGAGAATGAATTAGTTTTAGCTGAGTTTCATGGTTTTTCATCTTGTCATAATTATGTCAGTTATATTTTATTAAATATAACTGACATAATAATAATAATAGTCTTTGATTAAATGTTATTTTTCTGTAGGTACTAACCTCCATTCTAATCAAATACTATTGACGCGAAATCACTGTATTCTAAATGGTCTTCTCTTACCTTTTTGTCTCAATTCTCTAATGGTTTATTGGATAATTGAGACAAATCTATAAAACTTAAATGGATGTGAATGAATAAAAATTATCTTTTCAATCATATCCATCAAAGGAATGTTTTCGGGGTTTTAACATTTTCTTTACGTAGTTATTAACCTCTACTCTCAGAGGCATCTTCATGATGGGCAAAATTCTACCCTGAGTCATAACTCCCTTATCCTTGCCCAGCTTTTACTCATTTTCATTGCCTATCCCACGTGTGATCATTTAAAAAAATGACGGTATAATGATACGTTGTTTGATTAGATTGCGGTAACTAGTGAATGAAGAACGTAAAGGTTGGCGCCGGCAACCGCGGTGGCGCCAATGAATCAGTCATTACTTACTGAACTGTCGGCTTTACTTTGTATAAACTTATTATTTAGCGAATTAAGTGTCTACCCATTTAATTTGTTGGTGATTGGTTGTTGGTAATTCGTTCGGCTTGTGATTTCTACAAATTGGATTTTGATTTTTGAGCCGTATTTTTTGGTAGAGTTTAAAGCTTGTTACTTATAACATCAACTCCAAGAATTGGATCAGTTCTTCGAAGTCTGTGTTCTCCTTAGTCTGTAGTGCTAACAGTGAGGATACTTTATATTTGCCTTATGTTTCTAATATAAGGAAGCCTAGTCAGATTAAGTTTGAAACGTAATTACGTTATGTTCGCTTTAAATATCGTAAAAATAACACCTATGCTTTACTTTAGGGTTTTGTACTCGGAAATAGTAAATAGGTATCATTAATATTATATATTAGTACTATTTTATTTCTAAGAATGTAAGGTAAAAGGAATATTTTTAATAAAACGGTGTAGTGGCATCATCATTACATAATTTACCAAAAAACTCTAGATAAATTGCATCGCATTTTTTATAATTTGTCAATCCAAACCAAAAGACTGACACAGTCATAAATCTATGCATCACACCAATTAAGATGACATCAAAATGTCAAGAACCATTCATTAAAGAAATGAAATGGTCCCTTCTATACAATGCCTGTTATTTCGCGAAATGACAGGGCTCAGGACGGAAGGCACGTCTTCCGAGACGGGTAACCGCAAAACTGCAAAACTTGGTCTTTTTATAAGTCACAATAAAATTATATTCTATTCCTGTATCATTGGAAACGATTTCGGACAATTATAACCGCATTTGCTCCTAAATTCATTTAATAACGGGCCGTTTGGCCAACTCACATTTTGATCTTTTATAATTATATATCTGTATTTTCGAGGGTCCATTTTCATTTTTTTGATCTTAAACCGTTTTATTTAGGTTGTCAGTTTGAAGGTTAGTTTCGATTGAGCATTTTACCCTTTTATTCTAGGTTTTAATTGGTCTATATAAAATGCTGATAATAATTATGTAAGCGAGATATAATTATGATAATAACCACATGTGTTTTACGCAAAACAGGCTTCACAAGCAGCAACTTCGAATATTAAACCATTTAATCAAGCACGTGTGAAACATTTGATTTAGGTTAAAAGATAGACAAGGAAAATTTTTAACAAAATCTTAGAACGGTTTACTTTGTAAATATTTTATTAAACCTAAAAATTTCATAGGTAGCAAAAACTTACTCAACTGTCCATCAAATATCTCTTTTTGACATGAAACGGTACCCAACAATTATCAAAGTAGAACACTGTATAATGTAGACTTGATGTCAAATCCAAGTCTTTTAATTTTTTAAGAGTTTGCCCGTAATTTGGTGCGGTTTCTCGCTTGTCAATCATTGTTTCATAAAAAGTGCGTTCTCCATTAGATTGATAGCTTGTTTTTTTTTCACAAAAAATGTAATATAGGTAACATACTTTTTTTTTCGCAAGATGTTAAAAAACATTTCCTAGAGAAACCGTTTGTTTAGTAAAACTTTTGTTGCAGAGAATGGTTTAATCTAAAACTTTGAGAGTACATAAAAAACTTAAAATAATTTTGAATGAAGTTTGCATCCAAGTTGTAATCGTAAATAATAGCGTTTTTATAGATTTACATAAAACTCAATAATATTACGCAAATCTAAGAAAAGAATACCTTGACCTTCCTTTAGAACAAATTCCATAAAAAATATGAATAAACCCGGAATTATTAGATCAATCAAACTTCCGCACTTCTGTAATTAATCGATAAAATCAGGAACCGTTTATCAGTAGTTATTCGATTCAAGACAATTAACTTGCACTTCAGAAGGCTGTTTTAGAGGAAGACAGAATAAACAATAATTGCAAAAAGATTAGGAAGTGAACTTGAGCTGATTGGATTACATGCTTCGCAGAATTAATATCAGTAATGGTTTGTATTATATCTGTCTACATTTTTACGATAAACGCAAAAATTAAGAAAAAAAAAGCCAATAGACTTTCATGAAATCCAAAAAACCATCGATAAAGCTAAATCCCTCTTTAGATTTGTAAAGCAGACCAAAAAATCGTCAATAGAAATAGATACATGCTACTTCCATTTCCAATTTGAAAACCTTGACTGGACAAAAAAAAAAACAACACCAATCATTTCCGCCATTTAAACAAAATGGCCGACAAACCAACAAACACTGTTCCGATCACTTTACTTCATATTACCTCGTATTAGCTATTGTATGGGGCTCCAAATTTCATCGGCAGTGGGTGCGTGATACGTTGAACCTCTAATTGGCTGAAATGAAACCTATTATGCGTTTTGATATGTGATGATTGACAGCTGTCAATCAGGATTGCGTGTGGATACCGCCAGGTGGCGCGTGCGATGGCTTCGGTACGTTGAGTGGTGGTTTTGAAATATTTGAATTTAGATTTTGTGGGAATTGGAGGTAAGTATGTATGTGGGGTGTTCTCAGGGAAAATTTTCGGTAAAAATTTGTGGGATTCATCGGTTTTGAAATTAACAGTATTATACGTAGCTATGTGGCTCTTTTAGTTGTAACCATAGGCATGGAGATGTGTACCTATTCAAGCTAGCGTATCAGAATTTGAAACAATAAATAGTTTTTGGAAGAACAGCTAAACATAATGTATTTTAATAACACTTGAATAAAAGTAGGTAATGACGATATTATTATTTCATGTATTAATTTAAGCTGCACATTAAATATATGACTATCCCTAGTAATTAAGACGTGCTAGCAATGCAATAATAATATATCTAATCTGTAGAACATAAGATACGGATCGGCTCAAATTTCTACCTATCCAGAACCAAAGCTTAACCATAGATGCCTCTTGACTTCTGATTTTGATAATCCATAAACTACATCTCAACCAGCAGCGAAACCCAAACATCAAAACATCTTGCACCCTCAGGCAAAAATCCGACAAAACTCACGAAACTAACCTTAACCTAAACAACAATAAATCAAGCCATTTTAATCCTTCAAAAAACAAAATAACGGTCAAAACGCTTACAGCTACGTATAAATCTTCCTCAAAAAACATCAAAAATATGTAGTAAGTAGTAATAAATCTATATATAATTTCATGAAGTTACCAATAGGCTACTTCAGGTGGTCGTTACGTTAGATCTAGCCTAAGGGTAAATGCAATCTTCATTAGATGTTAGAACCACGCGATATGATGTGTGAGGCCAAGAGGTCATAAAACTTAAGTACAGTTTTAAAAGATCAACTAAATAATACCAATTGTTGGCACGAAGATTTGTCTAAACGACAAAATGAGGTTTTCATAATTGACAAAGTCGATTTGAATGCTGAAGATGAAGAATAAAAGGCAGAGACATCGATAAACAATGTAAACCCTTGTGTGCATATTAATATAGTTACTATTCCAACTTTTATAGCTTCTAATGTGACAAGTGAAGAAGCCAGAGAGTCTGAATAAACTACCTTAAGCTATATTCCTACTGATTCACTTCGTGCATTTTCGGTAATGTCGTTGGTTATTCATTCACGAAGTAAATCATTTTAGACCTGCAGATCATCAATTAAATTAAACCTCAAAACAATTCTGTATGACGGTCATAATATAATTGCATTATCCACAGCGTGATTACTAGAAACAATAAAGCTAAAGCTACGATTATAATCGAATTTAATGAAGTGGTAATCGAATTGTTGGTAACCAGAACACAATCTATAGTTTAACAGCTCATTAATTAACTATATCGATCGTAACTAATTGAATAGAACTGCTTGTATTACTATCAATAAATCAGTGCGATACATTCATAAATCAAATGCGTCAGTCAGGTTGCGCTTGCACACGCCGCCGCCATGACAGTCGAAATCGTTTGAATTATCGCCCCATTTTCCCCCAAATTCGACTTTAATCCCTTCCGAATTGCTTTTAATTGGCTCAAAACAACATAACCAATTATTGAAATGGGATAAATGGAATAGTCATGGGAATTCGCGGCGATTTCGGGTAAGAATGCGCGATTGCGATGCGATTAGAGCCCAATCAGACGGGATTTGTTGCAATTTTCATTGACTGGCAAATTGCAGATGCAAGTTTAGTGTTCAATCATCAATCAGACGTCGATTCGAGAAAATTGGTTGAATCTTTCTTTTAATTCTATGTTTAGCTGTGCTTCTATATTTTTCGTCTCAAGACCGTTAAATCCGATTTATTTTGAATGCATCTCGTCTGTTCAGACATAAGCCCCCTTGACCTAATCCGGTAAAAACGTTATTTGTTGAGATGCTGAGGTTAATCCTCATTTGTTTGAAATTCTCTGTTACTTTGTGGTAACTGATTTGTAACGGGATGACAAAAAAAAAAACTTTTTGAGATTAACGGAGTTGAACACGATCATGAATGAAATAATACAAAACTCTTCTCTTAAATGTAATAATGATCATACATTCATAAAAATTAAAAAAAAAAAACTTATATTTGAAATATTTCATGAATATTTTGGTCAGGAAAATTATTCCCGGACAAAATACATAATGAAAATTATAAAATAAATCTTAATTTATCATGACAGTAGAATTTAAACGAGGTTCCATGACTAAAAACTATTTCAATGCTACTCTCTGATGCTACGCGTAGCGACATCGCATGGTGACAAATGACATTTCGTAGTTCCACAACCATCAACTAGATGGCGCAACCATTACCGCGCGCAAGGAACGACCATTATCAAGGAATTTTATAATTCCTTGAGAGAATGTTGAGGCATCTGAAAATTATAGTGCTTTTTAAAACGCTCTTACTTTAATACAGTAATGCGTACAGAATGTATGTTATTACATTATAATTCACATTAAAGGATGGAATGTGATATGGGCTTGATAATCTTGTCAGTAACTTAGCTTTTAACTTATGAGTCATCTTTCTGTGGGATAGGAATATTTATATTAAAAAAATATGCTGCGGTTTTATATTATATAGCTTATTCTTGTTGCAACCATGATGAATGAATACAAATCGATCTTAATATAATTTGTAAATCAGGCAGTTATTCCGTTATGTAGCAAGCCTCTTCACAAATCTCATATTATTGTGTTATAGTTTGAGCTAGTCAAAATAACTTATCTGGGAGTAAGTATTTTATAATATTCATATTTTATTAAATTTGATAAATTATGATTAATTTCACATCTTTCTGAAATAATAACACAATCAATAGCTGTAGGTAGGTACCTACTTCAAATTTAGAATTAAATTAATTGAGATGAAATAAAATTGTATACAGTACAAATATTTTGTTCCTTTATTAATGAATAAAGTAAGACAAGTCTGAAAAATAAAGCATAGGTATAATAAAACCTTAAGAATGAAGTTTATTTCATAGCTATTATAAGTACAATCGCAAGAAATCCCGATAAATATTTCAAATCCACGTGAATTAATTTTCATAATACCGGACTTAATTGACTACCCTGTGAAACACTTGGTGAAGAATTCGATTGTTTAGCTAAAACGTATTCGTTTCATAATTACAATGTTATTTGAATGGTTAATTAAGTTCAACAAGCCTATATGTGCGTCCATTTCAATTGAAACGTCCAAGTGAATTTCATCACGATTTTTTATTAGCAAAGATGATCATTACTTAAAACGGTTGTGTTCGAAATCGCTCTCGACTGGCTCTCACCTATAATTATAATTAATTTCATTACATTACTATAATGATTGTGTTTGGTATTGCACGATGTGTGCTGTTCAGGGTTGTCAACAACCAAACACAACTATTTTTGCTTTATTCTTAAACTAGCTTTTCCCAGCGGCTTCGCTCCCCCCCTTATTGTCTATGTCACTCAGGACCAAAGCAGCTTTCAACTGGTGAAAGAATTTTTGTAATCGGACCAGTAGTTTTTGAGCCTATTCATTACAAACAAACAAAGTTTTCGTCTTTATAATATTAGTATAGATATCTAGATATAAAAATTCCTAGAGCTCTTTTTTCTCATTCATAAATTTTGCTATAACCTGGGTGCTGGGACGCATTTAAATTATTTTAGTTAAAAATACTATCAGCATAATCGTGTGTTGTTCGTTTACGCCCTTTCTCATCTATAATTATGAGAGCTGCTAACGTTTGTAGGCGTCCTAATTCCTCATCTAGAAACGAAGTTCTGTTTTTTCATAAGTAGGTGTCTAAGTGCATACATATGTAAACCAATATTTTCAAGTAAGTTATTGTTTATTTGACTTAAAAAAGAAAATATTTAATGTGAAATGAATTAAGAAATTACAGGGCACCAAAAAACTTAAGTGATGTAGTTCAACAAAAGCTCAAAAGGTAAGGTGATCAAATTAAAATAAATGTAGTCGTCCAATCAAATATACCAACATAGTGACTACAGGATAGTGATCAAATGTAAACTCATGAAATACAAACTGGAATTGTGCTAGCCCTATCGCCAGCCATAGGCCACTCGTTAATGGGCAAACTGACACGCTACGGAACCGTTACTTACGTTTTTGTTCTAAATGTGAAAATTCTTACAACTTTAGTTATAAATCTTTCGCTAACATTTTTTTATGTGAATGAGAGAGTTCAGATGAAGATTTATCGTTATCAATATGAAGGAAGATGAACCTGTGTCGTAAGAATCTGTACTGTTAACGTTGAAAGATGTTAATTATATGACGACCCGAACTTTTACTTCATAACTAAACTGTATAGGTAACTTGAAAGATCTTTAAAATATTACTCTTACTCAGTATTTTTTTTTCGAACTGTCTAGGTAAACCTACATCAGTAATTACATTGATGGATTTAAAACAGTAATAACTATTCCAGAAGTTATATTAATTTATGTCTGAGCAAAGTACTTCAGCGTTATAAATAATATTATCTCCAATCAAAGCAATATGAGATGACAACGCAGATAAACACACAGAAGAAATAAAACAAAGCAGGAATGTTCATTACTATTTTCTTTTATTATCTTTTTACTTCTAATAGTAGCCTCCTCGACTTAACTATAGTACTTAATTTACATATTTACAGCAAAATGTACATGCACTAAAAGTAACTACAGAATTTTCTAGCTTACACGACATAAATCTAATTTTTGAACATGATTTCAATGATGTCATAGCCACAATTTTGGAACGAAACGAACTTATAAACGAAGGTAATACTTTTCGGTAACTTTAGTCAACCATTAATTTATCTAAGTTAATCTATCACAATAAATAAATCTCTAAACAAACAATAACAATATTTAAAATAATTTCAGTCTTCTAAGAGAAAAAGATCCAAGTTTCGGCCGATACAAAAATCATAAGATGGATACAAATAATTAAGAAAAGACATAATACAGAAATGGATTAAGAAATGGAGAGCCGATGAATGAAACAGGATAAACGGATGCATAATGATAAAAATCCTTACTAATCAGTCAGTAATACATCTTTGGCAATTATAAATAAACTAAATTAAATATGATATCCCTGAATGTAAGCCTCTTGCCAATTTTTAACAGGTACCGTAGAACGCGGTGAGAGCAAACAATAAATATATACAGTTATGAGAATTAACGCTTCATGATGTCTTCTATGGAAAAGCCTAGAGGTCTCTTAGGTCCTTCAACTGGAGACTGATGGTTGATTGCTGACGGACTCATAAGTGGTTGAAGTTGTTGCGGGAGAGGCGGTGATGGTTTATGAGAAAGGTCCAAAAGAGAGCTCTCTGACTGACTGGTTGATGAAACTTCTTGACAACCTTCCAAATGCTCCAAGTGGTACTTGTTCGCATCGCTGTGCGTTAGCAAATGCGTCTTCAAGTTAGATCTTTGGTTGAAGCTCTTGTTGCAAACAGGGCACTTGTGGGGAGATTCTTCCATATGCAGAATTTTGTGTACAGCCAGCGTCCGTGACTGGCAGAATCCTTTTCCACACTCTGTGCACTTGAACGGCTTCTCCTTTGAATGTATGTACCTGGAAAATAGAGAACAGAAATTAGACACAAGTTCAACTTTCACTTCTAGCGAGTACACAATGTAAACAAACATCTACATCTTTATGGCTCAATAGGCGACGAAATAAGCGCTTTGAATGAAAATTGAAGTGATTCTACATTACGGACACATTAGACTGTTAATATATTCAGTACGATATGAGAAAAAAAACTTTGGTCTCGTAAAAGCGAAGAAATATAACGTGTAATTTGTTCGACGGCGGAGCAAGACAGATATGGTGATCGTAAAGAACGAAACCGGTTGGCGAGGGCGCGCGTGCGCCCGCCGCCTCGCGACCTCACAAAAAGGTTTACACTTTTAATTTTTTTTCTACTCTTATCGTCAACAATGCCTCGGTGAAACACGTCCTAAATCACGTTGTTGGTATTTCGAGGGAAACATTAAATTAAATTAGGAGTCTCTCAGATAAATTGATTACCAACATCAAGTAATCTTTTAAATACTGAAAGTGGTTTGGATTCTAACAACCATTCATTTGTTTGATGTAGGAGATAAGCAAAAGAATCTTGTAATTCAGTTTTGACCTATGCTTCATTTTCAAAATTAGCTGTGTCTCATCTTATGATCATAAAATAATGTAGTTGAACTTTTTAAGACTCGAAAGATATAACATTGAATTTTAGTAGTTCAGATAATGTAGCTTTAAAACAAACTTTAATGCTTTGATACGGACTATCATATAACACGAAACTTAATAGCACGCGACATAAACAACTTAAATACAAATAAAAACGATGATACATACCTATGGTCTCTGAGGTGGTCTTGCCGCCGGAAAGCTTTCCCGCAGATGTCACATGAGTAAGGTCTTTCATCAGTATGAGTTCTCTCATGGATCAGCAAATTGTAGGATTTGGTGAACTGACGGTTGCAGTATTTGCAAATAAACTGCTTCTTCGGTCTTGTACCAGGCACTCCTGGTGCTCGCATTGGTGGAGGGTTTCTTCCAGGCATTCTCTGTGCCATAACACCAGGGTATCTCAATGAATGATGATAGAAAGCAGCGTTTCTTATCCATTGGTTAACAAGCATAGCGTGGTATGGGGCCGACGGTGGGAGAGTTGCGACCTGAGCTTGCACGTAGGCCGACATGGGGTGTGAGTAGTTCTGCACTGGGACCTTATCGTAAGGGTACGGGGTCTGCATGGCTGGTCGTGGGTACGCGTAGGGTTGTGCAGGTGGCGTCCACGGCTGGTGCCGCGAGATTACGACCGCTGGGGGCGTGTCGTCGGTGGGCGTGTGTGGCGGTGTCGGCAAAGGGGGTGACGGCCGCTCGAGCTTGACTAAAGCTTCGATCGGAAAGTCCGGTGGGTAGCCTGGGGAGATAATGAATCCATTGTTAGTATATTGCGCATTGATACTAAAACTTGATATTAAAACAATAGTTGCAAAATATTTTTTTATGAAAAAGAGTATATTTTAAAGTTATATTTATACAGTAAAATATTGTAGACTTATTCTGAAGTTACAACATAACATGTCCATTTATCATACACAAGCAAGAACAGAAAAAACTTAGACAAAAATCTGAACGTTTGTTTACTTCGTTTCTTTTTAATATATCTCTAAAACATTAAAAGGCATATAAACATCCGCATCCGAAGTGAACAAAACAACAAAATTAAAAGCTTGTTTTTCCCTATCATCATCTTTTAAAACTTTAGCATAATAAAAACAAACGCGCACAACAAAAAACAACTACAAACACTTACTGTGATTTTCCTCAATATGTTCTTCCTCCTCTTCGATATTGATATCGTCCGAACTGTCAACACTGTATGGCTTATCTTCCATTTCCACAAATCAATTGTCCATATAACTAAACACTAGGGCACTGTCCTCTCGGGCTCACTTTGGTATCACTGTAGCTGTGTCGTCACTGCAAAACTGGTTTGGACTGACAACCGGCTTGTGAGAGCGCGCGGAGCGTTATGAGTTTGTGTGCGTTCGCTATCGGGGTCTGCGCCGGCGCGCGGCGGGGAGGGGGACAGATCAAAAGCGCCGCTCCGTTCGGCGCCTGTGCTGGCTCCCGAGGCAGCCGCACCTCCCAATAGGCGGGGCCTACCGAGCTCTGCCTTCGGAATCGATCGGTAACAATCGCGAATTGCTTCAACCAAACCCTTGCTTACTTCGACTAAGTTCTATTCTCCATTATGCAGGTTCGCTTTTAGAACTTTGTCTAAGTTAGGGACTGAAGGTTTTGTATCGTTTCGTAATTGAGTTTGTTTGGCAATGCAAATTTTTGGTGACACGGCGTCCCGTTGGAGCTATTAGGTGAGCGGATTGCTCTGATAATTTGGTTTCGTAGGCAAGGCTTTGTGTTTGATTGCCGTATGTCTTTGTATACGGTTGTTGTAATTTGTATGTGTATTGAGATTAGGCACGTATTACATGGCTCTTTGTGCACTGTTTTGGAGTGTCAGTGAAAGCTCGAGTATCTAGATTGAATTGTTTATGTTCCTGTATCTGAATATGCACGACTTCGCTTTGTTCCTTTGATGTGCTTATTGCGTTTGTATTTTAGTTTGTCTTCTAAATGAGATGAGTTTGCGAAACTTTGTTACGAGTCTTTCGTTTGATTCGACTAGTCTAATTAATTAAATTTAAAGCAAGATATTATATTCAAAACTTTAGAGTTTCCAAAGTATTTGATAAGTGGTTATATAAGGAGCACATTGGTACTTTCCCGGGTATAAAAATGATATCTATACTTCTATACTTAATATTATAAAGAGGTAAAATTTGTTTGTATGTAGGGGTAATCTCCGGAAGTAATGAACCGATTTTAAAAATTGTTTCACTGGTCGAAATCTACATTATTCCTGAGTGCTATAGGCAATTATAAAGATATAATGTATATTTTACGGGTCAGCTAGTTATAAATAGAAAGGTACCTATAAACTATCTCCGGATGACTGGGTATACCTACTATTATGATAAAAAGTATGCTATTGGTTAATTCAGGCTATAATCTGCCTCTACCAACATCAAATCTGTTAAGGCTTTCTGACATGATTGAATACCTACCTCAATCTCATCAATTCATTCAAACTTTCGCATTTAAAATATAAGTAAATATTAATGACGATATGGACTATCTAGACTATGATATTTATCTTGTATATGTATAGGTACCTAATACAAGATAAATTTATTAAATAGTTTTACCCAATTACCACAACCCTAAAAATACCTTGTTAATCGAACTATTACCTACCTACATTCATTCAGCGAGTTGTTATATTTAGAAATGAATTAATAAACACTTAAATACCTACCCAATTACCTATATGTATCAATTACATGTGTAACTGCTACTTATCAAATTAATAGATAAGGAGAATTGTAGCTAAAAACTTAAAAAGTGACTAGGTATTTAATCGGTACCTAATTATCGACTTTAATAAATTACGCATAAAGTTCATAGAATTTAAAACAGTTGCGATTAAGGATAACTTAATGCTTGTTCACTGTAGAATTAAAATCTATCTAATGGTTTGGGCTATATTGCTTTACAATTTAAGTAGGTATCAATAATGAAACCAAATTCATCAACACCCTAGTCTAGTGTTTCTCAGATATGTTGGAGTTGGCTCCTAGTCGAACCGGATTCAGCTGAATAACAGTATTTTACATGGACCAACTGCTTTCCAAAACCTAATAATTGAGTGATAGGAAACTAGGAAAGACAGGCCCTGTAGCCATGTTACAAACGATAAACACAAACGCTGAGTAGGCTTTAATAGATTTTCAACTTTATATGCTTGGGTATAACGTTGAAGATCTAGTGAAGATTGCTTATCGTTTTCGATCTTTCCTGTTGCTAACGCTCAGAAATCTTAATTAGATTTTCAACTTTAGGTTCTAGGCTGTAAAGTTGAAAATCTATTGGGGAATACCAAGCGTTTACGATTATCGTTTGCGACTTGTTGTGACTTGGCTAGGGGGGCTGGTTTTCAGACTTTTGAGCCTCTAACTAAGCTAACAGTAACGAATGTCAAAGATCAACAAATGACAACCGGGGCCAACGGCTTTACGTGTTTTCCGAGGACAAAGAGAATAAAACAGTTAAAGCTAATTAACGAATACCTAATGGTCATGGATCGACGATATTCCAACAATAATTGACCATAAAGCCTCCTGCAGACACACGCGATTAATAGCGCGGGGCGACATGTCGCGGTCCATTCGCAGTACATGTAGAGTGGAAATTAGCTTGGCTCGTTGTCGCAGCGCAGTAATTAGGTATTTTGTAGATTCTTTCGGAGATTCAGCGACACATTATGTATAAACTTTGGTATTTTAACTTAATAAAGATGTATTTACAAATGCCTAATGCTCTTTAAAAAAGAACGTAGAATAACATACCTACATTCCGCAAAATTACCTTCAATTTGTTATTGTTAACATCTCCACATAATACAACTACACACAAACATTATTATAAAATTAAATGGAACAGTTAGCATTGTATACGTTTTGAACAAAAGGCCAACTATTGTTAACATATTCTTTTCACACTTCGTGTTCAATATGTATAGAGTGTAGAATAGAAGAAGTTGTTGCCTTCTAAGGTAAACATTATACCTATTTATTGGGTCCCTACCTGTATGGTGTTTTAAGTTACTACCATTGCTGTATTGTCAATTTGGCAAAAGACAAAAGTTTGAATTTATTTATGCTTATAATGTTCCCACTGCTGGGACACAGGCCTCCCCTCTGTGAGAGGAAGTGGGCCATAATCCACCACGCGGGCTCAGTGCGGGTTGGTGGATGTCACATGTCTTCGAATTTTTGGTTCTACATTTACATACCGGTTTCCTCACGATATTTTCCTTCACCGTTTTGAGAGCAGTGGTGATGAAATAAATGACACATAGTAATGCGCCTGGCGGGGTTCGAACCCACGACCTACAACACGTAAGTCGGGACCGATACCACTGGGCCACCACTGCTCTATCTACTAAATGAAGGTATTTCTTTTGAGACAAACCCATCACATTAAGTAATTCCAAATCACTGCGAATCCAGAATTAACAGTGGCGTCCACCAGTAAAGGTAATGAAACTCGATTAAGTTCCGGAGAATATTTGACTGAGATGCTAATTCAGCTGTAAAGTAAATTGTGAATGAACTTTAATATTTAAAAAGTCCCACCAACAGTTTCTGTTACCAATAAATTGTATTACGACTTGGACTTACAAATTCGCCAAGTACTGTTTATAAAGCGTTCACAAAAAAGTAATAACTTAAGTTCTTGTTTGTGTGATACAAACCCCCGTTGCACAGGTATACACTTGAAACATCGACTGAAGGATTCATCCAAATTCGCTAAAGTTACTAAAATAATACAATTGAGGAGAAAGAAATAATTGCCGATGGAGAGCGGCGTAGCACGCGTAGGCGTTGCTACGGTGCTACGCAGAATACCTTAAGAACTCGGTACTTAGTAGAAAGTAGCAATCTGTAAATAGCATTTACGTTATTTCATTTCATTAACACATTAAAAAGTAATTTATTCGTAGAATCAAAAAAAAAACAAATACTTACATGAGTATCATCTACCAACTACAAATCATTGTGTGTGAAAGCCAAGTTATCATTTTTTTTTAATGAGAAAGGAAAAAAAACGATAGTAGTTAAAAGTCAGATTTTATCGGTACATGACAATTATGTCTACTACTACTGAATGGCTAGTGTCCAGTTTTTCTCGTTGAGAGGATACCTGTTTATGTCCCAGCAAAGTCCCAGCAGAAAGAATGTTAGCCTTGTTTTGCTTTCAGCTTCTATAATTATAAATAAATTATCATCGTTATTTCTCTGTTACAATTCGCGGACATGTGAACAGTGGCATGAACCCATATTGAGCAGGAATGATAGCTTCACCCGAAAAGACATCTCGATCATCATTTGGAAAATTTTTGGCTGTTTATTCTTAAGTTCTTAACATTGACATTATTATTCTATCTCAGTCAGTTGTCACATCCAAATAATTACATTCCTAGTTTTCTTTAGTGCTAGAATCGCCGCTAAAGACACCGTTGGAACTTAAAACGCCAAGCTAGTTCTCTAAACTCCAAACATACGAACATCAATGCCGCATAAAGTAGGTACATCGCAGGCGACTATTTCGAAGCGCACGCAAACACCGTTCAGGTGGGCGAGGGACACACGACACTCTGCCGGCGCCCTTTGTACCCAGATATCAAAGGCGCCGACTCAAACAAGTTAGCTTTCAAACTTAACTGACGTAACTTAGTTATTTGTCAAAGCAATTTAGACTTTAAACTTTGAGTTATAAACTTCATAATTGAATAACCTGTATGTTGATTTAAATACAGGGAAATTTCAACTTTGCCTGCTATCAGATATGGTTTTAAATCGATTTTGTGAGTATGGTGGCTTAAGATGTTTGGTTCTAAAGTTCGGTTGAGCCACTAGACACCTTGTTGAGTCTAGAATTCGGTGTAAGTTCGTGTTGGTTAAGTAATGGTGTGAACAATCATGGGTTTTGTACGTAATGAGTCGGATAACTTGTTTAAAGTTGAATGGTTACACACATACATACAGCTAAGTAGGTATAAGCACCTATAACAATAAAGGAGTATGTTGTGATGTGTGACTTGTATGTTAAAATAAAAAGGTGAAAACAAGTTTAAGCGTTCGGCCTACATCCGCATGTGCATTGAAATTTTTCCATGAAAATATGTACTCATAGAATTTTTGGGTGCTTTTATTCAGTTAAACTACTTGTAGATCATCATAATTTGCGTAACCTTTTCCCAATTCTTGTGTTGAGGTCAGCTTCCAGTCAAGCTGGATATAGCTGTTTATCAGTATTTCACATGAAACGGAAAAACATTTATTGGGTTTTGCTGCTTTGGGTAATGGAAGTTATTGTCAAACTTCACTGACTAAAAACCACCCCGTTCCTTCAGTTGCCCTTGGCATTCCAGGGACACGGTCCTTTTAATACAGTCCAACTACCCGACAGGCATTTTTAGTCCCTTATGGGCCAGTTTGACGGCAGGTCCGCAGGCAAAAACGCGCGTGGAACACGATGCGCCATCGACTCCTCCGATTCTGGTCCTGATCAGACGGTAAGCTATACTAAAAATACCCTTGAGTAAAAATTATAAACTCTAACAAAAAAATTAAACAAGCGGGCTTATAAAAAAACTAAATAAACAAAATGTCTAGTCAATGATATCATGAAAAAAAACTTTATTGCTTTAATAAAATTGTTTACACTTGGCTTCTGTTTCATGTCGGACAATATTTGTTTAACACATATAAAAATTATTTCGTCACAAAAGACAATGTTCCATGTTTTTAATATCAGAGGGATATATTATTCAAATCTTTGTTTGTGTGCGTGTCATTATAAAGATAAAAGTTATAATAGACAGTGCGTAATTTATTACCTAGATTTTGTAGTAGTAAACGCTCTTATTTTTTTTATCGCTAGGGATCTTAGCGTTGGATTTTCATATATTTCTTGCTATGCTGAAGGAAATAAAAAGATTTATAGAATATATAATTTATCGCTTTTTAATCAAAAAAGAAGTAGGCAATATTTTATTGTTTTATAGGCACAGTTCAGTGACTAAGTAAGAAATGTCAATAAATTATAATTATAAAAGTTCATTGACATTTATAGTGTCTAATATTATTATAGAGAAATAGTTACTGTTGGTACAGTTTGACAAATGTTTGTTAGTTAATCGGATTTTCTCTCCATAAGAATTTCTTTAAAATAATTATAGCATAATATAAGCCTTAAAGTTTCTATTCCTGCTGGTACACACCTCTCTTCTATGTGAGATGAAGGATGAAGTCAGTTTCAATCGACCACACAGCTGTGGTCTGAAACAGCTTGGTAGAAGTCACACGTCTTCGAATTTATAGTTTTACTAAATGCATGTTTCTTCTTGATAGATCTTTGCAGTTTTCATGTATTGTTTTGTTTAAAAATCAATATTAAAACAAACAGTTTTTTGAAACTTTTTTTTTGTTTTTAATCTAGTATTTTTATGCACAGAGAGTTCCAAAACTATGCCGAACATAATCTCTTATGATGTTGAAATAGAATTGCAATCTAAATTATAAACCAAATAATATTATCTGCATCAAAGGGTCGGTCTAGAATAAAGAGCATATCATTTGATACAATCTAAATGATATGAAAGGGAACACAAATTATGACAAGTTAGCTTTGAAAAAGATATGCAAATACAATTAGGGATCATAAATCATAGTCACGAGGTTTAAAGTAAATCTGAAAATAGAAAGTCTAGAAAGTAAATAATTATGAAAAATAATACTGGCATTGTTTTAAAAACCTGATTGGAACAATAATTTCAATTGACTGGTTTAGGAAATGTTAATCAGTTGATTAATATTTTTTTCAACATGAACATTGTTTACTATTTTTATTTAGCTCCATGAAAAGTGATACAAGAAGACTTGCTTAAGGTGAACGTTTGAGACCCGCTGGCAGTACAATATATCAGACTCATAATAAAATAATTCTACATCTAGGTTTTTTTACTTACATGTTATAACATGTCTAGTATAGACTAGTTTGAAACATACTATAAGAATAAAATAAACAAAGATTTGTGTCGAGATGTTTATAAAACACTAAGATTACAACGTAGTGGGAAATCCATGGGTCACGCTTTAACGTAATGACAGGTCATGTTCCTTTGTATGACAGCCATGTGAGCCGATTACTTTTGACCATCTTAGCATTTAGATTTCCCAAGTATTGCCCTTTTGCTGACCAATCATTGGGCAGTGTTTAATTAACTGCCCTATAGCTTATTTCAACTAAACAGAGCTGCTAGCGTTGTATTTATTTCATACCAATTTGTGATGTGACGCTTATTATTGTTCATCATCATCATCATCATCTCAGCCATAGGACGTCCACTGCTGAACATAGGCCTCCCCTTTAGATCTCCACATATACCGGTTGGAAGCGACCTGCATCCAGCGTCTTCCGGCGACCTTTATTGTTCAACGCGATGGAATTCGCCCATTCATATTTACCAAAAGTAAAATAGATTATTTTTTGAAGTAAATGGCCTGCTATACCTAAACGAACTACACAAATATCTGTTTGTAATTATAATGATACAATTTACTGTAGAAGATGGAGTCCATACAACGACCAAGAAATTTAGGTTTATAAGAATTTGAATTAAAATTAGCCGGTTGTGTCCGCCTTGCCGTCCGGGAGAACTCGCTTAGTGCTTGGGAAAAACTGCTCACCTTCCCTTATAGAATTCTCCACGTTCAAAAGAATTTGGCAACCAAAAAAACGCTAACTTCACAAATTAAAGAAAATTGTAATGTTTCGGCTCAAAGTTTAGATCCCAAATTACTGACTCAGAGATATAATAACGGTAGAAATATATCCCACTTGGTGGAATCTAAGTTAGGGGAAGGTGACATAAGTGGCGCGGCCAGGATTGTCTTCAGTAGCGATGTGGTGGCACCGTGTTCTCCAGAAACACTAGCAGCTCTGGAGTCTAAACACCCTGCCCCAGCAGATGACCTTTCCTTTCCCGACCCTCCTGACCCGGACATTCACTGCCTCACCGTTACAGGTCGAGAGTTGATCACAGCCGTTTGCTCCTTCCGGAGCGGCTCCGCCGGCGGCCTCGACGGCCTAAGTCCCCAACACCTTAAGGATCTTATTTGTTTGGGCGCCGGGGAAGCCGGTGAGTCGTTGTTGAAGGAGCTTACGGCTCTGATTAACCTCATGCTCTCCGGCAATGTGAACAAAGCTGTCATCGACGTCCTGTACGGGGCAAATTTATGTGCACTGCGCAAGAGGGATGGCGGTATTCGTCCCATTGCCGTGGGAACAACCTACCGTCGTATGGCAGCCAAAATTTGCTGTAAATTTTTTGGTGAGGCTGTTTCGGAAAAATTTCAGCCCCTGCAGCTAGGTTACGGCTCTAAAGGGGGCTGTGAGGCTGCCGTACACGCTTTGTCGACCTACCTAAATTCTGGCAAAGGTGAGGTCATCCTGAAGGTTGACATTAAGAATGCCTTCAATTCGGTTAACAGGGACACCTTGTTGGCTGAAACTAAAAAAGAATTACCCCAAATTTATAGTTTTCTTTGGCAATGTTATAGACACCCATCTAAATTACTGTATCGGGACAACCTTTTAGAATCTGCTGTTGGTTGTCAACAAGGTGACCCGCTCGGGCCAGTGATTTTCAGCTTGGCTATTCACCCAATTGTTCGACAGCTAAATTCTAAATTTAACGTTTGGTACCTTGATGATGGGACCTTGGGTGGCGATGTTGACACCGTTTTAAATGACCTCATTTTTTTGAAGAATGAACTTCCGGCTCGCTGTTTCCCTCCGATTAGGTTCCCCACTCTGTTCTCCTCATCGCTGTCACTGTGGGGAAGCTGTCAACAGCCTCGGACACCATGGCCTGTCCTGCAGCCGTAGTGCGGGCCGTTTTGCGCGGCACGCGAACATAAACGACATTATTCGACGAGCTCTTGTTACCGTCGGCGTTCCAGCTGTTTTAGAACCCAACGGCTTGGCACGCGACGATGGCAAAAGACCGGACGGTATGTCTTTGTTTCCTTGGAAGATGGGTAGGCCTCTAGTGTGGGACGCAACCTGTGTCGATACTCTTGCGCCATCCCATCTTCCAAGTTCATCGTGCTCTGCTGGCGCTGCTGCTGCGGTTGCTGAAAACCTCAAGCGGCGTAAATATAGTAACCTAAGTAGTAACTATATTTTTGAGCCGTTTGGGGTTGAAACTATAGGGCCATGGGGTCCAAGTGCTCACAGCCTCTTCAGAGACATTTCGAAAAGACTTGTTGACGCTTCCCGTGACCCAAGAGCTGGCTTTTACCTTGGTCAGAGGCTAAGTATAGCCATACAAAGAGGCAACGCCGCCAGTCTCTTGGGCACATTACCAGCTGACAGCGTTGAGGATGAGTTTTTCGATGCTCTGTAATAGTGTTTTTGTTTTGTTACTTAATTGGTTTTATGTCATAGTTTTTTATTTTGTAAATATTTAGGTTTAATTAATTTATTATTGTATTGTTTTTAAGTTAGATGTAATTCAAGAAAATATAGTATTAATTATTTGAATTTACATGATACATGCACGTTTTTGGGAAAACCTAAAATGTCTTTCACATTCATGTTCATGATATTATGGTGCAATATTTTTGGAATATCACGAAATCTCTGAAAAAACCAATCCTAGCCTTGAGCGTAGAAAATAGCCTAATTACCCAAGCCATTTAAAGATTGGTACGTTTATCAGCTTGTCAATATAATTTTTAGTACGGCCCGTAGTTTTTCCTGATATTTTTTCTCATTTTTGATGTGTCATGACTATGCAGCGTGTTTTCATAAACTACATGAGACGGACTCGTGTAAAACATGTCCTAATTTATCCATGGTTATTCTTTTAATAAATAAAAATAGTTTTATTCGACAATCTGTGAAGCAGGCCAAAGAACATGGGCACAGGCTACTTCAACCTAGACCACAAAGAGAGTCATAGGCGACAGCCAGTTCGACGCGTGAAACGAAATGGTGCATAACCTCGCAACTTATGTATTGAATTGAGTAACAAATCGTGAGAAGAATGAGATGTCAAACTAATCAAGCTTCAAGTTTCAACACTTTAAAGGTCGCGTTCTTGCAATAGATAACCGAAATGGACGTTTTGGCAATACCATTTATCATTAGTTCCGACAGCGGTTAGCTGTCATCATGTTAAAAACTATAGTTTTTTTTTGAACATTGTTGAACTTGCTATGCAAAGCGTATTATACATTTGTAGTCCAATGTCCTGCCTCACTAGTGGCTAGCTTCAGAAGTTTTGTTCTCACCATCATTGAGTGAGGGATAGAAACACAGTTTATTGAACACCGCACTTCGGTGGACATCGGAAATCATCGGGATAAGCCTAACATTAACCAGGAACCCAGAGCAGGTACTCCCATTTTGTTTGGAGGGTGGACAAAATCGTTTATCGCACCAGCGTGATGTCGACCTTCAGTGTGTCGCACAAGCGTGCATTCGAACTATCGTGTGTCGCAGTACAGTTATGTCACACAAGCGTTCATCGCACTTCCGTTTGTCGCACTACCGTAGTACACTCTTAGAAAGTGGCTAAACAACATAATTATAAAGATACACCAGGCATTGTTATAATAATGTAAACTTAACTGTGCTGTGGAATTTAGAAGTAGAGCAAGACATAAGAAACGAGGTGTGTGCTGAAATGACGAGTAGGTAATTGATAGATGATAGATAGAATACACTTAATTATGCACACCATACTAATAACACCGTATTTACAGATAATATCTTATACATAGGGTGACACAATGAGCGGTCTTATCGCTATAAGCGTACTTTTGATGGATTTGAAACAGAGGCAAAGGAAGAAGAAATACAGTAGGTAGTAATAGAAAAGTCTTGAAAAAAAATGACACATGTTGATACATGTTATAGGCATAAAAATGATGACTATGATGATATCTGTAGGCTAGACTATAACAATAACATACATATAAAACATGTCCTCTAAAGCAAGTACTCAAACAAACCATTAAAAAACATCCATAAAATTATATTCGTCACATAATACCTTCAATAAACTTCTTAATTTGCACAGAGACAATAAAAACTATGAGAATTATCATTCGACTACTAATTACTGTAATCATCTTAGCACAGGCGTTTCGGTTTGTGTAAACACGTCAAATTCCTAATTGGCTGGATTAAAAGACCTTGTGTGAGATAAAGAATAGATTATGCTTTGAGATGGGGATTTCGTAACTGAGTCGTGTGGAGAAACGTCATTGATTCACGTGACTTGGTTTTTTTTGGCCTTATTTGAGAATTTTTCGACGAGGAAAGAAGTTGAATCTTATACGTACGTTATGAATATCTACTACTATCAAGTACCTATAAAACCGAACGTCAGAAAACTTGGCCTTGTCTTACCTAGCCGTATCATGACATTCAGTACTGGGCAAATGTTCCGCAAACGGTAACTTTATATTTTTCAATAAGTCCGCAGACCACAGCCCGGTCCACTTTATTTAACCGCAGTTGTATAGAAATTGCTGTGTTGAGGGAATATTCAAAAGAGTCGCGACTTTGGAGAACACAAAAAGGAATTGAGGAATGGGGTGAAATGTAGTCAGTTTGAGTCTTGCACTCTTCGTTTCCACATAGAGCACGCGGCAGGCGGCATTTATGATTTCCCAAACCTAATCAAAAAATGATAGCCTCATGTGTTTTTCTTATACACCGTGTTCTTCACGTTATCCATAAACTTTAGCAAATACTTCTATGGCTTTTACAAATCAAATCCAACAAAGGAAGTAGTACTTAAAAAGGCTTCGTTACAAAGATATTTGTAATTTCATTTAATGAAATTTAATTGAGCTATGCAGTGAGAAAGTATCTTTATTTGAAATCTATCAAATACTATTTGCATTTCATTTGTTTCAGCCCGCCAAATGTTATGAATGACGTTGCCAATTCGGATAAAGAGGCATGCATATCGGGTTATTTACGTCTAGGTATTTAGTTTGTATGAAAATTAACAAAAAATAAAAAATAAGAATTTATTAATGTGTCCATAATGAAAAATGCTTACTTCCGTGGTTTGAACATCTGGTCGAAGTTTATGTATATCGTCCGGAACACGGTGTATTTTCAACGTTTTGGGTCTCACAGAATTACTTAATTACATCGATTAAGAAATAAATCAAATTAATTCTTTGAATGACATTGTCAGGCGACTGAAAACGAATTTTATACATTCACCTCGATCCATAAATCCCTAAAACCTTTTACAGAGTTGTTACATTGTGTTTGGTAAGTTGTAACAGCAATCGATCATCATTTTGACATGCAATGTTGTTATATTGATTACAGTTTCTGTAACTGATGAACATCTTACATGCCGCTGAAATATTTTCAAGGATTTACTATTTTTATAAATTTTCCTTAATTCATCTCATATCAATCTGAATAGATGATAATATGATATCATAACATCATATAACTCTTATTATCTCCTGACTATGCTCTATGGCTAAAGCCATAGAGCATAGTCTGAGCATTATCTGCTTAAAATTGCCATACTCATCAACATCATCTATCATCAGCATAATATTATGTCTCTTTCCTGTAAATTACTTTATAGATAACATGCATAATTATAGTTGTTTCTCTCTTTCTAAAGAGTATGCCAATTTGTTTTTATTGGGAAGTCCTCAAACTTTGCTTTAAGTCTACGTTAGCCATTGGTGTACACCTAATAGTTCAGCCACATACCATCACACATAACTTTAAACAACAGAGAAGGTATTCTTCGAATCGTTTATGAGTCTTGAACACACACAGTCCAAATATACCTGTAACACATTATACAAAATTGGTTTTCACAATGGCCACATAAAGTATGCCCTTGAAGCTATAATGAAAAGAAACAAAATGTCTGCCCGAAAAATTCCATACATACGATGTTAGTTACATACCTCCAAAAAGCCTTTATCATTCTCTGAATAGGTCATACGAAGTGCAAAACGACCCTTTGTTCCACTATCAGTAAGCCTAATGTGTGTAACTCAAACCTAAGCACTGATAAGGCAGGTAAGGCGGCTTTTCAAAGGTAACAGTGGCAACTTCAGACGCCTTAAGACCATTATCCGTATTGTAAACAAATAGCTAACTTTATTGTGCGTGGTACTTTTTTGTTCTTTTGTTTTGCCGGCGCTTTTGATCTCTTGGGATTGGGTCAATTTTGCTGGCTCTATGAGTAATGCTTCCTAATAATATTTGGAGCAAGTTGTTTTGCAAGGCTCATGGGTGTGGAGTTTACCTGGTGTTTTGTTTTGTATGAAATGGAATATTGTAAATAAAAGAGCTGTGTGTTATAAATTGATCTTTGTTTCTGTGCTGCTAAGGTTGCAGTTATGGCAGCAAGTTGTGAATCAACTCAGTAAATGAGAAATTATAGGATGATTAAAAATTTTTAATACTTGTGCATATTTAATTACTCAGTGCAGATTCAATTAACAAAATTATATTATAACCGTTAAAAACAATTACTATAGCCGAAGTAATTAGTTGTAATACAAATAATTTAATTACCCGGAACCAATTAATTGCTTAAGAATTGCAATGGCCGTGATATTAATCCGTGAAATCAATTAGTGTAACAACACTTAGGTAATGGATTATATCAGGTTGTATGTAAGACAATTACAATACTTTAATCCATTATAGATTGTTGATAAAACTATTAGTAGTTGCTAACGATGGTGGAAGGTCTGAGTCATTAATATAACATTTATAACTCAGATTTTTAAACGCCTGCCACAATAATTTGCATCATTAGATTAGGCCTGGTGTCAAAAAAATATGACGTCATTTGAATCGTGTTGCCTCGCATGCTCTGCTGATACTGTGTCTATGGTAATATTCTAAACGGGACATACGTATACCGCGACTCCGGTACGCAAAAGGGCTACCGAAGGACACCGTGGATTTTAGTCAGTACAAGTCTGACAGTCCCTCCCGCCCTGCCCGGGGCTAGGAGGACTCATTTGATGACCATACCACGAAAAAAATAAAAAAAAAAAACGTACCCTCAGGGCAAACCAAGCGTGCGTTATTGGAATGATTATGAATACAAAGAGTTTTTACTAGTAGTGGTTTAATACTCCGAGCTGTCCAAGATCTATAGATCTATCTAGGATCCCACATAAAAATTAAAACAGATTGATGAATGGTTCTCGTTTTACAGTAATTATTGCTAAGCCAAAACGAAAGGCAAAGTAATATGTTATTATTACCATCACAGTTGGACAAAACCTACAGGCTACCAAAAATAGGGCCAAAGTTTCACACCGGATTCAAGTTAAACTTGTAAAAGTTCTGGAGTAGCAATCCTCTACCAAAAGGTACAAAGCTCATTGAAAAAATGCCTTCATTCAGGGTTACCATGAACCGAGTGAAGATTGCATATTTTATCCCCCGATGCCCAGCAAAGCTATTCTCAAAGGACACAGCCCCGTCCTCTTTTTTGTGTTATGAGTTTTATAAATAGTTATTGATAAACTGTTATAAAACAACAAGACATACTTTTTAATGTTTTTAAGTGATATCCTTCGTACAACTGTTAAACTTATCTACTAACTATATCGCTATCTGTCCATTTAAACATACAACACGATTGTAATTAGCGATGCATCCGATACCGATACCGATACCGATATATCGGCGATACATCGGGTTAGCCGATATATCGGTATCGACGATATTTTTACGACCGATTCACCGATACTTTTTAATAAAAAAATGTAGTATAAACGAGCGTGTTGTCTCGTCTATCTCGTTGCAAACGAGGCACGAACTATTCCCGGGCAAACCTTTGCCAAACAGACTTGCGAAATCGCCTTTCTCCAAAAATTTAAGATTACTTTGTTTTTTAAACAAAAAAAACTTTTTCAAAAAAGCAACCTACTTCAAAAACAACAACAAAACAAAAAGAGTGAAATAACCTAATTAATAACTTCTTTCGGATGTCGGTGGCTTTATTTTTTTTTTATTATTTCATTGATTTTTAGCCACCGACTTCCGAAAGAAATTATTAATTAGGTTATTTCACTCTTTTTGTTTTGTTGTTTTTGAAGTCGGTTACTTTTTTGAAAAAGTTTTTATTTTACCCTTTTTAGTTTATTTATTAAATAGTCAACCCATATTTTCTTGTAAAATACAAAATTCTCTTACATATGCACTAATCTTGTAATCCGTCACAACATAAAAAAATCCATATCTCTAAAACTACTGAACCGATTTTGATGAAACTTGCAGTGTACCCTAAGTTGAACAATACCTAGTACAACAAAAAGTTAGTTCCGGAGATATGCGTGCACAAACATAAAAACATACATACACTTGTGAAATTTGGCACATTTGTTCAGACGCTGATATAGACTAACATATATGAAAACTGGGCAGTTCTGATAATATTACATACATACGGGTCGAATTGATAACCTTCTTTTTTTTGAAGTCGGTAAAAAAAATTTAATTACTAAAATGTATAATTATCTAATATCAACCTATGGCATTACTTTTTATTATTTTAATTAAAAAAATAATTTGACTTGTGATTTATTTACTAACTTAATTTTTTAATTCACAATAAGCGTATCGGTATCGGTATCGGTATCGCCGATATTTTTTTAAGAGTATCGGTATCGGTATCGTATCGGTGAAAAGGCGTATCGATGCATCCCTAATTGTAATCATGTTCTTAATTGCCATTTCCTTCCCAAAAATACTTAGTGACAAATTGTAGTTGATTATCTTGGTACCGGTCTTTTAACCAAATGACATAGTAGGTACGAGTACATGAGTAAATACCAAATATTAATCGATAGATGAACTGCGCAATTATCAAAGGTGTACTCTCACTGACAATAACAAACTGGCACTTTGCGGGAGCATAGTACCTACGAGAGAAATCGAAACATCACGTACCCACACGTTATATTATTTCAATGTTGGTTCACCGAACGAAACCATGACCATTATTTGGAAGTTGGGCGTATCTATTGATTTAAATCTTTGAGTAAAATATGAAAAGAACTGAATCAAAAGACTTCTTAAAAAAAATCATGACATGTTATATTATTCATAGTAAAAAAGGACTCACTCATGGGTAATTTTGTTTTTAAATTGATAACTTTGTTTTAGTTTACAAGATGATTACTACAATTAAAAGAAATGATTAATCACATTATCTACAACAACAACAAAAATGAAGGAAAAAACAAAGTAAATGAATAATGCAAGTAAATAATATACCACAACTGGATAATACTGCATTCGTAAACACCTAGGTACATACACAATCAGGAATCGGAACAGTAGTTATCTGTATAATTTCCTACCACCTGTGATCAAACATAGGTACTTTAATATCGATTAGATTCATATCTCGAGTCATTCGATGTTGTATCGGTCTAAAGAGCTCCGATCTAATGTTGCGTTAGTATTATAATTTGATAAGAGCTAATCAAGCTATGAAGTATCAATAGAAATGACGGCGCAGAGTGGAAAGATTGAAGTAGATAAATAATTGGATGACTGGAGTTCGTATTTTAAGTCAGACGAACGTCAGCTTTGGGGAAACGTGTCAAGTGGAGTTGGGCAGGATTTCTGGCTTAACGCGGAGATGGTAAGATGGTGTATGGTTTTGATCGAATGGTGGCCAAGGTTCAGAAATTTTCTTTGGCTTAGCCGCCCAAAAACGTTTAACGCGTAAAACAAAAATATTTAAAAAACATTGTCTCTTTAGTTTGGTGGGATAAAGCACCACTGGGTGGGTGTTATTTCCTCCTCGTACAAAGTGATATTGGGTTTTTGCATCCGGAATTTTTAGCTGGTCTGCAGATTCTGGATCCGTGGATGGCAATATTAATAATACAGGCCCTTTTTACAAGGATTTTTACTCTTAAAAACATAACTGACGAGATTAGGGTGCAGTTAAAGATAGGTTCTCTATGTCTTCAGTTGATTTAAGAAATCAGTATATCTACTTATATCAATACATAGTTATAAAATAACAACTTACTAAAATATTTCAAAGATAGTAAATAGTCACGATGGTTTAGCATTGAAACACGATTCCAAGAATTTGTGAACATATAAATCTGTCATTCAATTATGATACATTGTATAAACGAAGAGTTAGATACGAGTAGGGTTGTCACAATCATCATCAGTCACCCAAAAGTTGTTTACCAATAGTTGTTCATAGGCTTCCGCTTTATTTTAGATGGTAAAATCACTTAATGAGTCCTCCCGTACCGAATGGAATGTCAGACGCGTACTCTCTGAAAACCGTGTTCCTCCAATTGCCCTACACGTTTGTAAGTACCAGGGTTACGGTTAACCTTAACTTGTTTATACAGCGCCGTTACCCCGGCAGGCGGTTAAGGCCATTTGACCTTATAGAGACTCCGTCAATTTGCTGACAGCTCTTTGAGGAGCGCGTGGAACACGACGCTACTCGCTATCTGCTTACTCGCACGTCCCCTAGCTTCCGCCTTATCTTCCAATCCTATGCTCCCTGTATCCAGTAGATTCACGCGCTCTTCATTCGTTTATCTGTTCTACCTAGATAGGAGCCTTTATCCCGTTGTAGCCTTCGATTTCCGATCGCCTCTTTAGGCTTTTTCGCTCTCGGCCGTTTGTACTGTACCCAAAATGGTAGTCTACAACGCAGTCCATTGGACGTATGTATGTCTTCCCCATTTCTGCGCTACGAGTGTTTCAGGTCAGATTTGGGACTTGCGTTTACGTTGTCTGAGGACAAAATTATCCTCTGTCTACCGAATACATTTCGTGATTTTGGACATGGCTGAATCATTGCTATACAAGAATCACATTAGTAGGTAATTAAAATATTAACGTTGTCGCACCAAAATGTCCTCGTTACAATTTTAAATACCGATTGATAGTTTGATAAAATATGTACAAAAACGGTCTGGTTTCTCGAACACATAAAGAAGTGACTAAAAGCCGCTAACCCCAGCTTAGTCCATTATCAATCGGCAAACTTCAAAGGTTTGGCAATAATCTATATTATTATACATTCGACCGGCTACTGTGGCATGTCGGTTCTTCAGAAGTGTCATTATCATAGGCGGCGCGCTTTGATCTGTTATCAGCGTCACACACATATTTGCCACTACGTAGATATTGTATTGTGAAGGAGGTAGTGTGATAGTGTAGGTAATTTCCAGAAGGATGTGAATGGCAAAGGGAAAGTGGGTGATAAGATTATTTTGGTATATATTGAGGGGCTGATATTGAATGGCCTGAATGGAAATTATAGTTTCGCCGTTTATGAAATATTTTAGTTTCGCCTCTATAGGTACATATTATATCCGTTTCTTTTTTGTTTTCGTATGCTGCCATATTTCGTTTCAGAATTTTTAGCTTTGGATTTTCGTAATGGTTATTAAAAAATACTGATATTAAGGCTGATTATCCCGAGGAGCAGTAATAGTGCTTTTCTATAACCGTTACAAAACGTTACAGCAGAGGAACGTTTTCAATCTTATTTCATCCAAGTGAGTGTGAGTGCACATAATTCGAAATCGAATTCACTTTGTTTTAATAAAATAAATCATCGCAGATAATAATTGAGACAATAGAATTAATTTTCTAAGCATTAAGTTCGAAATTCGAATGGTTCAAAATTTCTTCAATACAAATGAGTTCATTTTCAAATTATTATTTGCAGTCACTGGTGAAGTGCGCTCTTGAATGTTACAGAATAGCATTTCTGGTGGACAATTGGAGTGACCTAGTATAATTGCATACCTAATATGTGCAGCACAAGAAAAAATGATGATGACAGTGATAATAGCGATAAATAAAGATACGGTAACCGCCGAATCAACATTAATTCATTGATTAGCTACACGTTTCAACATTAATATCAACTTTCATGAAAACGTGTGCGAAGAAAGTGAGGGTCATAATCATCGAGTAATGCGTCGCTCGCCGTCCGATTAAGAACCATGCCCTAGTTAAAGGCTCAATGAGTCTACAGGGCCTGGGCCTACCTCGACCACGAGACTGCCTTAAAACGAGGTAAACTGTAGGAGTAGGTTGGTTTTCTGTCAGTCAAGTCTGACAATCTCTTTCACTCCACTCACGCGGGAGGACTCATACAGAATCGACTGCCTTTCTGGTTTTTATAACCCAGTAACTGGGTAATACTGGTGAGACTCGCCGTTTTCATATACTGTAAATTTTGGAGAGCTCTCCTGACCCTAGTTTAACGGTGATTTCTCCTTATTCCTTTGTTATAATCGGTGACGAAATTATTTACTCATTACCTCACACTTTTATCAATGAATTTATTGTGATTCATTATTATGTGATTAAAAAAATTCTAACAACAGATATTTATCGAATTAAAATTGATGATTATATTGATTCGGTACATAATCGATCTATTTTCTTCGTATAATAGTGTTAAAATAGCAGCCGTGTGACATGTCCATTATGACAGTTTTATCGAAACGTCTATTAACGATATTAGGAGGCGGTCCAAGTTAGAAAGGAAGCAAAAGAGCGTAGTAGCAGTACGCTGTTCTGTGAATTTGACGGCACATGAGTTTTCACTTATTGTGACGTAAAGTAAACTAGAACTATGACATTTAATTTAATTTCAAGGAAAAAATTGGTTCCTTCTTCGTACACCAGAGGTGCTGTTCCATTTTTCATACCGGAAAGACGCTGTAAAGTAAAATAGTGAACATTCATGAAAAGGGCTCAGTTGGCGCAGCGGCTGAGTGATCGGCTGAAAGGAAGAATGAAAGAAAGAAAAGGGCTGCTGCGCTGAATGTCAGTTCGAACCCGCACGAAACAATTTTCTGTATTTTCACAAGTAGTTGTACCCATTAATATTAGTAGTCATTTTTACCCGTGGTGCAAGGCAACTGGGCTTCTCCCAGTTGTAATGTCCCTTTGTGCCTATTGGCCTTGTTTTGTTCTGTCTCCTGCTTGCATGGAGGGAAGTGGAAACATATTTTTCCTACTCCTCCACTATTCTTTTCTGATTAATTTCGTGCAGGATCCAAGACACGTAAATTCATTCTCCGGGACACGTCGAGCTTCATTGTCTCGGCGCTTTTCTGGTGGTTGACACTGTTGATTCTGGCTCTCAGGAGTTGCAGTGGTTTGGGAATAGTGTGGTGGGTTTGTCCCATAAAAAAAAAGTAGTTGTACTGGTTTGAGTGTTTGTGTACCACGATACAGGAGAAATTCCTAGTTTGGGGCAGTCGGCAATATTTTATTTTGTAATATAATAACTTTTCACGTAACTAGAAAAATATAATATCTAAATCAGTCTGTTACATGAATACTTAATAACTGTATGTTATGTTTCCATTTCTCATTAATTAATTCAAATTTCATCTTCATCAACCTATAAAAAGCGAAGGAGCAGTCCATTCCGGAATTAAGGCTGTTATATTTCGTGCCGCTTCTGCTTATAACTTGCATTACACCGGCTCATAGCAGCGGCTAATGTGTCAGCACTGTAACATAATGGAACCTCGGCTGTAATCAGCGTATTAAAGTCAGGAGTGCTTTTCAGTATACTATCAGTTGCTGTAAAGGTGTTTGTAGGTTTATTTTGTATTTTAGAATAAATCACTGAAACAGGAGTATTTGACTTCGCAGAGTCGAGAGAGAGATTGGACGTCGTGGCTAAATAATAACAGCCACACAGGCTGATCTTTCGGGTTAAGCCGCGCTTGCCGAGGTTGGTTTGTGAATGGGTGACCATCCTCCATAGCGAGTTTCCACCGTGCCTCGGAAAGCACATAAAGCCGTTGATAGTCAGAAGCTCTACAGTCTGGCAACCAGTCTTACCATGGGGTATTACCTATATACTGGGTGGGTTGTGGATGTCCGATAGGCAGTCGCTTCTCTGTTTGACTGGAAGCTGACCCCAATATAGTTGGGAAAAGGTTAAGCAGATGATGGTAACTTCGCAGAGGCAAAGGCGCCAAGGCAAACCAGTTTCAAAGCTTCTCAAAGCTCTGAAACAAAAAACATATTTTGAAAACTGTAATAAGTTTAAGTAAGTTTGTTTTACGTGATTATGGAAAATGCGTTATTTTATTGCAGTAAACTTCAGTTGTTGCTTATTTTATAAAGTAGCGATCGACTGTTGCACAGCGTACCGCACGGAACATATACATACATATTTCTATGATCTACAAATAGTTGTTTTGGGTCTGGGTGTTTGTGTATGTGATTTTATACTCGTATGTTTGTAAACTCACCCAACATAGGAGAAAATTCTAGTTCGGGGTAACATTTTTTTTTAAATTCAATTCATCATCATCATCATCAGCCGGAAGACGTCCACTGCTGAACATAGGCCTCCCCCTTAGACCGCCACGCCGAACGACAATTCGCCACTTGCATCCATCGGTTGCCCGCGACCCTCACGATGTCGTCGGTCCACCTAGTGGGAGGCCTGCCCACGCTGCGTCTTTCGGTCCGTGGTCGCCACTCGAGAACTTTTCTTCCCCATCGGTTGTCAGTTCTACGAGCGATGTGGCCTGCCCATTGCCACTTTAACTTGCAAATTTTATGAGCTATGTCGGTGACTCTGGTTATTCGCCGAATATGCCATATATCGCCATGTTCCGGATTTTATGCCGCAAATAAATAATTCAATTGCAAACAACTTATTATTTATCAACGTAACTGACAACTTAATTTTTTCTATAACTTTGTCCGTCATGTGAGTCCTGCATTTCTGTCTACAAGACTTCTTAGACCATCTGCAAACATAGTATTTTATCGATACCTTCAGATAAAACTCTAGCTCCTTTTACAGAAAATGTGCAAACTTCCTAACACTTTTGAAGTTAACCGCTTACTACCGAAGTGGGCACTCGGTACCTAATGTGTCAATTATAATTGGCGTTATCATGGCTAATGCATTTCATGATGTTTTAACGATAGATTAGCTTGTTTCAGAGATTACGTCGTGACTCAGCTGTCGGGAAATTGTGAGCTTATTAGCTGTGATAGAAAAATTGCTGTAAGTTTCATAATAATTTGTAAGTGCTACTTTGGTGTTTGATCCGCGTTGATCTTCATACTTTAGTATTTTGTTTTTGTTTGTTCATGTAACAGGTACTTCAAAATATAAGAAATACTTTATTAAAATAATAATATTTTAAAGTTTTTAGTACTCAAGGCTCACTGACATCGTTGATCCAAGTTTAAGAGCTACCTATTCCTCTCCAGATACTCCAGAAGATCAAAAGATCGGTATTGATGAATTTTGCGTCGATAATTTTCTGGAATACTGTGTGCTCCGCCCGTCTTATACGGACGATCTCCTGTACCCAGTAACTGGGTAATACGTACTGGGTTCTTGGTAAGACTGGTTGTCAGACTTTAGAGCTATTCTGACTTACACGACCATGAAAAGTATAAAAAATCTGCAGTCACAGCCGGGACCAACGGTTTGACGTCCTTTCTTACTCACTTAGGAAACCGTGGTTACTTTTTAGCCACTACCTCCATTATGTGGGTCGCGGGACTCACGAATTACCGTGAACCCGGAACGTAAAGGGCTACTGAAAGACACCGTGAATTTTAGTCAGTACGAGTCTGACAGTCCCTGCCACCCTGCCCTGGGTGGGAGGACTCATTTGATGATTTGACCTCACAAAAAAAAACTACCTACCTCCATTGTGCACTGTTACATTAGCACAATTTCTATTATTAATTTATTTAGAGTGGATTCAATTAACAAGGTAAGTGCGCCGGCAATACTCAAAGAAACATAATTAGATATTGTAAACATATTTTTCAACACTTCATTGCGTATTTGTGAACCATGAATGGGTCACTTCTAATACCCACTTGTATACCTACATAGTGGGTACAGTCAGTACAATACTGGGCATTGTTTTTAGGAGCTACTATAACTTGGAATCCGATTTCTAAGCTCACGATAGCTTCCGCTTGATAGTGCTTTGTCGGCCTAACTTTTAAGCAAAACAGTAAGTTAGCTAACGCAGGAGTTGTTTTCAAACCTTACTTTACTTTAACATAAACATAGCACTTATCAGTTGTGGTCAAGTATCCCGACTTATGCCATGGGCTACAAACGAGGCAGGCTCTCAACTTTGTAGTACATAATTATTTATTTCGTCACAACTGTTTTAACCGACTTCAAAAAAGGAGGAGGTTCTCAATTCGGTCGGTATGTTTTTTTTTTATGTATGTACACCGATTACTCCGAGGTTTCTAGTCCGATTAGTGTAATTCTTTTTTCGTTCGATGCAGTATACCATTGGTCCCATAAAAATTTCATCCAATTTGGTTCAGTACTTTTTATTTTGTGAGCATTTTTATTGATGGATGATGTGATGATCTTTACTTTTTTTGAGTGTTTGTTACGCGATTACTCCGCCAATTGTGGACCGATTTTCATAATTCTTTTTTGTTGTTCGAGGAATAGTTCATTTTAGGGAACACTGCAAGTTTCATCAAAATCGGTTCAGCAGTTTTTGATAGGGAATGTTATTAGCTTATTGTGTACACGAGCGATGTTAATACCGGTGCTAAGGATTACCAAATTCTAGTGCACATGTAAGAAAATGATGTATATATAATAATGAATATTTAAATTAAACTAAAAAGAGTAAAATAAAAAACTTAAAAAAAGTTTAGCCGCCTAATTTTTTTTAAAGTTTTTTCTCACCTCCATTCTTTAAATTGACTCCAGGAAGTATGTGCTTTAAGTTACGGCGATCAAAAATAAAAATCTCCTAAGTTATTGACGAAAGATTTTTCCTCATTCATTTTTGAATGTCCAACAACACTATCATGTCACCAAGTTTACCTACATCTCGGGGTTTGGAAATTTCATTCATAAAGACAAGTCAAAAGTAAATATTTGGTTACGATGGTAAGTAAAAACATGCTCCTCGCCATTTAAAACTAAACTTTAGCTGTAAGAAAATAAGGTTGGTTTTGTTTTGAAAGTGCTGTATCGTCAATACAGCCAAAATACACAGAATGTAGCACGGCCTGACGCCACTTAAGGCCACCCAAGAAGAAGTTTTTGCACGCATCGGATTAGCTTAGAGTTTATTTTGAAGCGGAGATCTGTGAAAATAATCACACTTTTTACAACTACCAGACCAGAGGTCTGTCTGTTAATAGTATGGCCTGGGATGTCCACTGCATTTTTACGACTGAATATGGGGATTTTTTCCATGTATGAAAGTTTTTTTTTTAACAGTGCTACGTCTCCCGGCGCCATTATTTACATAAGTTTCACGGTATTTAAAATAAGGCGATAATTACCAAACACAATAGATAGACGAGACTGGTATTAAAATCAATGTGAGTTAATTTGCTAAGTGAGCTGAGCGATTGAAATTTGAAATTGGGAAAAGCTTCCAATAATTTTCTTTTCCTTTTCTTTTAACAGTACCCATGTAGAAAAAAAAATCAGATGTAAGAAGATAAATGCTTTCTTTCTTCCTTAGTTACTTATGTTCCGCTCCAGAAAACAAGAATTAAATATTTTTAGCATTTGAAACTCCTGCTTTTAAATTGTGTACATTTGTCAAGTACCCCACTGTAAACCAACATTCACGACCACACAAAGGCACTTCCACACCACTAGATTAAGAAGTGTAACGACACTTGATATCAATGCTTTTGCCACTTCAAAAACGCAATTTCTACTAAGCATTAACGCTCATAATGTGACGCAATTTCACGCCATTTTGACTTCAATTGTTATAAAATGCTACTCAGTTACATAGACCACACAACGTAAGATTTCTTTAGTAACCTATCCCTATTAAACTTTTATCTCCTGCAATTCACAACCTTATTTTGGGAAAGGTAAGATTAAATTTTCCGAAAAAATGGTTGGGGTCTTTTGTACCATGCATTGCACATTTGACGGTTTCGATTTCATTGCCAATCGAATGTCAATTGGAACGTATTTTGTATGAATGTGCGGGTATTTGAAGTGTCATCGAATTGTCGTATCGTAAATTGATCTGACATATCATGCCTTTGAATTCTTTTTTTTTTTCTGACGTTCGATTTGTACTTAGGTCAGTTGAGTGTACGAGTAGTTTATGGTTAGGTACGCTTTACTACTCAAAATGTATTTTATTTGTTATCTTTTAATGAAAAATATCACTTTAAATCAATATTATGATGCTTATCTGTTGCTAGAATTATAAAACTAGAGTATTTTACAGAATTACAGTTGGATCATCCGAAACATTTTGCTTCGTACACTAACGCTAGATATGTTGGCACATATCGGTTTTACATGCAAGTTGGCACTTGCATGTAAAACCGACTGTTCAGATTATTTCAAGACTGATTAGTCGGGGATTTGGTCAAAGTCATAGTCGGCCCATCTGTAACAAATTACAGCACCAAAGAATAACATTAAGAACTTTAGAAATGTTCTAGAACAACTTTACTAAGAACATGGTAGACAATATAGGGTCATTTCGCCTGTTTGCGTCCATTTAGTGCAGTTGACAAGTTTGAAGGAGAAAATAAAAATGTTCCAACACCAGTTTCAATAAAAAAATTAAGTAAATGCGTTCGTTATATAGTCTATTTTAATATCAGCTTTCAGTTTTGTTCGAAACTTCTCGTATTTTTTTTTAAACAGAAAAATGACAAAATTAGGCGTTTTACCCAGTTTGCGTCCAAAAAATCCAAATTGCGTCCACCCATGGACCATTTCGCGTCCATCAGTTTAGAGAAGGAATATAGGGGTGATCAGGGGTGATATTGTTAAGACAATTTAAAGGAAGATTGAATTTTAACAATTTCTTTATTAAATAAAAAAACAACATAATTATCATTATAAAAATAAAATAAAAAAACTTGTTTATTCTTCTCAACATCGATAGAATTTAAAATAAAAAAACATACATTGGTTCTGGTCCCGGTTTCTTTACTCCAGGCAAACCCAGGGCAGGGCGGGAGGGACTGTCAGCGTGGAAAACACCGCGCCGTCGACCTGGGCATGCTCCATGGTCGGACAGCGAGTCAACCATTACTCGCCGCCTGCATGCCCGCGCCTACGGTGGCCAGAGATCGTCTGCCGACGTCCGACGGTGTGTGCGCCTACCACCGCGGCTGGGGTGGAGGGAGGACGCTATCCTCTCCCTCACGCGACCCGCCTTTTCCTTCGCAAGCTTGACTGCTTCGCAGGAGGCGACCGCTTTCCACTCAAATTCGCCCCGCAGCATGGCCTCGACCAATACCGGGCGCGAGAGGTCTTCGCCTATCGCCGCCGAGAGGACACGGCGGTGCTCTGGCCAAGCGGGGCAGTCCTGCACCGTATGCTCCACCGTTTCCTCCGGGCGATACTCGCTGTGGTGACACCCAGGCGTTTCTTCCTTTCTCATCAGACACAGGTACCTCCCGAAACTTCCGTGTACGGTGAGGACCTGCGTCATGCGGTACGTCAGGACTCAGGACGCCGTGACGCCTATCCAGCCACTGCTCAAAGAGGGGTCTTACCCGCTGACGCGCTGGAGGGCAGTCACCTCCAGACTTCATTGCGCTAGTAAAACTTGAATTTTAATCTCATAGTCCTAATCAAAACTGTACTACCTATTCATTTCAAATTATTAAAAAAATATGAATAAAATATGTTTATGCTATCATTTTTATTTATTGAAAATATGGACGCAATTTGCTATTTAATATTATTCAATGCAGGTATAGTTTGCGTCCACGTGTAATCGATGTTGTCTATCCTTTACTACAATCATAATAATGTGGACGCAAATTGGCAGTTACAATTACATACTATAAGTGTTAAAATAAACAAAAATCCAATTTCTCTTTCATATTTTAATCACATAAAAATAAACAATTAGAGAAAACATAAATAGACGAGTTCGCGTCCACTGTGGACGCAAAGTGCACATTTTATAAATTCAGTGTTGTAATTCGCGTCCACCTTATTTTAACTGTTAACTTTAAAAAAAAAACAAGCAAATTCATAATTCATATTATTCGTTTTTCCATTATTAATGTCTACAAATAGCTATGTTTCCTAAAATTCACATAAAACAATAAAATATTTACCGTTAAACGCGCCGCTACACACTATTTTTTTTTTTACATTCCGCGCGTTTTCGCTCTGCTGTTGAACAACCCGGGACTAAATATTTTTTCTAAACGGATTAGCGGGGCGAACAGAACTTTTGTCTATGTTATCGTGTCTCTTATACGTTGAGGTATAGGCGGTCATGTCTTTCCATGTCATTAGAGTAAGAATATACTTATTTTCGAGCATTTTTAAAGGGAGATCCGTAAAATGGACGCGAACAGGCGAACTTACCCTATTTTGTTCCTGTACGCACAGAATTTATCAACTTTTGGGCTGCTCCCTTCGCTCGCTTTGCTACTCAAAATGAAGGTCACAAATTAAATTTTATAACTACTACGAGTACTAAATGCCCTACAAAATTATAATTAATATAAAAATAAATCCGATACATCGAGCAAAAATCACGATGTCCGTGGCAATTTCGAGTTCTATTCAAACGACAAAACATTGAAAGTGACAATTGCTTTCGGTACGTGTCAAATAAATGTCCTGCAGTCACCAATTACCAAGACATTTTTCTGTTTTTATCTCAACTTGCCATTGAAATTTCAACCCTATTTGGATTACATTAAGAGAGGGTATGGTAGTTTTGGTATGGAAGTGTGATTTTGTTAGGATCAAAGTTACAATGTTTGTGTATTGAGGACCCCTGTTTGAACAACAAATTAGTTCCATTATACGCTTATGAGTAAGGAAGTAATGATCTTCAGGGGGTGACAGAAAAAATATGTACAAGGTCCTTTTAGTAGGCCGTATCTTTCATGTTAGTTACGAGCTTTGAAAAGGACTTAATTATTACACGCTGAGTAGGGTGGATTTTCCTTTTGGTAATTTTACTTCGGAGATTTTAATCTTTACCTATCCAGTTTTGTTATATCTTGGTGAAGATAAGATGACGCCTAAAAGACGCTATATTTACATAGGATAAAGACCACCAAGCGAAAAGTGCACAAGTAATAAAACCCAAAATCCGAGTCATTAAGAAATTTTGCATAACACGAACAAAAACTGGCGCATGTATCTAGAAAAAATACAAAGAAGCGTGCAAGCCGGCTTCTTTTAACTATTACAAAAGTTAAGTAACAATGAAGAACAATGGTGTATCATAAAGTTCATTTTTTCCCTACAATAAAGCAATTCGTCCTACTGTTGGATATAGTATTGTAAACTTCCGAATTGTAAAGCAATGTTAGTAACAACTATTAGCGGCATTGCCCCAAAGACAGGCCTTTAGAAAATACATACTTTACTCCAAGTTTTTGCAAAAAAAGGCTAAAAATTGCATAAAAAGATGTTATTACAAGGACGCGACGCGCTAGTAATATTTTCGCTAGGTGAAATTTTTATTGCGCAAAATGTAAGTTGAGGAGAAATTGTGATAAAAACGGCACCAAAAATCGGTAATAAAGATACCGTTATAGTTTTAAAAGCATTTCTTTAACGGGATAAATGTGTTACAGATTGTTTTGTTGTAGAAAGTAGTTAAAAAGTAAACGGTAACTACTTAATGAGAGTACGCGAAACTCTCTTTAGGTAGCAGTAAACATTCGGGCACTCGACAACTATTATGTTTGTTGTCAGAAATGGAACTGATTTGAGTTTTTATATTACCAAAGAATCTACACTTTTTCTTCATTTTATTAAAATAAAAAGAAACAAAACCTGTAATGCAAGACTCTTGTATGCATTTGGTAGGGATACTACCACTGAGCATCTCTAAGGAAAGAAGTTATTTTTTGAAAAAGAATGTCGCCATGTATGTAAGTATTATATGTATGAATTTACTGTTGCATTTGTGTATTAACTATGTTGGTTCAAAATATCATTAAATAAATCTCTACCCAATGAAGCCACTATGCGGAGCCCAGACATAATCAGAACGTGTCGCGGCGAACTTAGAAGAAGATGGCGGGATCAGAGGCCTTATCATGAGTTTTCACTTATTGTAACGTAAAGTAAATCGGAAGTTTGACATTTACTTTCAAGGAAAAAAATAGCTCTTTCTTAGTACACCAGAGTTCCATTTTTTTGCTGTTCCATTTTTCCATACAAGAAACGCTGTAAATACTGGAAAGACGCTGAAAAGTAAAATAGTGAAAACTCGTGATATAAGGGCTCAGCTAGACATAACTGACGACCAGTGGCTCATATTGGCCTTGGATCGGAATAGTCGGTAGTCATGAGGCCTTTGCCCAGCTGTCAGATGACAGACCGACAGTAATTAATTCTGAAACGAGTATAGTAGGTTGACATTGTCATTTAGAAACCAACTCTAACCATAGTAGCTTATCATGTTTTGTTTACATCAAACTAATTATGAGAGATGGGCACTTCCAAACCAATCATTTTCAGATCATAATAATTACAAACAGTTCTTTAACAAGATAGTTATATCATCATCATCATCATCAGCCTATAATGTTCCCACTGCTGGGACACAGGCCTCTTCTCTGTAAGAGGGAGGGGGCCGTAATCTACCACGCGGGCCCAGTGCGGATTGGTAGATGTCACATGTCTTCGAATTTTTGGTTCTAAGACATGCCGGTTTCCTCACGATGTTTTCCTTCACCGTTTTGAGAGCAGTGGTGATGAAATAAATTACACAAAGTAATGCGCCTAGTGGGGTTCGAACCCACGACCTACAACTCGTAAAGCCTCGAGCAGACACACACGATTAAACGCGCGGGGCGACTTGTCGCGGTCCAGCGGTCCATTCGCAGTACATTTAGAGTGGAAATTAGCTTGGCTCGTTGTCGCAGCGCGATTAATCGCGTGTGTCTGTTCGAGCCTTAAGTCGGGACCGATACACGGGTATATAGTGTATACTGGTATAAATGTGTTCACACATAAAGAATTAACGCAAAAGGCAGACTTATCACCTTCCAATATAGAAGGAGGTATAAAAAATCAAAGAAATTTCCGCACCAAAAATGTGCAATAAACAGAAATTTCGCCAAGACCATTGTTGTTACAGTTACAATAATTTGACAATATCTTTCACTTCCTCAGTTCGGATCCTTTCGGTACAGTTAGTTATAACATGACGGACTTACTGTAAAGGTCGTAGTTTTATTGCCTAACTGTTTGGATACTTTTATAACCAGGCTACTTTCTTTCCGTTAGTCCAATTATGTCTCTTTGAAGGTGCCGACAATGTTACCGTTTATGTGTTTACTGAGTGGGTGCTGAGAAATGTTTCTATTTGTTTATCCTTCTTGTAATATTTAGGGTGCATGTCATATTGACTCTCAACGTATTTCTATGAAATATTCCATGATCAAAGATACTTCTGGTAAAAAATTCTGTCAGCTTTAGCACAAAATTAAATAACTTAAAAATCATGGACCTCCTTCTCATCTTTACCCTTCGTTTGTAAATGTATGTAATTCGCATTTAGGACTGTTTAGTTTGAATTTTTTTCATGGTCCATTACACCTCAGGTATACTAGTACAGTAGTAAGTAGGTATAGTCTTGTGGCTTTAGCACAATGAAAAAATAATCACGATAATTATGTTAGTTAATTATTAAACGTTCAGGACCTAATTTTTCGGATAGCTTCGTATATCATATTTTGGAACTTTTTCTGAAATTGATTCAATAGTTCCACAGTATCTTTATTTCTTGACTAAATTGAAAGCTCCACTTTGTTATAATCACCAATAATGATGTTAAAATTGTCAAAAGCTACCGAATCCATTTTGCCATCCTATTTCATTGAAAGTTCTTCTAGAAATACGAAACACAGGAAGTAACTGTCACAGGTCTTTATTGTCGAAAGTCGGAAATACCTCTAACATGTTCTCTAGATTTAAAAATCCGGTATATCCATAATTATCTAGTTGAAATACAGGAAGAACAACTTCAAGATTAGAATTCTTGCTTGATTGATGCTAGTCTGTCTATGATGATGGAATTAATGTAAACCTAGAAATATCTCAGACAGTGATTTCACCTGCCAGTGAATTAACCAATTTGTGAGAATTTCAGAAAATCTTAAGTATTTCTTTCTACTAATGAAAACTTTGTACCGAATTTCAACTAAGCTAAGCGTTGATGAGTTATCCAGTCATTAAATTTTCTTGTTATTTTTCATTACAAAACTGGAGATGAAATAATTTTCTATATGGACAAATTTAAAGTATTTTCAGAACAGATTATTGCTATAATAACGACATACATAATTAAAAAAAACTTTGTAGTACAATCGCAAATAATGAACTACATCCGTCAATGCTATTTGAAAAACTGCAGAAAACAACCATTTTGAAGCGAATACAATAAAAAGTACCGTCATTTTTTGCATTTCTCTTCTTCTTAAAAAGAAATTGTACAATTTGCCATTAATAACATTAAGGCTAACAACGTGTTCAAAAAACTGCAAAATAAAAAATCTAACGGTTAAAACCCTTTGCAACTCTTTCGCCAAATAACAAATTGCCAAAAACCTCAATAAAGACATTAAAAAATAAACGCCAAAAATATACAGTTATTTGAAAAACACAATAAAACCGTTTACAAAATATATTTTACAGCCAAAGGGTTCGCTAAAATCTCGCAAACATTAAAACATGCAATAAAATTGAAAATCGCGTTACCCGTTCGCAATTTCGGCGAAATAAACGCGTACAAGGTTATGCGCAGAACCTCCTGAAATTATCATTAACTACTTTAGTTCTTATCACAATAGCAAAAGGTCTCTTTTCCTAAAATCGCCATCTACTTGTTTCCTAGCGAACAGTTAAACACGTGAATAATATTTTACCCTTTTCGTTACCGTAACTAAGTCCGTTTTGTTTGGACGGTTATATTATTGAATAACAGTTAAAGGGGACCGCTATGCGTCAAAGGAAGAGTTGCATTTATTTGGGACATTACAAAAACTATTGTTTCCTTTGACTTTTGTCATTCTCGCGAAACAGTGAAACCTCATAAATTCTGTTTTATGGGATATGAAAGAGTTGGCCTTTGTCTCATAGAGGGTAATTAGGATGTAAAAGTGAAATTCTGTTTGCATTTAAGCGCATTCGCAACGCCTATTATGTGAGGGAGTTTAGAAAGGGTTGTTACTTTCACTGAGACATTTAATTTTTGTTTCTTTTCTAGTTATTCTATTTAAGAGAAATTGTACTGGAATAACCATTATGAGACATGCGTACACTAATTAAATTATATAAGGTATCACTCTACGAGCATTATCTGTTTATTAGTAAGATCATCTGAAATCCATTTATAGACGATTACTATGCGTTTCCTGAATTACAAGCCGACGAAGATAATATCGGAATTACCCACAAAAACGTAAATCTGACGCAGTTTTGGCGTACGTGACATATTGTTGCTGTCAGAAGAGATAAAGTAGAAAAAATTATAATTGAAAACTAGATCGGATCTGATCGAAGGGCAAAACTTAGGTACTACTACTAATTTACAGGTAGTCAACATTGTAGATGCTTGATTTAAGTAAGACACTTCAAAAAAAGAAGTTAAATAGAGTAGTTTTGTGGGTTAAAACGCACAATCAAGAAGATCAACATGCAATAATTCGAATGACGTTTCATCCTTAGTTTCGGCCATGATTGCTATCAATTTGTTAACTGTTCTTCCTAATGATAGTAGGGTAACAAAAATGAGGAATTAAAATCAATTAATTATCCTTCAGACAGTCCTTCAAACGGTGGGTAAAGCTATACATTATATACGTATTTATTTAAATTGTATGCGCACTAAGGCAACGTTACTTAAATATTACAGTTTCCCAAACATAAATTAGTCATATGAATTTCAATGCTTCCCGACCTTTAAAAGCGAAACTTTTTATTCGATCCCAAACAAAGACATAATTCATCCACTGTTTATATACAAAGGAGCAAATAGTTCGTTGAAAGTAAGAACAGTTATTAACTACTATGGAAGTCTGCTCTAATAAAATGTTCCACTTTTGAAATATTTATTGGTTTCCATAAAATTGTCGACAAAAAAAGCTTCTAACTGTCGCCAAGCGTGCCCTCTGAAAGTTGGGAGCAGTTGTATAACGGAGCCTTGAAGAGATGACAAGTTTCAAATGCCAAGAATAGATTCGTTCTTAGAAATGGAAACCGAAATTTTGACAAACTGCGGTGTCAAATGCAGCGTGGAGGAATCAGACAATGGCGCGTGAAACGTAAGCGTGCCTTCGTGTTTTGACCATTTCAATAAGTATAGAAAAGAATAAGTTACCAAAGTAATTATTGGACGAATAGTTTTTAACTGTAGCCTAGCGGGGTGTTGGGTCGTCACAATGTGAGGACAGATAGGCGTGAACGTATACAGTTTAGATGTACTGTTTATTTTAAAAGTACATTAGAGGAAGGACGCAGGCGGACAATGGATATCCGATTCATATTCACTTTCAACCGTGAAGTATTTTGGAATTATAATTGTCCACAAAGACGCCAGTGTTCTTTTTATTAACAGTACCACTTTGTTGGTTTTACCAAATAACATTTCAATGTGAGTTCTGTTTCAAATTAATTTCGCTTTATTAGCTATTCCGTAATCTGTGAGCACTCGAGGACATAAAAAGCGAAAACGTCAATCGGAATGTCCAACACATGTTTACACTCAAAGTGTAATGCAGTAGCAAGCAAGATTTATGTCAAATATAATCTCGTATCAGCGAAAAAAGTCTAAAATTCATGAGAACACACGCGAATTAGTAAAAAATGACAACCACATGTGACAGGTTTGAAATTTGAGCTTTTCGACTTCTGTGTCAATTTTACCAGTCATTTGGGACTCGAGATTTCGCGGCGAATTTCACCGAAACGGCGCATTTGATGGCTAATCCTCTGGTTTAAATAGCTCGTGAAATCGGTTTGCTGGGGCAAAAAATGGAATTTTGAGTTATGCTCATTTGTAAGCCACTGTGACTTTATTCGATATTTTTAATGCAAAAATTAAGAAAAGTTCTGGTCAAATTTTTTTTTTCTGTTATTGAATTGGTCATCAAGTCTGAATCTCTGTAAAAGAAAACCTTAAATTGTTGAAATCAATGCAGTATTTAATTTTTTCGAACAATTTGAATTTTTAATCAGTCTGTGTATTTATTTCTATTTCTTAGCATGACCTAACGCAAAAAATACAATTATGTCACACAAGGAAAACGCAATTAAATGTACTGAACATTGATTATTCATCGCAAATGTTCATTGATTAGTAATTTTTGCTCTCTTACTAGCTGTCATGATAAAATGTGTCATGTTGTTATTACTAACATATGTCAATAATTCTGTACCGTTTTAAAAGTTCTACGAAGAGCTACTCATTGGTAATTTTACATTCTCGAATGACATGATAAACCTTGGAAATTCATGGACTGATAAATAATTGATTTGTGAGGCATCTGTTAGACTGAGGCTACACTAGGCTGCGATGCGATCTGCGACTGCGAGAGATGAGCGATTACAACAAATAAATGGATGCTATAGTATATGGCTACACCGTTACATCATCATCAGCTATACCACGTGTAATTCGTTTCGCTTTTCCATAGGCGCATCGCAAATCGCTGCTTAATGTAACCTAGCCTCAATCTGAAAGTGACATGATTGTACCAATTAAGTCATCAAGTGTCTATGTCTGTCTGCTAATCAAGCTACGTATCGTGTGGCTAATTTTGCTAGTTCAAATAGAAAAATCTAAGCCTGACGGCCAGGTCGTCAGACAAAGTGGCATTCTAACAGTGACAACGATGATAGCTAAATCAAACATGCTTTTGACTAACACAAGCTACCGCAAAAAGCTTCGAATGCGCTTGTTACTTGTTTGTCGTAAACAACAACAACCGCAAAAAAGGCAAAATCTAGTAGTTGATTAAGCAGAACTGAAGTCATCGATGCTCACTAAAACGCTAAAGTAATTTGGCTGAAAAAGTCAAGGCTACTTCAAACTTTTACATCAGGAAATTTCTCGGCAAAAGTCCCTCGTTAAACACATTGCAACAGTAAACGCAATATCATGCTGGTAACAGATGCAATCACGGGGTGTCGAGATATCGATAAATGAGTCAGTTCACAGCAATTGTAACTCAATCGGTGGGCGGATGGATGGCATCTGGCAGCTTATCAATAGCTCCCGCCCTGACTGTGATTATTATTATATCTGTAATCATTTTGTGACATAATTACTATAGGGACTTTAAATGTAAGCTAGATACGGTGTATATCGTGGATGTCACTGTAGAATGTACCTTTTTTTTAGCGTGGTAAAATCATCAAATGAGTCCTCCCACCCAGGGCAGGGCTCGGACTGTCTAACTTGTACTGACTAAAATCCACAGTGTTCTTCATTAGCCCTTTACGTCCCAGGGTCACGGTAATGGAATAAGTCCCGCGACCCCGGCAGGCTTTGGCCCTCTAGAGGGGGGCCCCGTCATCTTGCTGACGCTCATTGAGGCGCGCGTGGAACACAACGCGCTGTCGACCCGGGCATGGTCCATGGTCGGGCGGCGAGTTGCCCATTACTAGCCGCCCACATGTCTGCGCCTACGGTGGCCGGAGATCGTCTCCACCCTCCTCCTACGCGAGCATAACTGCTTCGCAGAAGGAGGCTACCGCTTCCCATTCCGTCTCGCCCCGCAGCATGACCTCGACCAATGCCGGGCGTGAGAGGTCTCCGCCTATCGCTGCCGTGAGAATACGGCGGTGCTCTGCCCAAGCGGGGCAGTCCAGCATCGTATGCTCCACTGTGTCCTCCGGGCAATCTCCGCAGTGGTGACACCCAGGCGTTTCTTCCCTCACTATCCGACACAGGAACCTCCCGAAACTTCCGTGTCCGGTGAGGACCTGCGTCATGCGGTAGGTCAGGACGCCGTGACGCCTTTCCAGCCACTCGTCAAAGAGGGGTCTTACCACCGCGATTGCGGCCTGCCCGGTAGAATGTACATAAGTCTTGTTTCATCATCAGCCTAATAATGCTCATACTACTCAGGGACACAAGTTTCCTCTCTGTGATAGGGTAGTGGGCCATAATCCACCACGCGAGCCCAGTGCGGGTTAGTAGATATCACATGTCTTCGAATTTTTGGTTCCAGGTCACGCCGGTTTTCTCACGATGTTTCCAGAGTTTTATTACATTATCACAACTTATACCACTACCAGATGGGTAAGAATAGCCTTACCTAATACTACATCCATATTTCACCTGTTATGTTTGGTAAATTGGTATTAGAGGGCGCACCTATTGCTATCAACCGAGCGTGAAACCGAAATGTTTTTGCTGCTGAGAAATAAAATAGAAATCCCAACAACACTGCTCAGTGCCCAACCTAAGAGTCTTTTCTGGGACTTCATTTTCAACAGTCAAGCTATCAACCACTTCACAACGAGTTCCTTTACCTTTTTTAAATAATATGATAAAGTAATCAAACTAGTCCTCTCGCCCTGTCAAAAGGAACTGTAATATTCCTTATTGAAACAGTTTCAGCAGTGAAAATAGACTATGCATATAACCATGGATTGTCTGCTACTACGCTACGTTATTAAAATTCAAATTGATAATTAACACCCCCCAGTATTTACCTACGTAATCTACTGTATAATAATTATACGGTCGATGACATACAACCCTCAGGCGATACATTGATGGTCATCAATTTGTAGGTGTTCGAGCGTGGCCATCGAGATTATGTAGTGACTCCCAATACATGTGTGTTTATTGAAATTAATTTAGTTAGGTCATGGATTTTAGCTAAGTAACGCATGATTCTATAACCTATGAATTTAGAAACTATACTTGAGAAGAGCTCGAATCAGTAGGCTGTTTTTTTTTTGTTTTGTTCGTAAATGTCTGGACAATTTGAGTAAGATCTGGATACCTGATGTCGTCTAATCGGATACTGCAATGATATTTAGTGTGAAAATCTCTTTTTAATTATCTATTGCACGAAACCAGAGCGGGTCACAAGTCACAAATAGAAAGATAACCGAGGAATTTACAAAGACACTTCAACGTTAACAAAACATCACGCTGCCATTCCCAACCCTTAAGCCTGAACGCCTGACGTCTGGGTTCAAAACAACCACTTGAGTAGCTCATAATGATCACTACTTGAACATCTAACACATGTTAACGTCTCCCCATTAAGTTATCAGGACCTCACTTACGATATAAGATAAAATTCTCTCACTGTACCACGTTAAGGAACCCTTGAGTTTGTATATTTCAGCGGATTTTGCGCTGAACATTTTGAACGTTTAGAGCTATTTGATGAGTTTCTTTCATACTTTCTTCATCATAACTGAAATTGTGCCCGTGGTACTAATATGAATAATCATTATTATTATTGACAAATATATTTGCTACATTAATAACGTAGGTGTTTCCAAGGGTGTAACCACATTGTGACAAATAAGTGATCTATGTTTAGAAATCTCGCCATTTCAGTGTTAACATAAAGTCGAAATGTTTTGCAGTGCAGATAGGACAAAATATTGCTACATAGCAATATTTTGAACAAAAACATTAATACCTTCGCTTTCAGCGCTTTCATCCCCATCAAAAACATAAGTGCTGTTTTTGCCCAACTATCTAACATTGCACCCACTTCACTCTGTTACCCTCTTGCGTAACGAAACCATAAAGGAGTGAGAACGTTTCAGGAAAGATTACTTTTTTGTCTACATCGAAGTATTTTTAACACTCAGAGGGAGTGTTACCTATTTTCGTATATTGCGATAAGTTTGACGAATTTTTAGAAAGACTAATTATGTGACAGCCATGTTTTTGCTAGCCATTTGCTATTTTGAGATATTTTTATCTTTTTTAGAAAGTGGGTTGTGAATTTCACGCGTACAAATGTCAGCAAAAACTTCAGTTCTAAAAACATCTGAAGCTTGTTCAACAGGCTTCAGACATTTTGTCAGAATTCGACAGACATTTTGGTACCTATCAGAACAGCTAGAGCATTTTTTTTAATTTAATTGGAAATAGGCTAGTTTATTTTAATTAGGCATACTAAAATGAGTAACTTGGAAATGTTTAAAATTATTCTTCAATGGGTTTCACCATAAGCAGGTAACACGAGTTTTTTTTTTAGATATGTTTGCTCTAGACATAGTCTACGGTGAAATTCGATCAAAATATGATTCGAGAATTCGAGCAAGTGCTAATGTGTGTCGAGCAACAGAGTTCCATCCATATGTATGTCGTATTGTCACCGTATATGTCGCATTTTGCAAACCGTATCAAACATGGTCAGAAGATTTACAATAGCACCTGAACTGACAATGTACTAACTATCTGTGATACTACAAAAGCACATTTCAAACTTTGTCATCTGTCACTTGAATTCGATACAAAATTAACAAAGTGTAATAAAACACCTACGTTAAAGGGTTTTATGACGGAAACCGTTCCGTGAATTGTAACGACTATAAATTTTTAGTTTTTCTACTCGTAAAACGTCAATCATGTGTACACCCTGTATTATTTTGACAATTTTAACTTTGAAACTGTTTAACTAGAACACAAACCTTTTTGGGAAGCGATAGAATTCAAAATTATTTTGAAAAGCTGCAAACAGCTATGTTTACAAATTAACACCACTCCAAAGCTATCTGCGTTGTTCATAGTCTTTGCACCATTAAAATAAGGCTCAGAATAGGTTGTTTTTCTAGCACTATTAGTATTCTCACCAATCAAAGGGTAGTAACAAAACGTGTTTAAGCAAATCCTAGCTATAAAGTTTTTCGGCTCCTGAAGTAAAAACTTTTGGGAACAAATCGTTGAAAATAAAATGGAAGACCCTCAAATCGATTATATTTACAATAAACACTGAAAGGGTGCGGTTGTAAAAACGGTAGGACAAATTTTCAAATAGTAAAACTCTTAATTTATTGCATTTTATTTCCTAAATGTCACAGCTTGGATTTGTACACCTTGCGTATGTGGTTCAAATGAACAGCGTGAATAAAGCCGTACAAAACCGCCATTTCATTATTTTCAAGTCCTTATTTTTCAACCGATTTTAATGAATTTTAACACGCGGTAAAATATTTATAGACATAGGTCTAAAAACATAGTAGTAAAAATTTTCGAAGAGATATAGGTAATTAGAAAGTTGAAAATCGAACTAATTTATTTACAATCTTGCAACTTAGATCAAGATTCTGAGAATTTTTCACTTTTTTTTTTTTTTTTTTTTTCGTGGTAAAATCATCAAATGAGTCCTCCCACCCCGGGCAGGGCGGGAGGGACTGTCAGACTTGTACTGACTAAAATCCACGGTGTCCTTCAATAGCCCTTTATGTTCCGGGGTCACGGTAATGAGATAAGTCCCGCGACCCCGGCAGGCTTTGGCCCTCTACAGAGGGGGCCCCGTCATTATGCTGACGCTCTTTGAGGCGCGCGTGGAACACAACGCGCCGTCGACCCGGGCATGGTCCATGGTCGGGCAGCGAGTTGCCCTTTACTCGCCGCCCGCATGCCCGCGCCTACGGTGGCCGGAGATCGTCTTGCGACGTCCGTCGCCGTGGGCGTCCACCACTGCGGGTGGGGCGGAGGGAGGACACTGTCCTCTCTCTCACGCGGCCCGCCTCCTCCTTCGCGAGCATGACTGCTTCGCAGAAGGAGGCGACCGCTTCCCACTCCGTCTCGCCCCGCAGCATGGCCGCGACCAATGCCGGGCGCGAGAGGTCTCCGCCTATCGCCGCCGTGAGGACACGTCGGTGCTCTGCCCAAGCGGGGCAGTCTTGCACCGTATGCTCTACTGTGTCCTCCGGGCGATCTTCGCAGTGGTGACACCCAGGCGTTTCCTCCTTTCTCCTTAGACACAGGTACCTCCCGAAACTTCCGTGTCCGGTGAGGACCTGCGTCATGTGGTAGGTTAGGACGCCGTGACTCCTATCCAGCCACTCCTCAAAGAGGGGTCTTACCGCCGCGATTGCGGCGTGCCCGAGAATTTTTCACTTAGGTTCTTTATCAAAAATAAACAACGTTGCGCAAAAACATTCCAAAGACTACGTGATTCGACATAGACTGTAACAAAGTACATTATTTTACCTTTAAACTATTAACAACGAACAATAACATCACTAATTCTCATTAAAGATCCATACGAAAGAATTGCTGAATTCCTAGTAGGGCCCATCAAAAAAGTCTTGCACCTAAAAGTCAATAAATTTTTAATGGTTTTCTGAAGTAAACAATGGTAGAAACATGGGTGAGCTATTGTTTAGTCATTGTTTGTATTATTTGTGTTAATGTGTTCGTTAATGGTTTGTCCGTCTGTCTGTGCGCAAACACTGATTTTGTGCTTAATGCGAGTAATGTCATGGTATGGTGCACCCTGCTGGCACTGTGTGCGCTGTGATTATGTAGCGATGAAGGTTTTAAGGATTTGTATGGAGATCGATGGTGGAAGGAATTTACTGTTATTTTATCCGTTATCTAGAAATACAATAATGTATAGATCTTCTTCGTTGTCGATGATTCCCTACTGCATAAGTTTCGACCAAACCTCTGACACATAAACGGCATTAGTGGTGGCTTCGGACAGATCCTGCAAGGCACACTGTGGTGTTACACTGTGACCAAGACAGGAGATGGGCCATCATTTCTGATTAGGCTCCGCAGTCGCACCCTGCTTCATCCGGATATCCCAACTGGACCATGTTTCACCATATTGTATAATATTTAAGTAAGTTCATCAGAACCAAAATTTCATTTGAATCATTAATTAGTCAGAAAGTTGGAAGCTATTGAGTCAACAATTCGCTGGTGTTAAAATACTGTATCTTCATTATGTAAGTATGTATATTCTGCAAGAAAATACTTTGGTAGTGTAGTAATAAACTAAACATAGGTACGACTGAACCATTTTGTTTAAATGTACCCTAGTAAAGAAAGAATTGAGGCCTTATCATGAGTTTACAGTTATTCTGATGTAAAGTAAACTGGAACTTTGACATTGTCAATTGACAATTTTCAAGGAAAAGATTTGTTCCTTCTTCGCACACCAGAGGCGCTGTTCCATTTTTCCATACAAGATAGATACTGGGAAGACGCTGTAAAGTTAGCTAGTGAAAACTCGTGATAAGGGCTCTGGAGTTTGTAACTTTTTGACCAGTCAACTGAATTTCAACACTGCGTCAGGCCACTGGTCTTACAGCGCAATTTCAAGCATTTCAAATAGTGTCAGAAATCTAAGTAACTATTTCATACCTACATATTACTTGATTATTTTATGGGATTGATATTGTAATATCGTTTAATATTTCATAATATTTTCATTCCTTCAATTCAAAATTGTCACTTGTCGTGCTCCAAAATGACATGCCACGTGTCTCTTCACAAGAAAATAAAACTAAAAAACGAAAGTTACCAGGAATCGCAAACCTGTGTCTGACAACAAAACATTTTGCACATTTTTTGCATTTTGGAAATCATTGTGTTCTGTTTTGTGTTAAATGCAATTAACATTAAACATTTTATTGGGTGTGGAGAAACCACATACAAAGGCGTCGAAAAAATTGTTTAGACTTTTTGTTGCTTTTTTAGAAAATAATAAGTGTGCTACGCTCAGTGTGTCAAATCATTGTGGATAATGTAGGACAATTTATCACTGTTTGTTAAAAATACTTTAGGTAAATTAATACTTTCTCTAATTTTATATTTAATTTACCATAATTAAGTATTTTTATTAAAAAGTTTTCATGGTATCATCTTCAAGAATTGTAGGAGGACGATACGGACTTGAATATACCTAAATCGAGTTGCGTTGAAAGCTGTCGTTTTCTCTTCCGAATCACATTTCATTTTGATAGAAATAAATATTCTTCCTTTTGTAAATTAATTATCTGCACAACTTCTTAAATTATTTTCAGTTGCAAGTCAGCTACAAAGTTTTATGAATAAGTAGTATACTAGGGCAAACATACCTGATTACCTACCTAAAAAGTCTAATAAAAACTCGGTCGACAATTTCGAAAACTAGTGAACTATAAAAAATCTGAACAAGAAGGTCTATTATTCTTCTCGGACCTTCCGAAAACGTTCGTAAAGAATTGTCATATTTTTGAGCCATTTATTTATTCATCTATTATTTTTTGAAAATTGTTTTACAACCCTGGCGCGTGGATGGAGCGCGCCATAGTATACAGTGGACAACACAGGTTATTATTCTATTATCTTACTTACACAATTCTAGTAACTATTCTAGCTGTTATAAAGGCTATATTCGTCTAAACTTTGTTAGTCCTGGAGTCCTAACCTGTGTTCCGACTCGTGCTTAACGTGCGACAAAGTAGTAAAACAATTTGTATTGTATAATGTCTGCCGATGACATTGAACATTAATGTTATTATCTTACTGCTAAAATATTTTAAAGCAAAAAGTATTCACTAGAGCCAAGGCACGAAGATGTATGACGTATGAGACTTTGCTTCATCATATATTTTTTATGTTAATTGCAGGCACTTGTTACTTTATTTACTTTCTGCGTAACATCTCACTAGAGTCATTGTCAGTCAAGATTTTCCCAAGAATGTACCTACACTTGGCTACCAGTTAGCCAGACTTATCCTACAAATTAATACGGGTATCAAAATCTTTCAAATTCTTCCTCATTTTTTAATCCTCTTGAGACTGGGAAACTCAATATACTTAGACAGTTTTAGAAACAAAGTTACAGTGCCATCAGTATCTTATCCACAAATCTTAGGCCCCTCATAGGTACACGGACTGCTCAAGTCGTCAAATTCAACCGCTTGAAGCTATCATTGCTGCAACGACTGCTTCTGAAGCAGCTTCTCGAGCGGTACAGTGACTGTACTTACAGTACATACGTTAAAGACTGTAATTTGCTATGCAGTCCGTGTATGTCTGGCCTTACTTTTTCTGTCGCCTTCTTTTATCTTTATAAAAATGCCTTACTACATGGATTATCATGGATCATTCGAAATCTATAATATTCAGTAGTGCGGAAACAAAAACAAGTGACTGGCGAAACCTTCCTAAGCCCTTAATACCGACCAAAGTCATATCATAAGATAGTCAGCTACCGGATTTAGCTCGTGATTCCATAACATGAGTATGTGTCGTTATCAGCAGTGAGTAGTACAGTCTATTTGACTTCCATCTCAATATCAAATATTACAGAAGCCAACTATCATAAAAATGAGGATTTTGGTAGCTAAACAGATCGTTATAAACTTTATTGCTACCTATCTGGTGGCTTGACCTTGGCAAGGTACGAAGCGGTTGTGAAATCTTTAGTACCTTTTATACTTATAATTTCAGCACGTAATAGTTTACCCTAAAAAAAAAACAGAAATATATTGTAGTATCTGCTTAGAATGAATGTGCTGGTCAGTCATTCAAATAATTTGACCAATCTTCACAACCTTATTTTAATCCAATTTTCCCAGTTATTCATGTCAGTTTGAGAAAACTTGGAACTAAACTTGAACGTAAATATCTTCTTCTTCCTGCCCTTATCCCATTCTACTTGGGGTCGGCGCAACACGCTTTCTTCTTGCATTCTCCCCTATCAAACGTCACAATATCATTAACTCCTTTTTCAATCATATCATTCCTTAGACAATCCATCCATCTTTTCTTTGGCCTTTCTCTTCCTCTCCATTCATCAACATTCATACTCATCACTCTCTTAGTCACATGGGTGTCATTCCTCCTCATCACATGTCCATACCAAGATAGACGATTCTTTTCATTATTTCTGTAACAGGCGCCACTTTCAAACTTCCCCTTATAAATTCATTCCTTACTTTATCCATTCTTGTCACTCCACATATCCATCTCAACATCCTCATCTCCGCTACATGCAATCGTTTCTCATCCATCTTTTCCTCAGCCCAGCATTCCGATCCATACAATACGACAGGTCTAATCACGGATTTGTATATTTTCCCCTTTAACTTGAGGGGCATCCGTGGGTCGCAAGGTGTTCCGGTGACCTGTCGCCATTCCATCCATCCCGAGTTGATCCGGTGTGTCATGTCCCGGTCTACATCGCCGTCTCCTTGGACAAGCGACCCGAGGTACCGAAAGTCGCAAGAGACTGGTATGGGCGTTCCTGCAAGAGATCATCTAAATTGTGTAGGAATTGCAATAATAGTAGGAATCGCAAGGATCTGACAAAATTCCACCGACACATTGCTTACAGAATGTGGATACTGGCTGGCATGGCATCAAACATCTGTAAAAGTCTGCTGTAAAGAACCATGACCACAGCCTGTTCGTATCGTTTGAAAGCAACCCTGTAGAAAAGAAGAGCTAAAGTGTACTTTCATTCAATACAGTTAAAGACTTTAAATTCCTAAATTAATTTATTATTTTTTGCTCTTTTAATATCCGAATTTAAAACAATCGTATTGTTATCTCGATCTCTTGTTTTGTTGTTGCAGCTTATCAAATGCAACCGATAATTATTTTTATCAGTCATCCAGAAATTAATATAAACAGGTAATCTTTATGCCTACGATGACGATTCGCAAAAAAACCCACTGCAGATTTCCCACAAGTAATAATAGCAATAAAAATAAAACTTAGATTAAACGACAGGTATCTGGTAATTCGGTTAATTCCCACGCATAAGAAAAATAACTAGGAGTTGATATTACTAGATAAATATTTGAGATGATAATGATATAATTTTACTGATAAGCTAACGTGTGAATCAGTAGGGCTATGTTCGATGGTATGCCACGTAACTCACGGTTGCAGTAGGTAGTTCAGATTCTGTAGATAATAAGGCAAATAAGAAAAGCTTGTAAATGCACATAGAGTGTTAAGAATCTTCATGTTTTCTCGTAATACATACGTCGATTTTGAAGACCAAAAAGAAATGTTTCGAAAAATCGTGGTCCTGTCGACTTTCTGAAGATGGTATAAAGATCTAAGCTTACTATAAGACATTTATTTTGTAGTTTTTATGAGCATGATCTTTTATAAACTTTAAGCACTAGACTTATTAGAGTAACTACAGTAAGTAACTTTAAAAAAATGCAAACCCAATGCCAAAAATTCCAGAAATTTTGCCAACCCTATCAACCAAGTCCTTATCCAAACAAACGCTTAGCAAAACTTGTATAATATTTAATATACATTAATAAATGTACACGGCTCAACATGCTACCGATGACATTCATTTCTTGAGAACCTATCATGGGGCACTATCAGTCAAGTGGGTTAACCCTGCAGTGGTGACAAAAAGACGAGAGATTTGGTAATCGTCTGTGAGAACGCGCTCACTGTATTCTCTTCCTGCACTGTTATCTTGTGGTGACTAAGAAATTACAAATAAAGGTGGCACTTGAAATTGTGTTTGATAAGTTGTACAATATTTAACAATTCTGCCAGAATACAGGTTGAAGATTACCGTGTGACACTATTAAAAGCAACACGATTGAAATATTGTCATAGGTTCTATGAGATACATAATAATGTAATGTGCTTTAAATCTGAAACTGTGGCCATTTTTTTACCACTTGTTTTGACAATTGAAAACCGACCAATTGGTCGCCTTAACATTACAATGATGTTCTAAAATAACATTAGCCAATGATATTCAGTTGTATTTGAAGCCTCAAACAGGTGTGGTCATATTAATTACGGATATTAAGCTGGCTACTCACTTAGCAGTGTTGCATGTAACATATCAAATACTGTATCAACCTGCAAGTGGGTACGGCTCGTCCGAGCACACTGCGAGCCGCCTTTGTGTTTGCATGACCCGCCGAGTGATTGTATCACTGCGAACTTACAGCGAGCGGTTCGCAGCGGGCAGCCTACGTACTCACTTTAAACCGTATCTGATACGTTACATGCCACACTGCTAAGTGAGTACCCAGCTTTATGTTATAAGAACATAACTGAATAACATCCATACCCACGCAATCAATATAAACGGGCGAGCCTTATAGTAGTCACATCTGTGTAACAGTCATCTCGTTAATAGTCAACATGAGTTTGACTTTTAGCCAATAGATCTAACACCTGTCTGTTGCTTCATCTTCGTCACTATGGTGACCCATCCAAAGCTAGACCCGTCAAGAGATGCTGCAACCATCTGACTGCTCATTCCAGCGCCTACTACCCCACCCGTTCATAGGCCCATAAATAAATAGCGTGAGCTATTTGATTTGAGCAATGCAATTCAACTTCTGTTTACACGAGCGGAGCGTTAGGAAAATACTATACAAATACTGAAACAATAATTTCGTTATACATACCACATTTCGTCAGTTAAAATGACTGATGAATTGTAATCAGAAGAACCTTCGGAAAAGTCAAGGTGGTGAAGAAATCTTTGAAGTTTCAATCACACGTACATTTTATCTAAAGCAGCTACAGCATGCAAAACTAATGTAAAAGATAAAGGTTATCTGTATCAAACACGTGTCCGTATTTATGGCCGTTAAAATAAAATAAATTATTTGTGATACTATTAACGACTACTATGTCATTTTGGTGACAAACAGGCATTTGTCCCACCAGATGGAAATCGGTCACGGCAGCTTAAGGACTCCTGTAACACCAGAAGTATCGCCTGCGCGTTGCCGACCCTGCAGATATTTTTCAAGCCTTTTTTGAAGAGCACCATTTTGCAAGTGCGTGTGCCTGAATCCTGGATTTTGTGCCCACTTTACCTATGATGCCTTAGTTCCCTTTGAGATATCAGAACTTCGTTAAATCTATTCTGGAAAGAAGAGCACGAAATAGCATTAAAATCAAACAGGCAAAAATTAATGCTTAACTTTACTTTGTCATTTTTATTTCTTATTCTAGTCAATGTTGGCTTCAAGCTTCTTTTATTATGCGTTCAACTGCTTAGCAAGTTTTCTTATACATTCAATGAAAATATGTCAATTCGTAATCTATAAAAACTAGCTACCTAATTATCATAATCTTTATGACGGTACTTTTATCGGCATTTGATATAACCTCACCACGATTATATTCAGTGACGAATTCGTCAATATCAATGATGATCTTATTGTTTTTCTCAAAATTGATTATATTTTAGTCAGACCCTTTTCCGATTAGTCTATCTTGGTATATTTCAGAACAACAGTAGGAATTACATCATCAGGATGAGTATATACTTCAATTTAAAGAGTTGTTTGTACAACAAGTAAAAAGGAAGGAGCTATTTCCTACCGGGAAATGATTCAATTCTTAGTACTACTGATAGTTTTGATAATATCATATTTCACAGGTAGACAGGCTGACTACTGCTATATGTATTCGTTACCGTTTTCCTTATGTTCATTAGCTGTAATATCATCAGTATCTATACGCCTCGCATGCAAGATCTAGTATCTTGTAAGTTTCTCTTAAATTTTTACATCCCACAATAATATCTTAAACTTTTCATTAATGTTATTGAGACAACACTGATGTTGGATCATTTTATATTCATTATCATGATAATTATATGACCTTATATATATTTAGCATCATCATCATCTATATAGCTAAGCCTTTTCCTAATTATGCTAAAGTTAATTTCCAGTGTAAACGATTGCATTGGAATACTTTTTGCTACAATGCTTATTATTACGACTATTTCATCAAGCATTACTTTCTTGATATCTTACACTTATGACCCTTTTTTCTACAGATAGTCCAATTTTCGTGCACCTATCATCCCAACATCTTTCTCCATAGATAACCAAACATCAATGACATCAATAAAATTAAGAAACAGGTTACTTTCAAAACTAGTGTGGGAAAAGTTTGCTTCTCTGTTTACACAGATACAGATACATTCACTGCAGAGAGAGATAGTAGTAAAGTACTTATAATCCTTCACCAATAACCTGTCAATCGGGTGTCTTCCTATCTTGTTTATTTTCTACTTGATAATGTCCGAAAGTGTATAGATCACTGGGAAATTGGGTTTGGTAAACAGACTGTTGTAAATCTTAAAGAATGATAGATTACTTTCGGAATGTGAAATGTGACGGATTGTTGAGGAAGCTTCAGAAGATATAACTTTTTCTCGTCTTGTGTGCCTGATAAACGGAGAGAAAATCTAAAAGGGCTTATTTCTGCAACTTGAAAATTGAAATTCCTATAACTGCCATTTTACTTTAATACAATACAAACTCTTACAGTTACTGAGACATGCAGATACGAGAATGATCATTTTTTATGCTTAAAACATCTCAAGAGGACATTAAAACACGAACTAATGAGATAACAGGCAGGCGAAAGTTTTTTTTTTTTGAAAATCCCTGTTATGATTACAAAAACCAAGCTGTTTTCAGGCAATTTTATACTAGTGCTTCATTTGTTACAAGACATTTGTCGAAGCTTGAACTAAAACAAAATACTAAATGCGCTTCGATATTTACATGCATATTACTTTGAAGGATGGCTAATTTACTAAAATGATAAGTAATTTATTTCTCGCATGGATCCCATAACAAACTGAGTAAGCAATCAAATTGGGGGCGGCTTTCAACCCGTCCAGATACCCGACTATCAGTATTTAAAATCCACTCACTTTATTCAAACAGGGCGTTTGATAACCGTTTGATAGAGCGCCTATTACAAAGTATTAAATTGCATTTATACCAAAAATCTGAACGGTGACGTTCGGGGGGCTTAAACAGATGCGAGGTTATCAGTAATCGATGCGATAACCACCCGTCGCGTAATGCGTACCGACAGAGTGACACTCTGATAATTAGTGAATATAGGGATAGCGCGTGATATTAATATTAATTTTGCTTTGTTTTTTTTTGTGACTTTTCTGGCGAAGGATTACATCGAAGTCACAGTCCATTAAAATCTTCTCTAGTATGAAATGCTGCTGCAACGAGTATTGGTTAAGAAGTCTTATAGTTTGTCTTCTGTTCTGTCCCATTTCACAAACTAGGTACATTGGGAAGTAAACCATAACATTAGATGCCGTTTAGTGCTAGTTGAAATATATAGTACACTAGCTGACCCGGCAAACGTTGTTTTGCCATATAAATAATTTAAAAAAAAAATAGGGGTGGACTACCCCTAACATTTAGGGGGATGAAAAATAGATGTTGGCCGATTCTCATAGATACCGGATAAGCACAAAAAATTTCATCAAAATCGGTCAAGCCGTTTCGGAGGAGTATGGCATCGAAAACTGTGACACGAGAATTTTATATATTACTAGCTGACCCGGCAAACGTTGTTTTGCCATATAAATAATTAAAAATAAAATTAGGGGTGGACTACCCCTAACATTTAGGGGGATGAAAAATAGATGTTAGCCGATTCTCATAGATACCGGATAAGCACAAAAAATTTCATCAAAATCGGTCAAGCCGTTTCGGACGAGTATGGCATCGAAAACTGTGACACGAGAATTTTATATATTAGATTTTATAACTGTTACTTTACTTAACTGCTTATCATATAACTGACCTTCACAGGAATAAAATTATAGCTAGACCACAGATCAGCTTTGGAATCGATTTCGGGTTCAAATGTATTGGTAGAGAGGCAATAGCAGTCATGTCACTCATCCGCAACTTGAAAATCGGTATTGTGGCCTTCATTTTAATTCATAAATGAATCAAAGCTGAAAATAAAATGCTCTTTTTATTCAAAATATTCAACAGAAAGTTATCCGACCTATGCCGAGTAAATCGATTCAGCTTCGCAAATCGCAATCTACAGCAACTTTTTCAACGCAAATTGACAATTCCTCCCAAACGGGCCAACCCCTAAAAATTTGCATGCAGAAGCGCCACTTCAAAGGTAACCGTTGATAACTACCTTGCTTTTGGGCTGGTAAAACCCTCACACAATTATAAACCTTATTTCTGAGACATTAAAGTTCAAAATAGACTGTGAACAAAATTTTAGCTTCAGCAAACACTACATTTTCAGTACATGCGAAATTCAACTCTTGCTTGTCAAACATACAGTTTGAAATTCTATAACTATGATGGGATTTTATGTCTTTATTGTCCCCAACATTCAGCACAGATTGTTTTATCTCCAAAGCGTAGTTCCCGAGGGGTGGTTTAACACAATTTTGTACCGGTGAATGAGTTTTGGTAGCCGCCAGCCATCTTTTACTTTGAATGATACATAGTACATACATGGGTATCTATATTGTTTTGATACAGTCTGAATAGGCATATCAAGGCAATGTTTTATATTATATACTAGCTGTGCCCGCGACTTCGTTCGCGTGGTTGTCGGAACTTAACAATCTATATTTTTAGTGCGAAGCGGTGTTGGAGGATACCGATACAATCTTTTATATAAGCTATAGTCCCCGTCAAATAAGTCTGGAATAAAGGTCATTGATCCTAATAATGCATCGTTCGAATTTCATACCACCATCGTTCAAACAAAATAAAATGTAAGGTCAAGATCGCGTCTTACCACGATGCGTTGCTTTTGGTCGTTCTACATTTTTTCGAATGGTTTTGAAATATTGCAAAATACGGGGGTCAACGTATCTTATTTTATTCCATACTTATCTGGCGGAACTATAGTGCTTATTTAAAATTAACAATATTGTGAACAAATTAACACAGCTGTGAACCATCATTCTGGAGCGTACATAAATATCCTGTCCCATCCTGTCCCGTCCTGTTCCGTCCTATCCCGTCATATTCCGTCCTGTCCCGTCCTGAACAGTCTTGTCCCGTCCCGTCCCGTCCCGTCCCGTCCCGTCCCGTCCCGTCCTGTCCCGTCCCGTCCTGTCCCGTCCTGTCTCGTCCTGTACCTTCCTGTCCCGTCCCGTCCCGTCCCGTCCCGTCCTGTCCCGTCATGTCCCGTTCTGTTCCGTCCTGTCCCGTACTGTCCCGTCTTGTCCCGTCCTGTACCGTCCTGACTATCTTATGATTCCATAAAATCGCTATAATTAAATTACTTAAGTTTTTTATAAGATGTAAACTGGTTACGATGAAAAAAAAACAATGTTACTTCAATTTAAACACCTCTATTTCAGGTTTTATTTTAACGCCATCTACCGTTTTATCGTTGAAGTACATATGTTTAGATGAATTATTTGAATATGTAGTTTTGCTATTCTAAGCTAGATCCCGCTACTGAACTGCACGTCTTGGTGTGAACTGACCGTAATTTTACTTCTGAAACACTTTAAATTAAAATAACTTTTGATAGACTGAACCGATTTCGATGAAACAAAAACTAAGTTAAACCTTAAGTTGCGTATAATTTTTGTATATAAACATTGTCAGAATTGAATTCGTAGATTTTACGTGATGTGCGCACAAACAAACAGACAAACAGACAAACAGACAAAAATTTCAAAAATGATGGAAATGGATTCTGTTACTCATCTTTTCACACGCTGGCTATTTTTTGTTTCAATTTCTTCAATGTACAAAAATGAATTTTCTACAGATTTATTATAATTATTATTATTATTATTATGTATAGATTTACGTTTGGTATGTCAGACATCATCGTCTTTCCCACTTTCTGCCTTTATTCCCATTCTTTTAGGGGTCATCGCAACACGTTTCCTTCTTCTATCCTCCCATAAGACCTCTCTTTTTTTCTTCGTACTTACTATTTTTAACACAATCGATCAATCTTTTCTTAACAACGACAGCAATAGGCCATTAAAAGAACGGAGTCTTCTTCGTCATTAGCACTCCGTAACCTTTGCTTGAAGCTGCAGGCTGTAAAATATCATAGTTACTAAACTCAGATAATTTGATCTGAGGTACTCGTACTAGCAAGCTTTATTACTTAGGATAAAGCTTTCAACTTTTTCAAATAGCTAATAAACCCCGAAAAAAAAGCATTCTCGCGATAAAAAGAGCTTTGTTAAAATTATTGTATGTCACTTAGGTAACTGATCACTACTGGTAGGTACCTACTGTTAACTGTGCAAGTCTTAATTCAAGTCTCAATTCTTACAATCATTGAATTACAATATTTGTTTTTAGCCTGGTCTGAAACTAAAATATAAAGGTAAAACTATAAATAATAATAAAAATATAAGTAGGTATAATCAGCCTTAGATGTTTCCACTGCTGGGAAACATCAGTAGCAATAACTTATGTCAGTGTGAAAAAGAAATTGGTTATAAATACAAGACACTTTTATCTCTTTTACGCGGTAAAGCCTGAAATGAAAAGCGGAATCTACAAATTGATAAATCAAATCACAACGCCATCTATGGTGACAGGAGTGAATTAACTTCCTATTCGTTATTGATCCTTTTGGTCTAGTTTATAGTTTTATCAATAGATGGCGCTGTACAAAGTTTCAATAGATCACGAGAGATGGCGCAGATGTCAGTACTTTCTTTCAACGATAAACATTATAATTCTTTTCGCGATTGTTACTACATATAATACTCCTATGTTACCATTTTGATGATATAAAGAACTTGTTTTCAAATATTTTATTACCTGTTTTTTTTGTGTATCCATGAACAAAATTATTGCTTCGTGCCAAAATTGTTTACCAGCGCCACCTATGATTTCAAGTGTACACTTCTTAGCTTGAAGATATCGATTGGTTACATTGTTCACTTTTCTTAGAAAAGGTGTCGCTATACCAAGTGCACCATGGAAAAAAATAACTGTTAGCAAATAAATTGTTTCACATCAAAAACACGATGTTTAAACGATAAAAATATAATTGTGTGAAGAACGAAATGTAGCAGTATTTCTTGATGATCACTGCCATTTAATACAAATGTTGGCTAGAATTCGACCAACAACCAGCTTTACCAAGAGGTATTGTTAAGGGTATTTGTATTACCATTAAAACTAGGGTGAGGCTTAGAAGTGATCTCAACTACCTAATTTTTGTCCTAACTATGATGAATTTAAAATTCAGATTTATAAGTTTGTTCTCGACGGCGACGGCGACGCCGACACGACGACCCAAAAGAGGTGGCAAGATGACATGTGGAAGGATTTGGGGAAGGGATTTTCGCAGCAGTGGGACATCAAGAAGATGTTGAGAAGTCAGTGTTGTAGCGAAACATTAACAGAAAACAATAAAGCTACATTTTAGTAGCGTGTCCAGTGATCCGCCATTAATAAAATAATAGTACTTTTATTAGTTCGCGCGGAATGGATCATTACACTGTCGGCCACGTTATTGGTCTAATTTGGCGTTCGATTTTATGTGTTTGCTCGTCCCGCCGGGCGGCGACCGGGTTTCATTATCCGCACCGAATGCCATAAATTGTCCGGATTCTCTGTGTTTAGAGTGTGATAGTTTGGGAGTGAAAGGTTGTTGGTAACGTTTTGTTAAGTTTCATGTAGATTTTTTTGAAGTTAGTTTAGAGGAGTAAAATAAATAGCAACTTACATAATTGTTAGATCTTTGGGCAGCACTGCGGAAAACAGTTCCTCGAAAGAAGAATTTAGACGATTAGAATTTTTAAAACAGAATTTTCACACTGTTTTAATATCGTTTCCCTTAACTAGTGCTAGTATGATTTGTTATTGCAATTAATAAATTATTATCTACCTACATAATAATATAAAACTTAGAGATGAAATCTGAAAATAAAAATTGAATTTAGACAGGATATAGTAGCAGTAATTTACATTTATTCATATTGATGTGTCAGATAAATATTTTGTTTCTGTGAATCTTATTCATTAGTTTGTACACCTGAAAGCCAGCATTTAATATCAGCAATCAAACCCTGAAAACCAAATCAGATAATTATAATTATTCGATACTACCAATCACACAATTCCACCACGCACGACCAATTGTGAAATTACGTGAGTTCGTTGCACAACTTAATTTATCTGTGTTGTCAGTCAATTTCCGAGGCGAGGCTACTTAATCAGATTCATTACAGAGCGGCTTGTGTCAGCAAACAAACAGGGATCGGTGTTTGCACAGTCGAACCGTAGCGTGCGTAGGCTTATTGCGGAATCGATAGGGGCAGTAATTTTGGCCCGGAGTGTACGTGCCAATATTACAGTAGATTAGTTTTCTGTGTATGTGTGTGTTGGTCTATGATAGTGTCGTACTATTTTGATATCAATGAGGTCACAAAGATATTCTAAAATTAAGTTTTCTTTTTAAGTTTCGTCCAACTCGTTCCACCATTCGTCTTCTGCATGTTCCGCCGCGACGCCTTCTAGCTATATCAAAGCTCTAAATCGTGATTATTTGACCTAGAGCTCATCAATTTAAGAAAATAGAAGTCCTTCTTCCCTAATTTAATTAATGTTACTAGGAATAGTCAAATATTCTACATTCATCGTTTACAAATACCGTTGTTTGTTCAGCGCTGGAGTTGAACTCACGATACGCAGCGTAGCAGGCTTTCGGTCAGATACTGCGCCAACAGTATTGTCAATAACAATACAAATAGTGGTTTTTATGTGTGGCTAGCTTCGATCACTAATAACATCAACATCGCCCGGATAATGGGCATAATTATGATAATGGTCTTAACTATTGTCAAAACAATCGGACCTTAATAAATAAATAATAAACGTTCGATGCCGCCGACACACCCAGCGTGTTCTTGCGAATTTCTATTACTAACAAACAAACTAATACAAACAGGAAAACTAACTAATACTCATCGCTACACCGAAAAAAAACAGATTTAGAATTTAACTCTATCGTGGTGCCACTGGACACGTCTAGCGTGTCCATGTTTAACAAGATGCAGTTCCGCCGAGAGGCCTGGCGTGTCCGCGTGGCTTTATAGGGCGGCATCGCAGATGAACTTCAAAAAAATTGTGGTGGCAGTGAATGTGTTAAAAGCGTTTTCTAAATTAAATTGGGACTAGTGTCCCAGTTAAAAAGAAAATTTTACATTTTTTTTACTAGGAATTATTTAGTTATGTTTTTCCATATCGTTTACTGTAATAACGATATTGTCAAAATAAAATCCACTTTTACGAAGTAAAGTTTTGCAATTATGCTTTGCCAGCTACATCCCGTTTCATCAACTAAATAATACTCTTTTTTACTCGTTTTACAAGTACTTTATTGAGTTGATGAAATGGGACAGTGAGTTGATGGAGTTGACTGAATAGGGAAACGGGTTGTAGCCCTCTTCCCTATGCATCAACAGCATATAAGAACATAGTTTTTGATATGTGAATTATACGTGTATTTTATATCAAGCAAGTAATATCCTCACTACAATATGAACGGCCAGTACTGACTGTAACTAAACTCATCGGCACGGGAAATCGTTTGCAGTAGTAAGTGTTTGTAAAGTCCTCTGCGTAGGATGCGGCAAGTAACCCGACACCCACGGACACCGCTGGGTAACCCTACAGTGACCCCACGTGAGATATACGGTAAAACGTTGTAAAATTTAAGTTTTAGTGGCAAGGATGCATCATGCATGTTGAGAAGGCGGTGTTTAGAAGCTGTTAAAATTTAGACACTATCATATCCGTTCGGGAATTTATAATACCTTTTGAGATTATATATTCCCGAACGGATATGTTCGTGTCTAAAACTGAGGATCTAGAAACATATAGGTTTGTATTGTTCTTATTTGCAAAAATCTTCTGAAGTGCCTAACACTACGTAACATTTTTTGAATTTTTTTTTAAGTAAATTGTTTAGCATTAGTACATAAAAACAGTTTTTATTTTTTAAAAAATAGATTCTTCCTTCTTGCTTATCGTTTTTTTTTTTTAAATCTTGTTTTCAGGAGTTGCTTTCTAAGAATATGTGGTAAGTCTTATAAGGCAGATGAAGCAAACTCAAAATATTGTTCTTAACTTACAAAGGATATGTTAAATTGAACAATGGATTGCGCAAATCAGATTCAAACCAGAATCCGTCTGTTCTACTAAACTTTTGCTACAGTAGGACGCATTTCAGTGGTAATAAAATTAGTAGATATTTATAATAGTTCCAGCTGGCTTTTTAATTGAATGTTCCTTTAACTGAAATTAGTCAGTTCAAGGTTAGAAGGCTAAAAAGCTCCTGAAAGCTATATGTAGGCGTTTCAAGTTAAGTGGTCGTGGGTTCGAACTTCGAACCTAGCCAGTTGCATTACTTTGTGTAATTTATTTAATCACCACCGCTTACAAAATGGTGAAGGAAAATATACGTATAGTGAGGAAACTGGTATGTCCTAACCAAACATTTGAAGACATGTAACATCTATTAAACACTGGTAGAATGGATGGTGGCCCACTTCCTCTCACAAAGAGGAGACCTATGTCCCAACAGTGGGGAAATTATAGGCTGATGATGATGAACCAACGACATTTATATCTAGACTCCTAATCACAGGCGACCGATGTCTGTCAACACATTAGGCAAAAAAGTCTTAAGTTCGTATTAGTTTCGACCACTCCTGTGAGTCCCCTCGTCGCACTGACCTTGAGTTAGCCAATCAGAACGCAGTACCCCGTCCCCCTCGCTTACGTCGTACCTCAGCGACTTGGCAGAAAATTTTCGTTAGTCAGATCGTGCATGAGGCGTCTAAATATAAATGGTCGTTGTGATGAACAATTATTATCAAGTTGTTTCATGTAGCATAATGCTGAACGGTTAAAACGATTTAAAAATGCGTCCTGGGTGGTTCCAGTTTATTCAGAAGTCGAGATAACTGGATTCCGCATATTACTGCATAATATGTAGCTTTGTATTAGGAATCCTCATTAGAAAAACAACCCGAATAAACATAACCCGATTTACCACTTACTCCCTAAATAGGTACAAACGACCCCTAAACACCCCATTCCTATGTCTCAACCTCTGACTCCCGTTCAACCCTCACCCCTAGGGGCGTGTCACTCTACGGGGGATGTCGGGACGTTCGCGCATGCTCTGTAATCAACCCCCGGGATATCAAAGATGGCTGATACGATTGATGGATGGGACAAGGTTAGCGGGTTAGTCCAACGATATAAAAGATTTTTTTTGGGGTATCGTTTTTTTTTCTTCTTTTTTTTTTAGAATGATAGTGAGTGTGGTCGTGATTGTTTTTTGTTTAATGACTTGTATAATTAAAGGATACAACAACAATAATATTTATCTACTTGGTGTTGATCAGTTGGCGTTTTAAATAGTTTGGTTTTGTTAGTTAAGAGTACATTATTTTGTTCTAAAAATTAAGTTTGTTCTCTGAACAAGTACTGAAATTGTTCTTAAATCTCTAGGTTTGTCAGTAATTTGCTTTAAACATAGCCCAGGAATGTAATCCGTTTAAATAAGTATAGTTTTCTAAAGATAGTAGTTGCATAAATGTTAAACATTTTCACTTTATGGATACAGAACAGACACTGTAGCTATTACTACGTGTCAACGAAAATTGTTGTAAAATGTTTACAACTTTCTTTATGTAATCATCTTAAAAAGCCTTGAATGTTAGAATAGACACAAGCTGATCATTTCGTAAAGATCTTTATTTCACCAAGCTTCTCTTTGGCAATACTCTAAACAATTTAAAGAGCCATAGGTTCCTCAGAATCTAAACAAACAGAGCATTACTTAGATTTTTCTAAACTTTGTCTTTTAAACATCACATTCCTTCATAACCAGTTATTACAATATATCCCATTTTTTATGATGTAAAGTCTAAAAAATTTGTTTAATGCCCTGTATAGGATTTCAAGAACGCTTAAATATGCGCTCTCCGTCATCTCAGTGAATGTCAAAGTTTCTAGGGATTAAAAATGATGGATGTCTTGCTTTATTGAGAACAAGCTTATGCCTACGGCGTTGTCCGTTTGGGTACTATCCCACGAGAACCTATCATCATCATCTAAGTACTCATCCACTGTCGGATATAGGCCTCTCCCTTTTTCTGCCTTACTTCTCGGTTCTGTCTGTGTGTCCTTCATCCTACTATTTCCAAGTATCAATCCATACATCTTTACACTTTTTACAATAGTTATAGTTAGATAATGTATCTAGGTTTATACAATTTTCAGTTAATTGTTTTTTTTTCAGGAGCACGCATAAACTATAGAACACTACGAGCAACAATTCTTACGAGTACATTTTGCTTCGTCCACGTTCATTCAATCATACCGCGCACGCCAGTGGCGAGTACTACATAGATACTCATCTGACATTTCTAACTGCTACTACAATAATAATACAAAAACTAATAATTATTTACATGAGAGTAATTTATTAATGTATTATTAGTAAATGTCATAACATTAACCAACACGTTGATGTAGACAGTTACACGATGCCAATTTACCATTTAGATAGCGCCACAGCGCCATTTTACTTTAACCATGGTTCATTGATACCTCTGAAAGTCACGCATAACCATGACTAACTAGATAAACACCGTAACTAGTAACAGGTTGCTATGACATTATATACGAACAATAAAGTTCGTTTAAAAAGATGTTTGATGAGTTTGAAATGTGGCTAGGAAAAAGTTTATAATTTTTGCTATTGATTTTGTTTAGTACCGCGTTATCTAAAGCTGAAGGAGTCTGGAAATTGGAGTTTGGGAGTTGCTGTCTAACAAAATGGGCGAAATGCGTGCCTCTGCCAAACCTTTCTTGCATTTCAGGCGTGTTTATTTTACAGATCGTGTTACTAAAGATACCTATAATTTATTAAAATGTGTTTTATACAGACGTAGGTATATAATACATTTTTTTTTACTTAACGATGGAAAGAGCTATGTTCGGAGTTTCTTTGCGGGATAGAATCCGGAACATGGATATTCGGCGAAGAACGAAAGTCACCGACATAGCTCGTAAAATTTGCAAGTTGAAGTGGCAATGGGCAGGCCACATCGCTCGTAGAACTGACAACCGACGGGGAAGAATAGTTCTCGAGTGGCGACCACGGACCGGAAGACGCAGCGTAGGCAGGCCTCCCACTAGGTGGACCGACGACATCGTGAGGGTCGCGGGCAACCGATGGATGCAAGTGGCGAATTGTCGTTTGGTGCGGCGGTCTAAGGGGGAGGCCTATGTTCAGCAGTGGACGTCTTCCGGCTGATGATGATGATGATGATGAACTTTTAAAGCTTATTGAAAATCAGAACAACTAATTCTTCATCGATGATGATTTTGCTAAAAATAAAATTGAAAATCTATTATTTCATAAAATTATAATGTCTCGTTTAAAGTCACAATGCAAAATAACTATTCTATTTTAATCGAGAGCCACACGGCCAACTATTATATCATCACAACTCAAAGTTCTCGCAATAATAAATTCTTATTCCTAAAGTTGAGAGCCTCAGACCGAACACAATACATCGACCGGCCGCCCAGTCCGCTGTGACAAAAAAAAACTTTCCTCTCTGGCCGTCAGACGACGAGTGACTTACCGACTATTTGTTTTTTTAGGCTGCCCCGCGCACGATAAAATATTTTTTGTGGCAGTAGCTCAGAAGGGATGGGAATTTGTCGATAAATTTTTAGGTCGATAGTTAAAGGGATGAAGTTATCGATATAAATCTTTGTTTGTTTTTGAAAAGTGAGTTGATAAACATGTTTTTTTGTGGAATTTAGGTAAAAATTAAGTTCTTTTTTTTTCATAAAAATTCTAATATTACACTTTTTCATATGTCATAGTATCTATTTATCCCAGAATTACTATCGTAACAGAAAACACAGCTTGCTACCTGTTCACACTTGCCGTACATACAATTGCACACTCCAAGTCATCTATTCTTCGGCCATTAGCCATGATTAACGCTATCCTTATCTCAAACAGATCTTGATAAATGTTTGCGGATGCATGGAAGATGATAGTGTCAGAATGTTTGATTTTTTGTGAGAAGAATGCATGATTTTGTTCAATAAATGATCTGTAATTGATTTCGGACGTTCTTTATAGAAATAAAATAAAGGATAATATTTTTGTGTTCACCAAAAATACTGATCGTGCACCAAATGTTCCTGAATGTTACACAAAATTTGATGATGGACTGCAGTTCTAAGAGCGAGCGAAACGAGCTCGGGACTCGCTGGCACCCCGACTCGGACAATTTAGGTTAGAAGAGGATGGCGGGGTCTGAAAGACCCCGCCATCTTCTTCGTGGTTATTTATTTTTAAACCACCCAGAAGTAGGAGCACCGCTAAGCGGGGCTCCGTCGACCTGCTACTTTACTAATAAAGCTACATTGGACATTAATTGGTGTCAGTTGTTAAATAGATGCTCGTTATGACATATTTTAATTAACATATTTTGGTGCACATTCAGTATATTTGGTGGAACATGGGAATAAATTGAAGTACTTTTAAATACCATCCTAAAATAAATAGCAGGCATTGTGTGCTTATTTACGCCAATTCATGAGGAAGAGTCATCCAAAGGATCTCGACAGCATCGCCACCCGCGCCCTGCCAACAGTTGTAGTTTATTTTTATTTTTTGCAAGAAATGTACTCTTGCTACATTATAATACAATACTTACCAGTACCTTTATCTTGGACAAGTTAGTGTGATTCATATAGTTTAAATGATACTGCTAATATATTTATGATAATTTATTTAATTTCTAATAAACAACAATAGTGGTCTGATTAATTTATCACTATCATTCTGCAATTCTTCATTTGTGACCTTAAAATTAGTCTTGGCCAAAATATACAATCACTCAACATTAATAACATTTATGACTCAAACCATCAAACTATTATTTCTAAACAGAACAACTCGTAAAAACAAATACAATCGATAATAAAACGCGACACCTTGACAGATATCGATATTTCACAAGATTGAAACTGTCGATACACTATCTCGACTTGTTCTTTTTTGGACGCACTATGCCATTGTTTGCAGACAAGGACAGAAACACTGAGCCTTTTTAGGTGTAAAAGAGATGGCGTTTCTCAAAAAGAAGGAAGAGAGGAAGAGAATGCTGTTAATTTTCCATTTCATTAGAATACAATGAGAGTTTTTCTTTGTTAATTTTCCTTTTTTTGAACTTTGTAATGGGAGCTGTAATAGCTATCTTTTAGTCGTTTTGAATAAATAATTGACTTCAGCATTGTCGTAGTAATAGGTTTGTAGTAAAGATAGCATTGCTGATGTTTATATTTTAGGCTGTGTTTTGGTGTTTATATCATGAAAGAAAGCCGTGTTGCGGATCTTCAATATTTCGAAAGTCTGATTATATCTTTATATCTCTTTTTTGACTAGAAAATAATCGAATTAAAATGAAGGGATTTGACTGACTAAAAACACCATAATCCCTTTGCCCTTTGCGTTCCAGGTTTACCCTTTTAAAACATTTCCGCGATGATTATTTGGTAAATCGGCAGGGACTATCAGATTCGTACCTAAAACCACCCTAATGTCTTCAATTGCCCTTTTCGTTCCACGGTCTGTTTAAACAGCATCAGTGGCTACTAAAAAAGTTATAAGGAAAATTTTATGTTTTAGAATCTCATTTCTAAAAACATTGCAGGTTCTGAGGTAGTTCTATAGATTTTATTAGCATTATAATAGGAGGCCGGCTCGATTCGCCATTAAACCTAGCTCGAGAAAATGGTCTGTTTCAATTCATTATATTAGTTCATACGTGTATAAGATGGGGTAGAGTGGCCATGTTGTTATGATTGCTTAATATTTTGGTTGATCGACGATCAAAATTTCTAAGTTACTATTTTTCTGTTTCGGTTTTTAAGTTAAGTGATAACAAATTGATTGATCTTATTACCCAGTTACTGGAGTCGTTAGTGGTGCTGAAGCATCTCTTTATATGGTTAGAATAGATAACAGCCACGTATAATACCGGTATTAATAATAAGTCTTGAGTCAACATCAACAAGTTACAACAAAAAAAAAATTGTGAAAGTTTTGCAATCTATATTTTTCATACGTCTTTCAGAGATTATCACCAACATTCAAACTACTATTAAAATAGATCATAGCTGTTGCTGTATTAATTTCTATAGATCTTCATTTTCTAAGAAACTCTTCAAAGTTAGAGTGGCTTTTTCTAGGTAAACACACTTCATTGTAGACTTTGGCTCTGTCACCTTTAACCTAGACTAGAGCCCAATCTAAAATTTTGAAAAAAAAAATACATGATTTTTTATCATGTCTTGCAATTCTAAATAAAATATCCCATGCATCATGTGTAGAAGCGTGGTGCATGTACGCAAGCTGCAGCATAGGCGGTCTACGGCATAAAGGAACCAAACTGGTTTGTAGCCTGAATGCCGACTCAAGTGGAGGCTGCAGTACTATACTATCATTGAGGAGCGTTGGCCACTGCACGCAGTTGTTTTGGACTGATTAAAAAAAATTGTTGCATGACACTTCTTTGTGACAAGGAACAAATTGGCTGTTAGGTTAAGTGGAACACAATGTTAGATATTCTGAAATTGAATGATCTGTTTGGCAGTCAAGAGTAGTTATCAAAATCAAAAGAGGGTTATTCAAATCAGAGATATATTGAGAGTGCGCACTTTTTAGCTCCCTCTTCCTGTTGAAGGGAGAAGAGGTGGGATTGATTTCGACTGCCCATGCCATCTCTTCAGCCACTCCTCAAAGAAGAGATTTACTTGGATAATTTTCTATGGAACTAGTGATTTTTAGATGTCTTAGTTATAAATATATTAGTGTTTTTTTGTCTCTAAAAGTTTAGTCATTTCGAAACCTCAAATGTTATGACTATGAGTAACTTAGAAATAATTAGTCTGCTTTTGAAACTCCGAGAATAGAAAAATCAGGCTTATAAGAATCACAATATTTTTTGTTATATTTATGGTTTGAAGAAAAATGATTTTCAGTTAATTGTTGAAAGATAAAAAAGTTTTCCAAATCAACCAACAAAAAAAAAAAACAGAACCACGTGCAGTGGCCAACATCAATCAACATCACTACATAGATTATTGGGTGCATTCTGTACAAATCATAAAACTTGATTAAAACTTCAAAAGTTATAATGCAATTAGTTTTATGTTGTTGGACGAGACTCAGTTTCTTATGTTTTTAGAAATGTAGAACCGAATTAAGTTTCTATAAATCAACTGACTTTGAGTTACGTAAGTATCGAAAATCTGGCAATTTTTAAGCATAAAGCTCGTTAGAAATGCGTAAAAGGACAATTAGGCTGTATTCCAGCTCTTTGCTTCAGAACTAATTGGCAATGAATGGATTTTTTTGTACCATGATAGAAAGCGGTCACCGCAACCTATGGACTCTTGCAACCCTATAGAAGTATCGCCTCGCCTGCGCGTTGAGGGAATCAAGCCTTTGTATCTACATTCATGCAATATTCTACGGAACGACAGATAAATGTGGATAAAACGTCTGAAGCGTTTGATGAGCTACATAAACTAGTAAGGGTTTCCTATTTTTGTCACTTACTCTCTTTTGTAGATACTCGTAAAGGAGCGGATCGAGATTTCATGTGCTTGCAAAATCTTATTGCTTTTCTTCCAGCATCGAGCTTTTGTTGGAGCAACAGTGTATTATCCACTTAAATTATTAAGACTGTCAGCGCTTATTATTTACACTTTACAAAAAAAAAACTTTCTCAATCTCGTTCGAATTTTAAAGCATTCGGAATGAAAAAATTGCAGTCTTTCACCGCTTTATCGAATCGAATCGCGAGCCGAATGCTCCCGAAACGCGCCGAACGGCCGAATTGTAGCGAGAGTTCGCGTGTCTTTCGGCCGTAACCGTATCTTCGGTAGATAAAAGGGTCCCTTGGACCGTTTTAATTAGGCGGTAGAATGTATCGGGTGCCTGATGGCTCGATAGGGTTGCCGTGCAGTATTGGAATTTTGTTGCAATTTTTTTCTTTATTTTTTTAAGTCGTTTTTTTGGCAATTAGTGTGAATGTTGTTTTTATAAATGTATTTTATGGATAAGTTAGATAGTATGATCTTATATGGAAGGGCGAAGTGCTCGAATCAGTTTTGTTGGGCCTTGATTTACCGAGTTTAAATGTTTTAGTTATAGGTCTTTAGTCACGCACGATAAACTAAATTTAAACAATTCGTAAATGATCGGTCACGTTTTCGTATTTGAATTTGAATGGTAGTAATAAGCTACCAAGTTAATCATATACATTATAGGGTAAAACCTAGGTAGAGATACCTAGGTTAACGAAGTGTTTCAATGTCTCCAGAAAAAAAGAATCATAAAAATACGTATTACCTACAACTTATAGCGAACACTACCTATTCCTGAATAAATATTTTTCGGTAGTTTCGCCTTGAAAATTATTCCAAGGAAAACGTACATTTTCAAGGATTTAAAGTAGCCTTTAAATGTAGGTATGATCCGAGATTGCAATCTCTCTCTGTGCCATATTACATGTAAGTACAGCGAAGATTGAATAACAAATATCCATCTAACCCATAATCACATTTTTTTCTTAGTAAGAAGTAAGATAGGGAAGAGTAAACAGCAGTTTAGTAGTCAACCCTGCCGGCTGCAGGGAGGTACGTAACCGCTTGCGATCGGCTGGACAGTGCCGTTCGGCTAATGCGTACCTATACGCGGCAAAGCTTGACCGCGATGCCTGTGGACTAAAGGCATTTTTTTTTAAATTTCACCTTAATTGTAAATGTAACTGCTGTTACTCTATTTAAGTTAGTATTACAATTTAATATTTGTATAATTTGGCTTTTTTATCTAGGAGAATGTATCTAATCACAAAATTGGTTACGTCGATGTGTTTTAGGGCTTGCACGGCAGCTTTACTGTCGCGCTTACAGACATTAAATTACGATAGAGGGAGAGGGAGGAGAACGTTTCTTGACGTTTCACTTGATTGACGTGGCTGACCATAGCCTAATTAGTACAGTAAAAAATATAATAAATAAATAATTATAATTGCATAACTTGATAAAAAATGCTATGCGGCAGTCCCCGAGTGCCACTTACTTTTTATTTATTTTTTCATGTAGGTATTCTAAGAAAAGCCACTTTGTATTATTAAACAAATGCGTAAATGTAGATGTAAATCAACTAAATAGATTAAAATGATGTTCTAAAAAATGATAAACAACAGGCGTTTGAACTATTACTTAATTTAAAAAATAGCAGTTTTACTTAGAAACCAGCCTTGGTCAATTTATTAATTATCTTATCAGTTAATTATTGTAACAAAAATCAGGAAGTTGTTAACTAAATTGATTATTTTAACATTGTGTTTTGTTATGGCAACTATTTTTCCGATTTCAAAAAAGGAGAATTTTTGTATTTTTAACCGATTTAAAAAAAGGAGGTTATCAATTCGACCCATATGTATGTAATATTTCCAGAACTGCCCAGTTTTCGATTATGTTAGTCTATATCAGCGTCTGAACAAATGTGCCGAATTTCAAAAGTGTATGTATGTATGTATTTTTTTATGTTTGTGTTTGCATATCTCCGGAACTACAAGTCCGATTTAAGTTTTTCTTTTTTTGTTGTACAGTCACGAGCAATAGTATGTATACACTAAGCAATATTCAAAAGCGATTTTCTGCTACCATATTGATAAAAACTTTTGCCTTTTCATTTTGACTTCTATTTTGGAAGCCATACTATTACGAAAGAGGTCTTATTTCAAAGTGGAAACCAGTATGAGTAAATTGCGTTTGAATTTTTTTAAGTGTATACATATTGTTATTGCTCGTGACTGTACTAGGTATTGTTTAACTTGGGGAATACTGCAAGTTTCATTAAAATCAGTTCAGTCGTTTTTGAGATAGGGTTTTTTTTCAGCTTATTGTGTACATGGGCGACGTTATTACCGGTGCTACGGATTACAAAATTCTAGTAAACTTGTAAGAAAATTATGTATTTTTGAAGAATTTGGGTTGTATATTTAAACTAAAGAGTAAAATAAAAAACTTATTCAAAAAAGTAACCGACTTCAAAAGCAACCACAAAAAAGGATAAAATAACATACATAATAACTTTTTTTTCGGAAGTCGGTGGCTTTGTTAAAAAAAAGTTATTATGTATGTTATTTTGACAGGCCTGTTGGTCTAGTGGTTAGTGACCCTGACTGCTATGCTGGAGGTCGTGGGTTCGATTCCCACCCAGGACAAATGTTTGTGTGATGAGCACGATCATTTGTTCTGTGTCTGGGTGTAATTAATCTATTAGATGTATGTATTTAGAAACATATAAGTATGTTTATCAGTTGTCTAGTACCCATAACACAAGTTCTGCTTAGCTTGGGACTAGATGGCGTTGTGTGATAGTTGTGGAATATTATTATTATTATTATTATTATTTTATCCTTTTTTGTGGTTGCTTTTGAAGTCGTTTACTTTTTTTGAAAAAGTTTTATTCATATAGGTACCTATGTGTGTGACCTCAAAACTCCGTTTTTATTAATCCATTTATTTTGAAAAAAACCTTTTTGGTTGGTAAGATATACAGTACTTCCGCACTTCTACTTAAATTCGAAGAAATATACCAACTTCAAATACGACTTAATAGGGGATGACATTTTTTATGACTTACAATTAATTTGAGCTTGAATCACAACTAAAATGAACTTTTTGCGTAATAAGAACACACAAACTTTGACAAAAACACATAAAAGTAAAAAGTAGTAGCAAAAAAGTCAACAAAAAAAACGAAGTCACTGACTTTCGAAAGTACTGATTTTTTCTCTGTATTTACACTCGAGAGCAATGAATCCGGGTCACTTAAAGAATGTTAAAAATCTCGGAAACTAAAAATGATAGGTTAATGCAATAAATTGTATTTAATAGATAATGTAATACTCCTTAAATGAAAGTTAAAAAAATATGAGTCACCATACATTTTATTAACACAAAATTACATAAAGAAAAAAACTGCTGATCTCTCCTTAAAACAAAAATAGGAAACATGAAATTTTTGAACTTTATTACGATTTTCTTGAATTTTAATACTTCGTATTGCCTCCTCGTGCTTCCATTACTGCGTTTACGCGGTTTGGCATGCTGTACACCAAGTTCCTTATACGATTTTGGGGAATATTCTCTCATTCCTCTGTGAGAGCAATTTTGAGCTCACGAAGCGTGATTGGGGGAGGGTTTCGTTGTTTTACGCATCTGCCTAGCTCGTCCCAAGCATGCTCGATCGGGTTGATATCCGGGCTGCGCGCTGGCCACTCCATACGAGTAATGTTCATCTCTTGAAGGTAGTCATTCACAATCCTACCTGTATGAGGTCGGGCATTGTCATGCATAAATATAGCATCCTCACCTAAATTGACCATAAATGGACCAACGTGATCATTGAGGATTTCTTCCACATATCTTACGCTAGTTAAAGAGCCGTTTTCTATGATCACCAGCTCTGTGCGACTTTCAGAAGAAATTCCGGCCCACACAAGTACAGACCCACCACCGTAGGCTACTTTTTCTTCGATGCATGCTTGCTTGAATCTTTCCCCTGGTCTTCGATACACTCTGTGTCTTCCATCGTGCTTGTAGAGCATAAATTTTGATTCGTCGGAGAACATAACTTTTGACCAATCTTCAATACTCCAATTTACGTGGCTCTGGGCATATCTTAGTCTTGAAATACGATGCCCACGCTCCAGTTTAGGGCCGTTTGCAGGTCTAAGGGGTTTTAAGTTAGATTCAGCAAGCCGACGTCTTACTGTCCATGCACTTGGGTTACTTCCTCCGAGGCGTCGAAACTGATTGGTGAGTTCAGTTCCTGTGAGAAAGCGATTTCGAAGCATGGTGTTCACCAAGTATCGGTCTTCTCGTGCTGTGGTACACCTGGTTCTGCCCGTTCCTGGTCTGCGTAGGTTAGAACCAGTTTCTTCGTAACGTCGGAGAACTCTTTGTACTGTTGACAGCGACACACCGACAGTGCTGGCTGTATCGCGCTGACTCCGGCCGGTTTCCAGCATTGTAAGTATTCTGGTGCATTCTTCAGGCGTAAGCGACATAATTTCAGCTTGAATAATGAATATAGAGCACTATCAACATGGTTTATGTACCCACATAAATGACAGATTACAAACAAAAGCAAAACCAAATGCTGTAATTTCGTAGTTCCATCTTCGAAAGTGGCCCTTTTTCAAATTTGATTTTTTTATGATATAACTTTACAATAACTAAGAAGTTTTAATACCTTCATTTAAGGAGTATTACATTGTCTATTAAATACAATTTATTGCATTAACCTAGCATTTTTAGTTTCCGAGATTTTTAGGATTCTTTAAGTGACCCGGATTCATTGCTCTCGAGTGTATTTAAAGTAGGTAGGTACTTTTTTTTGCAGTTGATAATTATTGTTTAGTATTATCTTCGAAGTTTATTGACATATTGTTGTATCACGCGTAAGTCGCATGACCAACATTATCGTAGGGTACGCATGCTTCGACAATCACAGTAGATAATCTAAAGTAGCGCCATGTTGCGTTCTAGAGGCAAAGAGGGTTCAGATAAAGATTTTAGCGAGAACTTACTTGGTAGTTAAGCATCAATAAGTGTTTCTTAATTTCACATTTAATTAATTCCATGAATTAGATAAAAGTGTAGTAAAAAAACTGTACAGGAAAAAGTGTCGAAAACTAGGTCACCATGAACTGTTAACGCGATCCAGTTTAGGCTGTGGGAAAGAGATGGCGCTAGATGACTTGTATAGCTCTGTCTTTTTCCCACAGCCTAAACTGGATCGCGTTAATAGCTAGTGGCTTACCACGAGCTATTAACGCGATCCAGTTTAGGATGTGAAGCCACCAGGAGGCACCAGGAGCCTTAGCTCCTGGTCATTCGACAGTAGGCAGCAGTAATCCGCTACTACTTAGTCCCTTCGTACACAACGCGATGCAAGTCTCCGATACTTTACTACTTGAGTATCCAGTTGACTATCGCAATACGATTCCATAGATGTTCATGCACAGGCACGCGTCAATGGATACCAAAGTCGTAATGTATCGGAAACTTGCGAAGCGTTGTGTATGAAGGGGCTTATACTATCATACTGCAGGGCAAACGTCTTCCCGATGATCCAAAATTTGGAGTTCAACTATTTTCGCCATCACTTTTTGTACCAGCTCTACCGATGCCGTTCAATGTAAATAAAAAGTTATAATTTAAAAATTCAAAATAACTCGAGTAAGTTCCCACTGCTGGTACACAGGCCTTCTCTCTGTGAGAGGGAGTACCACGCGGGCCCAGTGCGGGTTGGTGGATGTCACAATCATGTCTTCGAATTTTTGGTTCTAGGACATGCCGGTTTCCTCACGATGTTTGTTCTTCACCGTTTTGAGAGCAGTGGTGTTGAAATAAATTACACAAAGTAATGCGCCTGACGGGGTTCGAACCCACGACCTACAACTCGTAAGTCGAGGCCGATACCACTGGGCCACCACTGCTCTCACTGAGTAATCGTCAACAAATTTAATATTTTTCATTACCACTGCATATTAAAGGCGTCTTCTATCTTCTGCTAACTTTAGAACATTATTTATCTTTCTCGATTTTTCCCAACTTGATTATGGTGGACTTAAAGTCTAATAAGATTTAAATAAATAATAAAATCTGACTTCCACATGCAAAAAAATAAGAATCTGCAAAAAATGTTCTCAAGTTCACAGAGTCAACGGTGGAACTGCCGAGTCCAGTTGCAGGCGGGCGCACCGGACAATGCGACCAGTTCCGCAGATCGGCAATAGCGACCAACCAGCGATAGTATTTCGCTATGTGGCCCCAGTTTAAACCAATAAACGGTAAGTTGTAGAAGTTCCATCGAAATAAGACTAGTCTAGTTCAAATGTTTTAATGAGTTATTTTAATTATAGACCAAGGAATAACGTTGTTGAAAGTAATTAAGATGATAGCAGTAGAGAATTTTTTTTTGATACTTTGCCCCACTTTTGAAATTTCTCCTGAACGTGGGTGTGTACACAAACGCCCAGACCCGGAACAACTACTGATAGATCAAACAAATAATGTTTCTGAAGATGATGATGATCACATTTAAACACAAGCCAATGCAGTTTTGGAAGTTACTAATTGTATTAGTAGAATACTTTCGACTGACAATGTTTCAGTCAATCAACAGATTTACAGATTCCGACATAAAACGTATGAACTAGAATATTTCTTATTGCATAATAAAGTTAGCTTTCTGCCTTCCACCGCACCACCACCGCTCACCAGCCAACTTTATAATATTGCTAAAATGTCAGACCACCTGTTTGCATCCCAGCGAATTTCCTTTACACGACTCGATTTTTTATCTAACTTATTGAGCCGATATGTGTAGGTCACAAAATAAACTCCGTATTTACATTTTGAAGTCCGTTCTCGCTCTCATTCGTACTTATCGGTATAATATTGGATGGTATGCTAATAACATCATACCGGTATGCGAATCACCAATTCGCATAGCCTGTGGTGATAATGGAATGGTCCTGCGGGGGCGGTTATTGTTTACTTACCGTCATCGTAAACGTTTACTGCTGAACATGTCTCTTCTTAGACCGCTATAATGATCGCTTGTGATGGTGGTTTGACTTGCGTTTATGTAGCGGTTGAGTAATGGATGTAGACAGAGATCGAAGATTTTGAGACTACAGGTGATTGCTGTGATACACTTTCTGCGTCGTGGGACTGTCTAAACTGGTTACTGTGACCAAGGAAGGCAAATAAAAGAAAAAGGTGGATTTTAGACAGTACGAGTCTGATAGTCTGTTACGCTCCATCCAGAATGGTTTGACCGAATTGATGGTTTTACCGAATAAGAAACAGGAATACACTTTCTGGTATTCTAAGGGCCTAGAGTACCTCCCGGATAGCTCCCAAGATTATCTTTACTGGAATTCATGATATTTGTAGGTGCAGTACAATTTCTGACACAACCCTCAAATCACGTCACATTGCGAATATTCGAAAGGATTTGACCACCTTTAAATTATAAAAAGGCTTATCAACTTAGTAAAATCAGATAAAACAGTTCGTGATGATAGCTGGCACATTTGTGATTGATGGTAGCCGCATCTAATATAGACTGCAGAGTCTCTTGTCATTGAAAGATAAAAACAGTAACATCAGGTTTTAAGACATTGATACCATTTAGTCATTGATATGAAAATATATGTGCAGTTCGTCTCAGACCCAAGCCTTATTTGAATCCAGATGCGTTGAACAGGACTTAAATTGTAGACACAATTCAAGAAACTGCTACCGACAAAACAGAAGGCCCTACCCATCATAAGCAATTAAAATTCCCATTAAAAAGGGCCGCTTTTCAACACGGTGTCACCCAGAAAACCCAATGTGACGTCATGATTATTCATGACAATCCTTACAGCAACTTTCATGGAAGCCCCTCCCACCCGGATTCATACGATACAGAATAATCGTAAATCTTGCGCGTGCGACGAATACTGAAACAAATGAGTTGCTTGACGTTTTTATTTGTAAACGAGGAGTGGGAAACCCGTATAGGTAATCTAAACCACTGTGTTGTACGTGATGGGAAAGCTTAGTGATAAAGTATGAGTTTTTATAGAACTTGGTTTGGTATAAGGTCACGTAGTTTAATAAGCTTAGGTAGTTTCGTTGGACAAGCAAAGTAAGTACTGATGTAGCTTAAATTTCAGTTAACAGATAGAGAAATGAAGACAATGAATGGGTGGACTGTGTGAAGGTTGAAATGGCTTGAAAATAAACGAATGCTGAAATGATGGCTAATTCAGTAATAAGTACGATGAAAATGTGCTTTGCCGAATGAATTGGGATATGGGTAGGAGAATTTTCATGAGAATGAAATGATAAAGACTAAACGAGACTGAGCAGCTGCATCTGACGGAGAAGAAAAGGATGTAAATTTCAAGCGTTTTTAATATCGTTCAGGAATTATATTTCTATTGACGATGATGAGATGTTCAGACTAACAAATCGTCCTAGTCAAGAAAATTTGCATTTCATTAATTTTTTGAAGAAGTTGATTTTAGTTTCAACGATCATGACTGGTGCTAGATTAGGTACGTAGAAAAAGAGAATCAAAGCAACGAAGCAACTATAGTTAACAATTCAAATCCGAAGTCACCCTGCATTTAGTTCGATACAATACATTTTGTTTGGACGCAGAAGACCATGTAACGCGAACAGCTCAAAGATGTTGTGCCAAGAGGAGGTTGGCCAATTGAGCATTATGATGACTAGTCAAAAAAAACGTACAACAAGCATTAAGACTTTCTTAACAGTATGTCTCAAGTGCAGACCTGAACTGAATACAACCATAACATCACAGAAAAAAGCAATGCTCTCAGATAATACTTGTATGAATAATTGAATGGAAATTGTGTCATTATGTTCTTCTACGTTTACTTTAGGAAACTGTTCTTCTTCTTTTGATTTCTCTCCAAGGGTAACTATTGCGTTTATATTTACGTTATTTGATTTTTGAATATTCTGAAGGAAATTATTGTATTCTGAATTTCTTGTTGTCAAATCCTCGAATGTGCTAGGAATGTTTGAAATTGGTGAATACAGAAGAGAATATTCAAAATTTAACGGTCGGCACCACAAGAATCAAGCGTATGAGATCACCGTTTACAAAACACAATTTCAATGCGGTGGTCTATTCGGAAATCAAACCACATTGCAACTTGTAGTGCATACATAATTCGATGATTCATCATACATTGTAAGTCAAGCTGTCTGTTGCGACTTCTTCGAACCAGTTTCCTAACGTCTTTTCTCACGTACGTTTCATACATATGAGTAATTAACAGTAAAGACATTGCGAAAAATGAAACACTAAGATTTTGGGGATCCTTATCTATTGAACTAAAGGTATTGTGTTAATTGCAGTGTACGGGGACGGCCTTAGATAATGTCCTTATAGTTGCTGAAGCTTTTAATTCAGTTCATACTAGCTTCTGCCCGCGACTTCGTACGCGGATCCTGTTGCTTATGCCAGCGACACGGGGTCGTCAAAATCGAAGATCTGATAAGTCTGATGTCCAATTTCAAGAGCCCGGGTAAAAAAATAAATGGGAGTTTTGGCCTGTAGAGTCAAATTTTTATTCATATTTATATTCATCGTCATCAAAAATTAGATCTAAACTGTTACCGCCGGAGGACTATTCCCAGCGTGCGTGGAGGTATTACCAGCTTATGTTATTTTAAAATTATACAGTGAAATAAGTGATAGCTTTGATTTCCACATCACGTGTTCCAGATCTTCAATTTTATACGTCAACAGAGAGTGCTTATCAGGCTGAACAACTTTGCTAAGACATCATTCCTATATATGTTGTGGTGTAGCTGGGCTCTTGGTGTTCTACATCAGGTGTTCCAGATCTTCAATTGTTATACGGCAACAACAGAGAGTGCTTATCAGGCTGAACAACTCTTGCTAAGACGTCATTCCTGTATATGTTATAGTGTAGCTGGGCTCTTGGTGTTCCACATCAGATGTTCCAGATCTTCAATTTCTATACGGCAACAGAGAGTGCTTATCAGGCTGAACAACTCTTGCTAAGACGTCATTACTGTATATGTTATAGTGTAGCTGGGCTCTTGGAGTTCCACATCAGGTGTTCCAGATCTTCAAATTTATTCTCTCAGCAGAAAATGCTCATCATGTGGAACAATTTTTGCTTTGGCACCATTTTTGTATATCTTATAGTTTAGCTGGTCTGTTGCGGTTCTACACCAGGTGTTCAAGTTTTTAAGATAAATTATAGCCTATATGTTGGCCAGACTTAATACCTATACAACAAAAAAAGAATCATTCAAATCCGTCCAGTACTTTTTGAGTTTATCCCGGACATACATACAGACAAACAGATAAACAGACAAAATTTCTAAAAACTATATTTTTGGCTTCGGTATCGATTGTAGATCACACCCCAAGTATTCTTTTAAAAAAATATTCAATGTACAGTTTTGACTTTCCTACCATTTAATTATATGTATAGATTTATTATATGTATAGATAATAGATTCAGTTATTCAATTATACAACGGTTGTTTTTACAGTTTTTGCAGAACAGAATACGTTATGTTTGAATGTCTACTTTAATTTTATCCTAATTCTTCGAGCTTTCGTAGCACTTATTTATTTTCTTATTTAGTACAGCGTTGCCCATTAAAACTAAAATAAGTCTTTAGTTAGTTTTAATGGGCTTCTATCACTCTGTTGTCTCACAGAACCGCTAACATTCTATAATTATCTTCTTATATTCATTAGCAATGAAGTCCAATCCAGGGTTGGTCTCCACAAGCACAGGAAAATAATTCAAGGCAAAGGAAAATATATAATTGATTCCAGTGATGCAGAAAAAAGTCTGAAATGGTTTAATATCGTCAACTGAATTAGCGGAACTAACAGCCGCATCTCCAAGATGGAATGACCTAGAAACTGTTGTTAAATATTTTTAATTAGTTCAAACAAATTGCAGAAAATGCACTTCCTCTTCCTAGCATTAGACCGTCCGGTTTTCGGGGTCCAATCGCTGGGTAAAGTGGTTAACTGAGATCACCGTGGAAGCATATGCAAAACACTGTAATTGCTCACTGAAATTAAATCGAGGCAGACCGGAAAACGAACTGCACATTTTAGAAGAAAAATCTTTTATCAAATTCTTTAGTTAATTGTTTCTAGATTTCCGTATCGGAAGTAACCTTCCGAGGTCCAATTATTAACGTATTTGGGCTTTGTGAATATTAACACAGTGCCATGATTGTTGTTGGTAAAGGCTTGGTGGTCAAAATACTGGCAGTTAGATGTGACGTTCATAAAAAGAAAGACGTATTCATTTAAAGAGTTGGAAAGGAAGATAATCCGTCGGCTCTAACCGTCATTTATAGATGTTCACGGGTAGTCCAAAAACTGGGAATAGCTCTTCCCGAGGGCAAGAGTGTGGGTCTGCATCTTCCATCCAAGCAAGGATTTTTGTCTTGCAGAATTAAACCTAAATATAGGTCATAATATTATAAACTCATGGCCATAGATTTCTACAAAGTAACGCCCAAATCCATAACTTAGGTAATTAAACTAAACCTCACCTTCTGAGGTACTAAATCCAAATTTCTTAGAATGGGTAAAAAAAACATTCAAGTTCTACTTTTATAGACGTTTCACAGTAGTAATATTTCAAACCCATAAGTGACGGATTAAACAAACGCCAAGGCCGACAGAATTTTTACACAAAAGGATGGCCGATGCCTATCACAGGACACCCACGTAGTGTCAAAGTTTAGGTTTTTAGTGCCTATTCAGTGCAGTTGAAAAACCCTTGAGCAATTTCTTTACTATCTGGCTGCATTGACATGCAAAAAACATCGATGGATGGCTCTTACATCAAGAGGTATCGTATAATAAAGTACTAACTGAGTGGATATTATATAGGCAATCGCCCATGTTAAATTCTGGTATTCAGCGGCATCCAGTTTGACAGGCAGCGGATCCCATCGTAGACGATGAGGAGTTTGGTGTATGTTTATCGTCCTTTATAACATTATGTGCCGAACAAAAGTAGCTCGAAACTGCTAAACGAGCCCTACGAACTAATGAACCTACCATTTACCGGTTTCATGTATGTATTTTGAAACTAGGGACTAGGGATAACCATCAAATTGTTTTAGTTTAGGCCCTTAATTGATCGTATGTCCTTAAGTGATACATAGCAAACGCCCGAAACTTTAGTCAGAATGTATTTCTTAGTAGATTTCCTGACATCCATATAATTATTAATCCTGACTCTAGGTATACTCGTACCGATGCACTTTCATTTCAAAATTGATCAAAACAGTAATCATGTACAGTTGCGTACAACAGGTGCAATACACAATAATTAAACTTAAAAACTCTTCAGTATAACGTGAAAGGCCTTGAGCGAGTACAATCACGATCAACAATTACAAATTATCGATTTTACACTGTGAAATCGGTACCAATAAAACCTCTGTGCTCCAAATGACGCTCTTTGCGATTGATTGAACGCGTGGGTGCTTTCACTTCGCATCAAGTTGCGAATCAAAATATCTGAGGTACGACATTCGAGTGTCGTAAAAATATTTTTATTGGTTTTGGGGTACCGTTGCTACTGTTGTTTTTGTATTCAGGTGCTAATCCATCATGGTGACTCATGCTTTAGGATGTATGTCTTATGTTACATTGTCTAGACAGTAAAATTATGTACTATTAGCATTACAGACATCGTAAGCATTGAAAGTCGGTAAGGTAACTGCTGTCAAATTTGTCTAACGAAAAAAAATGTTTTACGCTTACTTGACCTGGTTGTCTCACAGCTGCGAAAAAGCCTCCCTCATCACTTTTCACGTACTTTTTTCGCGCGTCACCTAGAACAACCTATCGTGTGTAAAATAGTCAAATTACTGAAAATTCTATAAAACTAACCGTTATTAAATTTTACAAAATAAAGAAGGGAAACATTATTAAAAAAATATCAAAGCTGCCCAACGGAACCCACACACATCTGGTTTTATTACACACTTTTTTGTAGTTAGTCGGCGGGCAATTTGCATAAAGTCCCAAGTAGCAACCCGGTTGACGGTGGTTCGCGGCGCGTCGTAAAACGGACGACCATAAAAGAAACACCTTTTTGCTTATAAAAGATGTCGTTGTTTTGCACTGAATTAATATATGTGATTGTATTATCTCGAAAATCTGTTGGTATAAAGTGGCGCTTTGCCTTGTTCTGTTGAAAGTTCTGTTCGATTTTATTTTCATTTGTATTGTTGTTAGATTTAGTGATTTTTATAGCGTCACATATTCTATCTTTCTTACATTCTACTTTAAAACCTACAGAATTACCATCAAGATTGCTAAATCGTTTTTGGAATATTTAAGACCAAGCATAACAGCTATCCTGCTGTCTACCTCGCCTTTAGTATTTTATCGTCCGTCAGTTCAGTCAATGAACTTGTATCTTTAATATCTGTAGTCGAACTGTCGAAGAAAGAAGTCTTTTGTCTAATATAAGTTGCGTTTTCCAATAACAGAAATCTAACCAGACTTCATCGTCGACTTCAACATCATACATTATACACATAGACAATTAAAATTGTCAATCCAAAATAAAATTGACATTCTGATATCTGATTCTACCAGCCCGTACTAGTAATCTACCACGTGGACCTACCACGTGGTAGATTACTACTCTTAAACAGAAAAGGCTGCTTTGTAAAAGCAGTGGAGGCATATTTATCTAATCAGCCTATAATGTTCACTCCTCTAAGTGTGGAATCCACCACACTGGCCCAGTTCATGTTGTGCAGTTGTAGATGTCACACGTCTTCAAATTTTTGGTTGCCCCACGATTTTTTCTTCACTGTTACCACTGATTCACTATTGCTCATATGTGGAGGCATTTTAGGCTAATTACGTACTTAAACATGTACCAAGATATGCAGTAGCATCAAATAAACTACCCATAAGTGTTGATGTCGAATGGCTACTCAATATAGAAGTGCATTCATATTATGCATGTTGTACCACCGACCGGTTATTACCTACTTAGTGAGACAGGTGCTTTAGTCCTTGCTGGCGTAGAAAATGCAGGTATATTGATGGTATTATTAGGAGCTTCTTCTATAATTGTAGCTTTAGCAGTATCTTATTCCAATTCTAGTTTATCAAATTCTTCAGTGAGTAAGTAGGTAATTATTACATGTATAGTTTTTTTATGCTCTTTTAAATTATGAATTCTTGTGAAAATCGTCACTCCACCTAGCCAAACGGTACCTAACTAGCAAAACAATCCTGGAATGCGATTTTATAATGCTACTTGGACTTATAAAGCTCCAATGATGGTGTTGGTTGTTGCTACTACGCTTTTAACAGCATAAATACATGCTGTTTTTACTCAAGAGCAATATAGGCGTATATGGCATTTCAGCGGTCTGATATAAATACGCTATAAGTAAAAGTACACTTATAGAGTGGGCCCTTTTCGCGACTTATATCTGGATATAAGTCTCCTAGAGTCCTCGATTCGCTAGTTGGGTATTTACCCTACGTTTGCCGATTCGCAGTTTCCATTCGAGTAAACTGTAATATGGCTATTGGCCATTTTGGTTTTAAAACCAAAATGACGACCGCTAGTTACTTATAAAGTAACAATTTCATTGCAACGGTATTTTGAAGTTTTTAGCCTTTTAAAATTGGTTTAAAAAATCCAATAAGTTTAACAGAAGCATCATTCACATACAACTCTTACAAGACACATGGATATCAATCAATCAATCACGAACAAGATCGACCATCAATTTGAAGTACCTGCCATCTTTTTTTTAACTATTTCTAATTATCTAGAACCCTGACATGACGTCACAGCAAATGACATCATACGGCAGCTGGTTACCACAACTTGTTACATTTAATATAAATGGTTATCGCCAAGGCTATCAAACACCAGTAGAAATGAATCATTTTTGCAAAAAAATGATGTAAAATATTCCAAATGATGTTACGGTTTTAATTCCGATTTGGCATATGCACGACTGATCGTAACTACCTATACATTTTTTGAATAACTTTGTTTTTACCTCAAGTTCAAGCAAGGTGTTCTGGCCTTGTATTCATGGAATAGGCTAGGCAAGGTTAAACAATTTAGTTACTTATATCGATCCAATCAGTACTTTTATAGAAATCTTGAATATGTTGTGATTACTTTTAATTCGGGGTTAATTTTTATGTTTTCCTATTAAGAATCTTACTTGTTTTTGTTTTTCATGCATTAATTTCATCATGGTCTTCTTGTGGATTGTCAATTTATTTTAAGCCATTAATACTCCTTCCATACTTCTCTATCACTTATTCGTCAACTCAGCTGTTACCTTCTTTCTAGCCATATCACCCTTCTCACAATCAATTCATCGTTTTTTTATCTTTATTTCCGAACAAATTACTTGTCTACAAAGTAATAGTAAAACCAATCTGGATTACGGAAAAGAACTTGGGGGATCTGCCAGCAACTCCAACATAGAAATTTTGCAACGGTTCCAAAATGTATCACTAAGAACAATCTCTAGTGCTCCCTGGTTCGTCAGAAATACAGAAATTCACGAGAACCTAAATGTACCAACAGTGAAAGAACTATGTGAAAAATGCAAATCATATAAAGAAAGACTAAAGAAACACAGTAATGTCTTAGCCAAGAACCTTCTGAATAGACAAGGGGATACAGTCCGCTTAAAGAGATGGCAAATCCTGAACTTGGAGTTTGGACCAGAGACTATGAAACACTTAAAATCACAACAACAAACCATATTATCTTTATCTCCTATTTTGGTCATCCTTACCTGTATTCAAGATTTGTCTCACTCAATTCAAACTAAATTTCGGACTTCCTCTAATGTAGGTACTGATTTTTGTCGTATACTTTGTGTTTATGGGAATAAATTATGAAAATGGCTCTCGTCCTATCAGGCATAGGACACGAAAGCTATAGGAGACTATTAAGCTTCAGCTTGAGCAATGAAGAGCCTTCCTTATTTTGATTTTCTGACTTACGAACTGCTAGAATGAGTTTTAGAAAAATACTTTTAACTCCAGTTTTATTTATAATCTCATTAAGTTCAATGAACAGGAATTTAGCCATATTTTCTTATAAGAGCGTTAATTATAAAGACCCCCTATTGTTTAATTGGTACTTGGAATAATTTGTTTGACATTTTCAATAGCCAAACGAGTTTTAATCAGTAATTTGAGCTTTGTTTCTGTTATTTATAGGTTACATCCTGTTTCAAATATTAATAGTGCGTTGATCTAGTAGTAGACTAGTGTCATTGGTCTAAAAATTTGACGTTGATAAGCGTGGAGGCTGAGCGATTGAGCTGTCTACATGTCGCGATTTGATTCACGGCACGGAACAAATATTTGTATGACCTACAATATCCTGGTCTGGACGTTTGTGTAAATGACTTTAAATGTTTGTAAATGCGTCCACACCACTGGACAAATTCCTATAGTGGAGCTACAGACACTCTTGCAAACCCTTTGAGCTTTTGCTCTGTGTCCCTTTGTTCTGTGTTTTAGCAACAGTAATTTTTCAGTGGCAACCGAAGCCAATAGGCATGTATTTTACTCCATGGGACTAATGAAATTCTACTCGTAAGTACTGAAATTCTTTAGTAAGCTTTCTTGAACATAAGTACAAGATAGACCAAACTTATTGGACATCGATTTAGCTAAAGGTGAAGAGTTGTTAAAAAGTCTATGGCTTATCTTAATTTTGACGAATGACCTCCGTCATAGGACTGCATTGAAACGCAAAGGACAAAATGAAAGAAGAGGTTGGTTTTTTTTGGTGGTAAGATTCTGCCACTCCTCATCCGGTACGAGAGGACTTATTTGGTGCCTATATCCAGCAGTGTAATGTAATAGGCTGAAATGATGACACCCTAAAAATATTTCAACTTTCTGACTTCTACGATCAATCATGTTAAAAGAGTTCTCAAAAGTTGTTTTTAGAACATAAATACTTTTTATTTTCTTTCGCTTGACTTACAATAAAATATAACTAAGTTCAACAAGCCATGATCAAAGTCGTAAATAACGTTTGACTTCAAACGATAAATTCAACCGGCCTTTTTTTCTATCGCTAATTTTATCTGTTGCGCAACTTAATTACTTCAAAGCACTTTGGAAGAAATATTTTTTATACTTGACATCTTTATAGAAATTAATTGTGTAACATTAATAAGAATATCACCTGTTGGCGGTCGACGGTCTTAATTTTATAGGAACACTAACTTATACCGATTTCGCTCGTGCGCGATTACGTTGCTTATAGGAAGACTCTTGACACCCAGTCAAGTCTTCCCACAAGCAATGTAACATAGGAAAGGTATCCAAAAATGTATAAAGCATCTGTGTGCCAAATTTCATCCAAATATGTTCATCGGTTGAGCGACAGAATCAAGTTATATCCATCCATCTTTTCATCCATTCTCACGAACTTTTGCATTTTCATTAAGCTAGCTTTTGCCAGTGCCATTCCTCGCGTGGTAGCCGAAAATTATCCCACGGGAACGTATTTCTGGGGCCTAAGTGTTGTTACACACTGCAATCTCTTTGCCAAACATCCGTGATCCATACATTCTGGCGTGAGTAACAAACTTTCGCATTTAAAACTTAAAACTCTTTTGCTCTTAAAACCTTTGCATTTATACAAAAAGAGTAAATACGAGTAACTATTAAGCTGCTAGGTATGGTAACTATGCTTTGAAATGTAACCCTATTTATTCATTGTTCTTTGGAAACGTAAAGGTCATTCATAATTGCAAATCATTTGTTGGTACTGATCATTTTGGTTTGTTTTGGGTTGTTTTTTTTTTAATAAACGAAGGTAATCTTCGAAATAAACCAGGTTTCAGTTGGGAGGAAATTACTAAAAAAAATTTTTTTTTTCCTGTTTGAACGGCGATTGCTACTTATCCCACCAACGGAACCGCAGCTGATGTCCACGAATCTTTATGATAGGACTCCCTTATGTAGTCTGCAAATTATCGCTTGAGAGGAAATTGGTCACGTAAATCTGTCGCTGGCTCCCGCTCTATACGTACGAGTAGGTACTGATCATTATGGTTTGTTATTTTTTTTTTTTGATAAACGTTGCCTCACACTAGGAATTTCTTCTGTGTCGTGGGTGCGTTTACAAACATAGAAACTCACATAGACAAACACCCAGACCCGGAATAACTATTTGTAGGTCGTACAAATATTTGATCCGTGCGGGAATCGAACCCGCGACACGCAGCGCAGCAGTCCAATCGCTTAGCCACTACGCTAACCGTACCGTCGCGTCGTTTTGTTGCATTTGTTCTTTAAAACTAACGTAGCACAAGCGCCAACAGGACGCTATTTCCGTTTGTGGTGTGGAGTCTCTGACTTCTGAATCTTATAGTCTCTAAGCTGGGTGATACAACTTTCAGGATTGCTGCTTGTCTCCGTTTGGGCGCTTCTTTCGGCACCACATCGGTATCAACTTGGTGAAGAAGTGGACTGGCTCTGTCACTGTGACCTTTTCTTTTTCTCAGAAAAGGTCACGTTATGCATACGTAAGTAGGATAATGGCAGTTTAGACAAATTATTAGTTTATTGAGACAATTGTCTTGTTCTTTGATAAATATTAATACTTTTTTTTTCTAATATCGTTGTGGAATAGGGTTGATATTTCTGAAAAATAAAATGAAAAAATAAATTCTTATTTGTCATCATAATTTATTAATTAATTAATAATATAAAAAATACGAATTTACATACGAAAAGTACTTCACTTAATTACATCTGAGCACTTACTATAAAACTATGTAGTAGAGTTTGCGTTTTTCCAACTATAGGCTTTATTTCAACATTTTTATAATGGCTTTAAATTATTGATTAATTTACAACAGTTCAGTTTTTATTTAAATTATTTACGAAATTTCTTCAACAAATACTATTGTTCGTAATTTAAAATTACTAATCAATCAACTATTTTTAAATTAAATCTAACAATGAAATCATTTATTTACATTTTATAATACTAAAATCTTAAATTAAATCACGATTATCAATAAAACTGCTTATTGCCCGACAAAACTAACATTCTCAATAATTAAACTATGAAATAACTAAATAATAAATAACAGCAGTAATAAGAACCAGTCAATTCTTAATATTTTAAACCTAACTGCTAAATTAACTAAATCATTTTTAAAATTATAATAATTACAAATCAGCACTGATGGATTCAAACAAAAGAAAATCACACAAACAACTGTTTTGTTCGTCGACATCCAACAATAAAACGACAAAAATAAAAAATAATCGCCTAAAATATTTTCTCCGATAAACTAAATTTTTAAAATTTGGAGGTAAACAAAACACTGCACAAACAAACCATATGAGATCTTTACGAAAACCAAATCCACGTTGCGAATACGTACAAACATACCTCTAGAAATTTTACAATGTGTATAATCGAAACTTGGACTAATAATACTTCTGATTATAGTTAATCTAAAATTAGGTACAGATACAATTTCATATCTTAAATCTCTCTAGAAATGCACCTATACAATCGATTAAGAACCACTGCCCAGACATCTCGCATTACAAGAACTCTCCATACTATGTAACTAAAGAAAATAAGGCAACACGTTTTTTAAAGGCTAAACCTTATCGTAATCTATACTACGCAATCTCATTTGCATACAGTGAGTCTTTGCAGGCAGCGGCGCTTGTTAATATTTCATCAGCGTCTCATAATATCTTCTATACTGAATCCTTTCTTCGGTCCTGTTGATGTGCTCGTCCCAGGTTTCGGATTGGTAGGCGGTTGTATCCCAACAATGTTTTTTATTCCACTTGTTATGAAACTCGAGCTACCTTCTTCTGGATCTTTCTGTCCATCCTTACAATTAGTCACATGAGTAGAAGTGCAAGGTGTTGTGTCTTTCGGAGGTGCGTGCTTGACTATCAAATCTTGTGCAACAGTTTGCTGTGGTCCTAATATTGGGTGAGGAACAGGACCGTACGCCATTTGAGGATGTGGCGGAGGCAAAGGTATGCCAAACTTGTGATAGGGCGGCATTCCTATTATAGTCGGCGGCATCCCAACAACCACCTCTCCATTCCCTAGCGGGTGTCGAGGCATAGTCAAGTTAGTAGGCTCTGGTGATCGACTTCGATAAACTGCTGCACAAGTTCTCACATTATCCCCAATATCAGGAGGATGACTTCTCTTTCTAAATGGACTCAGGTACATACCAGAAGGCCCTGGATCTATAGGAGGACTTGCCATTTGACCCATCTTCGATGGATCTGGAGGTGCCACTTGGTGGAGATCTCTTCGTATTTGTAGCTGAGGATGTCTTATTTGTTGCTGTTCAGGAACTTCGTTATAACGCATCTCTTTTTCTATTATCTCTTCAGAAGTGTACCGCCGCTTTTCATATAGATCTGACGGCATTCTCATGTGTTTCTCTTGATGTTGTGGACGCATTGTGTAAGGACTCGCACGGTCTTTCTGTTCATTGTGGTGGCAGTGTGTACGTTCCACCGGGGAAGGTGATGTCCGTCGTTGTGGTGGTCTTTCTTCACTTTGCTCTCTTCCAATACTTTCGATTGACGACGATCGGGCTCGTCTAACAGGGGAATGTTCAGGGGACGATAGTTCAGGATCTTCATCATCAAAACCTGGTTCAATTGGCGATCCAGGTCTACCAATGTCTTCCTCGCCTACATCTAGAACATCACCTGGCGGTACATCACCAACTGCGTGAGTTAATGCGTGTCTCCTCAAATCGCAGTTTCTTCTGAAAACCTTCCCGCAAGAGTTGCATTCGTAAGGCTTGTGGTCCGTGTGGGTGAGCAGATGAGTTTTGAGGTTTGACCTTTGGTTGAAGCTTCGGCTGCAGACTGGACATTTGTGAGGTGACTCCTCCATGTGAAGAATTTTGTGTACCGCCAGGGTCCGTGACTGGCAGAATCCTTTTCCGCATTCTGTGCACTTGAATGGCTTCTCCTTTGAGTGTATGTACCTGAAACAATGAAAGACAAATTAAATTCCTGTGCTAAATTTAGAACCGTATCAGGATGAGTGTTCTTCGAGAACGTTTTAATGATTCGTACCATAAAATATCGTGGTTTAATTAAATGTCGGAGTAGAGGCGGAGTGAATCCGAACACAAGTTTCGCTGATAATATGAAACGCGCTTTATTTATTGTACGTAACAATACGTAGGTATTCGAAACGGGTTTTTATTGGATTTGGAGGCGTTCATTCATTAAGAGAGGAACGACCTTTTGTCGTCGACAATATTTCATTGTCCGCTACTAAAGTGAGCAGATGTCACTTGAGATATTACAATAACTGTACGGGTATTCAATACAATGTAATAGTAAAATTTTAACGTCGGCGACCACTATACTGTTCAGATGCGCCTTGAACGTGATCCGAGTAACATGAGCCTTTAGTCTCAAGGCGAGCCCGACAACGTCGCATGCGTTCAGTACGTACAGCTTCACCATTTTTTGAAGACCTCCGCTAATTCTTTTCACTTCCCCGTGTCTTTAATGGATGGCGATTGTAGGGGGGAATGGGAAGGTCATATTGTATTGGTTCCGTTCCACAAGAGTTCCAGTCTAACCAAATCGAATTACGTTAAAAGCATTTTGTGGCCAATCGCTGCGATTAATATTATTAACAGCGGCTGTATTGGATTACTAGTGACCATCTGCTTTATGGCTTGTAGGTAGGCGAGCGATGTGAAAACAGTGTTTTATACTTCTCTCTTAGATGTGTTTGAAGCTCAATTACATTTTATACGTCTATACCTACCTACTTCATGAATGGCAAGCGATTCGTCATACGGATAAATTTTGAAGATATATAATTATTAGATTGAGCCATAGGTTATTTTAAGTTTTATGATGACTGGCTGATGATATATGACGGAATGATCATCATGTATAATTTATGGAAATTCATTACATTTGTATACCTACCCCGATCAGACAAATATAAAGAGTTCTAAAGAACCTAACAGAGATAATTTAAAGTTAAACCTAACCTTTAAAGAAATTATCAACAATATTTCTTACATCGCTTTTATAATTGCATTGTGATGATGTTTATATTTGAGGAAACACACCCAGGCGAGGTCGGTTTAAGAATTAATAAAGGAAGTATTGAGAGCTTCGTGTAATCATGTTAATAATACGCTTGCGTCGTCCATGTAGCTTTAATAAAACGGAAAGATGGTAAAAACTTGATTCGTTAAGGTATGGTAAACTTGAACTTGTAAATTACATATTGTTTTAAAAAAATGCAAATATTTTTAAAAGCATGAACTGATAAGCAGGAATAAGTTATTAAGTAATGTTGTAAAAGTAAGAATATGTGGCAACAAAAAACGTTTGTTTTCTTATATTATTGAATGTATCTGCAATACTTTGCTACTTTCAATGAGCTGTGACTACTTATCTTAGAAGAAAAAAAAGAAGAAGTAGCTTCAATTTAATAGAAGTGCACATCCAAAAAACAGAAAAATAACCTCTTCATCTCAAGTATTTGTTAGCAATCTTAGTTCATTGACTTGATACCAATCTCAAACAGAACACTGAACAATTTAGATGACTTAGACTCGATAGACTTACAAAACTAAAAAAAAACAGCTAATGATACAAAGGCTGTAGACCCAGTTAATCATGGGAAACTGAACAAAAACTTAATGAAGAATGGTTTGAGTCCAGTCCGTTTAATGATGATGACTCCGAAAATTATTTGGCTTGTCATACAAAGAATGCGTCGCCGAGATGCGTAGTTACATAAGGTAATAACCGGTTAAACATAAGTATAGATGACAGAAAGTCTCATCCGAAAGAAGGTCATGGAGGTGACTGGGTAATTACTTAAATCAAAGATGACATAGATGTTGGTAACGAAACTGTTGACGTAAAAAATGATGAAGCATAGATGTTAAAAGAAGTTAATACAAACCCTTGAAGTTGCAAAGACAGAAAACGTCACAGTGTTATCAAAAATTTGAATACTGAGATGATTTCTGAAGAAGTTATTGCATATTAAATACAAAAATACTAACGCTAAAAAACCAATAGATATAGAATACGAATGTTGATTTGGGAGAAGATGAATGAAAATATAAAATATTATTGCATGTACTTGTAAATCCTTTACGCCTTCTAGTGCAGTTCTTGTAAATAGATACCTATTATATTATACCGACCACATTACGTTGATGATCGCTAAATATCTATAAAGTTAGCATCTTTATCGTAATTGAAATAATTTATCTGTATGCAGCGATATCATTATAATGTATTCACTTTCGAGTGGCCGCGGCAGTAAAATAGTGTAATGCTCAAAATTTAATTTCGTTTGTGATAGAAATCGATTCCATCAAATTGATTGAGGCAGTTGTCTATAAACATCACGAGAACATAAAAAAATATCAATGTCTGGTTATGAGTACGTTTGTGTGTTGAAATCTAATTTAAACTTATTAACCAATTTAGATAAAGAAAAAAGAGATAATAAAGAAGCAAATAAAATTGAAGACGCTGTTACATTAAATAATACAAAAACTCATAATACTAACGCAAGCCACGTTAGAGTTGTCAATAACAAGGAAATTCTACCAAGACAGACTTGACCAGTGGTTTCCTTCATCCCATTGATTGTAAGAAACACAATAACCCATTTCCTCACAAACTAGCAATACACTGTAAGTTTAAAATGTTCAATTGTACATACGGAACTCTAAAATGAGTAACGACTCACACTGCCAATTACACGGATTGTTCACGCATTTTACTTCGCTCTTGTGTTCGCACATTCGATTCTAAGAAAAGAAAAAGTCCAGTTTTTATTCTCACACCTAAATGTTCCAACGGAAAATATTTTTAGTCTCTACATCTCCGAATTTTATTCCGAAATATACAGCCTGCTTGAATAAGCAGGCTGTTAACTTCGAAATAAAATTAAACAAGGTAAAATTGCAGAGTTTTTCATTATATGATACACAGAAGCCTACATTTGGCAAACTATTGCTTTTGAAATATTTCATATTCCTATAATGAATTTCAACAGGATTGATAAGCTTCACGATGGTTTCTGGCATTGGCACATTTTTGTATTTTCAATGATCAACATTTTGTTTTTGATTATTTTACAGATCAGCATTATTATTAAATTACACTTTGTTGTAGGTATAGTGGTAGTGCCAAAACAAATGTGTATCAAGTTATTTTCATAAACTTTTGTAAAGTTACAGAACGTAGGAAATTAGGAATGATCATACATAGAATATCAAGGAGCGGCGACGACACGACGCCCCCTGGCACGGGCATCTAGTTACATATATGCTTAAAAGGAGACGCCAGCAACTGTATAACTTGTAATAAGGAAATAAAAATAATCTGATGGTGGATAACAATACAAAAATTCAGTCAGATCTGCGCTAAAACTCTAGTTATTATAACTCTGATTTTGAAAATTGATCAATCAACTTAATCTCATTTGCAGGTTTCTCGAATTCCAATATTTATGAGAATCGATTTCCGCATATATAGTAATTAATATTGACCTTTGATGATTTATACGTTATCGAACAATTATGAGTTGCCAAAAACGGATGTTTCAATTTAAAATCATTCAAGGGCTTGCCCATCAAATTCCGTCGTTGTCGTTTTTGTAATACTTCCTCGTAAAATTGCAATAATCTCATTTTTAGTAATTAAGATAGCACCCACACCCAATTTTGTGTCTACTTTGGAGGTTATCAACCATCTACTTAGCTACCCAAAATTTGACTGCTGAGCCTTATACTCATCCTATTAAAGTCAACATTGCCAGTGTCGCAAATGGAATTTCATTGAAATCTTACCATTCTGTAATCAGTAACACCTGATATTACATTAGCACACTCCAGCTCTGCATGGATTACAGGCAAGCCGATACTGTTACGACGTTTTTTTTCTAGCAGGTGAAGCAGAATGTCAAGTGACAACATTAAAAATGTCAACATTACGTGCGTCGGCACGACTCAAAGCCTCGCAGGAGTAGAGTATTAGCTTTTATACCCGTAACAAATTGCGCATAAATAGTTACGGTTTACTTGTAAGTGTGGCGTTACCTATAAAGACATTTAATGGTAATACATTCCACTTATTATGACAAGATTACGAAGCAAAACAGAAAAGATGACAAAGGTAAGCCACAGGAATTTACTAAAGCAAAATATAACACGGAAGATGAATCTATAATAGATTTCAAAGAGAAAGCCATGTATGAAGAACTAACAAACAAATTCATGAATGAAGAAGGGAAGGGCGCGAACTTGCCATCGCATCGTCACGCAAATATTGTGTAGCGACTGACGGACGGACAGACCGGTTTTAATGTACACACCGCTATAGCTAGTCCAAACACCTACGTTGTGTATTAAGATTTTGAAGTATTATTAGATAATGGATTGACCTTCTAAAATTTATGATAGATTTATGTATTAGGTTGGTATGGGAATAAAAATATAGGATATACGAGCTTAATTTTAAACGGAACAAGATTGCTTTGACTTTGCTAGAGGACACGATTTTTAATGTTCAGAGTTAATAAAGTCCGAATAATTAAAATTAATTAATTTAACTTAGATAATATTCTGAATGTTCTATTTGTATAACATTGAAGTCATCAATAACGAAGCCGGTTATCGATCTGTGTTGAGTTTATGATGAGAACGAACACTGTTAAACATAAAAACATGGAACACAAAATATAAACGTTACATCAATAGATGTGGAGAAAAAGTGTTCCAATTAAATAAAAACCTGATATTTTATATCGAAGCCGAAATTACTTCCAATAAATTCTAAATATCTAATGAACGCGATATCTTCATTTTAAAATGAATCGAGAGCCACGATTAACATCGTCTGATGACGGATTCGGAAACACCAGTCAAACAGCTTTACTAACTTCAGAGAGACCGACACCAGATTCAAATTAACAAGGCAATTACCAGAGTACTACGAAAACGTTTGATGCGAACCAACTTAAACTATAAAACACACGATTGCTGGTTAAATGGGTAAACTCCGAAACCGTATCAAAATGGTAGAGCGAAGAAAAGTTTAATCTAAACCACGCAAATTGATAAATTTCACAAAAAACATTCATTCGGAAGTCTCAACGACAAAAAAAGCAATTTAAAATAAAAGAATTAGGACAAACATAAAGAATACACATAATTTATGACACAAACAAATCTTACCCTCGCAGGCATCTTATCGTACCAGTTCGATCAATTCTGACGTTAAATAAAATATAAGTAACGTCTGTCTCTTCTTATTATGCTCTGAGATAAGGATCGCGATGGACAGTCGCTCAGAACCCCATCAAGACTCGGAGCGAAGATTAAAAAACTTTGACTCCAAATTACAGAGAGGACCGAGATCCCGCGCTAATGGGTTACATTAAAAATATTTCCATTACGGTTGCCGGGCGGATAATGTGTTTTGGAACACACTTACATGAGATGGCGCCGGTGTAGGAAACTGGCAAGTGACTCATGAAACGAACAATAAAACGGTAATAACTTGAATTGATAACAACGACATAACGCTCTCAGAAGTGGCAATTGAATATAAAGCGTTGGTCAGTTAAACTAAAATGTCTAAAAATGTTGACGCTCTTTTTTTCTGCTGGAAATGTAATTGGTTAGGCCGAGAAACCATTTGCGAGTGCGGAAACAGGTTCTTAAAGTGTTCTCGTTTCGTTTAACAAGCTGCACTGTAAAGCCAATGTGACAGAACTGAGAATACAAAGTCAAACAAAGTTTTGGGTCACTTAATTTTGGAGCTCGAGTTCTTAAAATAAAGCTATTTATCCTTAAATTGAACGTGATAAAACTGATATAAAGGTAGAACTAGTTGCGTTTTAAGCTAAGAATATAAAAGAAATATTTCGTCTACCGATCCGGGTCAAAATGGTTTTTTTCCAATTCAATCGTGTTCGAGATTGCCTATCGAACAACGTTCGAGAGGTTGGTAAAGGATGTAGAGTGACGACTATAATAGACCAGTCTATTCTTAAGACTTAAAAATTTAAACTTCTGTTCGTTCATAATATAAATAAAAATCCAAATTCCCTTTATATCATATAAATGATTTCGGGGAATATTCGGAAATACTTATAACAAAAACATACACCTAAAGTAACCCGAACGATTTCAAATCATCGTCTTTAGCTGTTAATATTTAGTTTTACTTAGATGTCTTGTCTAAAGTTGTATTAATTCTTGGCTATGACCAACACCACAGATCGAATCAATTTCTCTCCGTCTATTTTTTCTTATTACAAAGTCTGAATAGTAGATATAGATAGTGAGCCAACTGGGCCCAGAGTGTGTACCTGCATACTTAGCTATAAATTGAGTATTACTTCAGTTATAGTTTTATTTGTTCTATTTTTAGCTATTGCGGCTTTTGCTATAATGTAAACGTTTATTTTCTGTTTCATTTATATATTCCGTCAATCGCTTCATTAGTGTTTGTGTCAAACATGTTATCTACAGTTTAATCTTCTGCATACATTGTAAATGTAGTTTCAAAATAAGAATCTTGATTTTTATCACTTGCAACTTTAAATTCAGAATAAGGCGAGAAGCGAATGTGTCTGTGATGTTTATGGTCGGTGGGCTTGCAACCTTATACTCGTGCTTTATTGCCAACTACGAACTTGACACTTGAATGCCGGGACAGGGCTATAACTACACAGGTTTTTACACGCTAGAAACGAAAAGAAAAATGACGACTAAAAAAATTTACCTAAACAACTGAAGTTCTGGGAAAAACGCGATTAAACATAAAATGGAGTAGTTGAAATTACTATAGTTTTTTAGAAATCCAGTCCAGTCGTTTATTCTTCATAATATTCGTTTAGTATCGTCTATATTATACAAAATAAGCATTCGACCACTCCAATAGCACTGAAGATTTTCATTAAAAAATCTACTTAAAAGTAAAGAGAGCAGGTACAGCGGACGCGCGTTGGAATGCCGCTGGGGTCACTGTCCGATCCCTCCTTATGTACCTCCCGTTCATCTACGCTATCTAAACCTATCGCATAGATTGATCGTAAAACGCTTTGCTCATTAACTTTACTAATTATGTCTTTGCCTTTAAAAGTTCTTGTGTTGGAAAATGGGAAAACAGAAGTTATGACTATCTTCGGATTTGCAGAAGTTGTTGTAAATAAATAAACATGGAGTTTAATGATGATTAATTTCTAGCTTTCACTTTTTATTATATCTGTACATCTATTCTAAGGAGTAGATCGTTTGAGCTCAAAGAAGTTGCCTTTACTAAAATATTATTATGATATTTCACATAATTATTCTAAACACAATATTTAATAAAGAACCAAAAAATGAACAAAACGGTAACATAACACGAATACGAAATGAGACTTCACACTAATTAAATTAAGTCATATAAAACATAAATATGGCAAAGAAGACAATGCCACCGTATTTATGATAATGAGTGGAGAACTTAATTATGTACGTAGGTGTATTTGCGGAACCCACACAAATGCAGAACGGTAGCGGTTGATAAAACATAAATTTATTCAAAGAAACTGTTACATGCCGCACACTGCCACATAAGTAAATCAAACCCGCTTACAAATAGCTTATATTAACATAATCTTGCGATTTGAATAATGAAGTAGCAGATTTTGTTATTCAAAATCGCGTCGCTTTCAGGCAGATGCATCGGAACATAATTTTATTGGTCTTTGCGACTTTTCTATTGGCTTTAAGCCACATAGAAACTAAAAGCTCAAAGTTTTATGGAAATTATTATTTAGGAACAAACCTTTAGGTGATTTTTATGATAAATTTAAGGTTCATCAATATACATAAGTCCCAATGTATTTTTGTACAATGATAGATGAATTCAAAATTGTTGCTAGAATTGAGTATAAATAGTGAATATTTTAACAATATTTTAAGCATTGGCAGTAACATTGATAGCATTCATCATTTGCCTAAAGTATTACAAATATCTCCCTGTAATATTACAATTTGTCATACTTAAATGGTTACGTACAGTTTTGTTTAGCTTTAATGAGAAAATGTACAAGTATGTGTAAGTATTAAAAAGTGTCCGCAAGTGAACGTTAAATAATTCCCCAGACATGTCTCTCAGGAGACACTTGTGCTGTATTAAGCGACATAAAAGGCGTACTTAAGCAACTGTGGTTGACTCGAGTCTCAAACCCACGCACTTTTATCTCTTTACAACTAAGCTGGTTTCCTTTACAACGATTTATTGTTATGCTACTAATATCTCAGCATCAGTAGTAAATGACGCCAACGCTTTACTTTCCAATAATTAACATTTGAATGTCAGAAATTGTTTAGTGAGTCCGTGTGAACTTATTCTGTAAGGTACGGCTATATTTTATGTTTTATATTTTGAACTATTATAAGAACTAAAATAACATGAATGAAATAATTTTGATGAATTAGAAAAAGCAGAAGAAAAATAAGGAGTTAAAACACAACAGACAGCTGAGGCTTCCGGCGACTGGGACCGCAATAAACTGACACCGTGGTCCCAGTTGCCGGATGCATTTAATTTTAATATCTGTATTCCGTCGACTGGGACCGATCCACGAATTGAACCAGAACGGTACGGTCAGACAAAAAATCTCTATGGAAATTGTCTTGTTCAATACAAACCAGGAAAAGTAATAGGCTAGCATAGGTTCAAAGGAATAGGTTACCTGAAATTGTCTTGTATCGATTCAGAAATATTTAAATAAATACCACTTTGAACTCATGCTAGTCTAGTACTTTTGCTGGTTAGTCAATGAAAAAGGCAAATTCAGGTAATCTCCTACTTAGAATTATTTAAATACCGTATACTGAACTCATGCTAGCCTAGTGCTTTCTTCTGGGACAATAGGGATTTTTTTCTCCTAAAAACTCCCTAGCGAGAAACGGGAAAAATATTCCCTTTTGTCACCAGTGAGACAATTAGAAGCTCACAAAAAGTACTAGGCTAGCATGAGTTCAAGATGGATCTGTATTTAAATAATTCTAAGTAGAAAGTTTCCTGAAATTGTCTTTTTCATTGACTAACCAGCAAAAGTACTAGGCTAGCATAAGTTCAAAGTGGTATTTATTTAAATATTTCAGAATTGATACAAGACAATTTCAGGTAACCTATTCCTGCCGAGAATTATATTAATACAGACCACTTTGAACCTATGCTAGCCTATTACTTTTTACCTGGTTTGTATTGAACAAGACAATTTCCACAGACATTTTTCGTCTGACTGTACCGTTTGGTTCAATTTATGGATCGGTCCCAGTCGACGGAATACAAATATTAAAATTAAATGCATCCGGCAACTGGGACCGCGGTGTCACTTTATTGCGGTCCCAGTCGCCGGAAGCCTCAGACAGCTGATGCAACATACTCGTAACAAGGTCTAACCTAGAAGCAAAAGACACAAAAGCAACATTTCAAAGAATCATTAAACCAATTAGCAAAAGAGTCGTTTCTAACGCTTAGAAACTTAGAAGTCTAATTAGCATACGCGCTGTCGAGCTAATATTTCCTAAAACAGAACCGTAGGAACCCGTATAGGTAGCAAAATATTTACAAGATATATATGACATAATGTAAATGAGACGAGCGTTTTCGCAACTCCTCAAGCGAAATTAGCATTACCATTAGAACGTTTTTTGCATTGCGTTTAAAACAAAATGAGACGTCAATACATTGGATATATCGTTTTGTTTTTAACCGCAATGGAATTATGGTAATAAGCTTCTTTTGAATGACAAAACTGAAGTCAGTTTCCAATAAAGAAGCTTTAGTTTCACGAACAATGCTCTGTGGGTTATGGATCTTTTTCTGAAATGTTGAAAAAAGTAGCAACAATAAATTATTTCATTTCATCAGTCATCTTTGTATTGATTTTTACTTTTACAGTTAGCTTTTGCTTATTTCTTTCCCAGAAACAACTTGCGAATTTGTTTTTGCTAGTGGCATTTTGGGCGTTATTATAATTGGATTACGGACAGTAAACAGTACGAATAAACCTGCTTCTTCAGTTCCTGTAATCTCTAAACCAAATTCATTACCGTATGTGACTTCAAATACACAATCCGGTTTGTTATCATTGCCTTAAAATGTTACTAAATGTTTTGCTGTTCGATTGCGTTTTTTATTCCGCCTTTTTGCTTTACTTTCTTCAACATTGACTTTAATACAAATCTTTACTTCTAATTTTATTTTTGTTACTATCTTTCTAGGTAATTGTTCCTTGTATGTTTTCTTTATTTAAGCTTTAGATAAAATATAAGAAAAATTCTTAACTATTTATTTTCCATTCAACTCCTGATTTGGTTTCTTCTAAATCTATTACCGCATTTTCGAACTTATTGAATACAGATTGAGTTTCATCGTCATTACCGAAGTAGTTACGTTAAAGCTTAATAGGTTTCGTGTAGGCGAGGTGCTCGGTGCTTTCAATCACATCAGCACAATGAGTCGTTAATGTAGTCGCTTGCTCTCCGGTAATGGTCTAGCCCGCTACCTACACATGAAAGTTTTTCATTTCTTTTGTCGCAATATAGGTAATGTTGTATGTGCACGTGCTGGAATTCATACCATTATTTATTGTTGGAACAATATTGAAGATTTTCTAGGTAAAAGATTTTTGTTTCTGGATTTCGAGCATGAATTACTGAAGGACAAATTGAGAAAGTGATTTTCGGACCAAAAATATATTTGAAGATTCAAAAAATATTCTCACACCTTAATTGGAATTTTGAGTGAAGTGAACTTCCAAATCGTCCATCTTCTATCACAAAAACTTAATCGAAAAATAATACAGAGCGTTCCGCAATGCATGGCAGTGCATCATTTATTTTTCGTTTGTATACTAAAGAAATTTAGTATTCGTCGCGCGGTCGACCGACGTTATAAAAAGTCAAAACCCCAAAAGTCGGACAGGTACGTGGACAAAAAATAAATGGAAAATACTAATGGAGCGGCGCGGCCAGGTTGGACCGCGAGGCTGTGTGGTATGTTACTGGTAGAGAGGGGTATTATTAACTTAAGTTTTTATGTAAGTAATGAAGGAAGTGTAGAGAGAGAGAGAGTGTAAGAAAGTGTAGATAGCGAATATTGATATTGTAGTCATTATTCTAATGTCTGGTTAGTAACTTAAAGTACCGTGAAATTTTCATAAAACTTCACATAATTATGTGTTTGTTCAATTAAAACATCATCAAAAGGGGAATTCCATGATATGACACCCGAAAGTTTCAAATAAAATTGTGATAAAGTATCAATTCAATAATAAAACTAATCAAATTGTTAAGATAAGTTAGTAAATGTTTTCACAATGATTCACCCTTCTTATCTAAAAGGCCTATGACTGAGCATTTCAAACCAATTGTTTTAGCTAACCACTACAGTAGTATAGCAAGTAATTCTAGCTTTTCAAGTCGATCTACATAAAATATTCTCAGCAGCCAACCCAGCTACATACAACTCCGCGTCCACAGCCGGTTTGCTTGCGCGTACGCCGGCCATGCGACGTAATGGGAGCGACGGCTTGCCGCTGCCGCTTCACACACAATTTCACCTCTGAGTGACGCAAACATTCATTGTAAATGCGTACTTCACTTGCACGGTATCAGGTGCATTTTACCTTAAACTGCTAATGGTTAAAAATGTTGATAGAACTAAAGTGGTTTTGTAGAACTTGAGAATTTTGGATGAGAATTTCGGAATCAAATAAATTGAAAACAAATTGTGAGATTTTGGTCTGATTAGATTTGGTTGTTCTACAATGCCCAAACGATTTCGTTATAAATACGCATAGTGCTAATGTTTGTGGTTTTAAACTTAATTAATCAAAACTTAGAAAGAAAAACCGAAGTAAATTGTAGTTTAGAAAATAAAAGTTCTAATATAATCATTAATCAGACAGAAAAGTAAGCTCGAATTCTATGAAGTTTTAGAAAGTAAACTAAGAAAAACGAACAATCTTACTTTATAAGATGTTAATTAATAACCTCACCAAATCATTGCGCATCATATTTAAATAAATTTTTAATTGCCCTTTTTTCTGACTCCAAGCCTAATTTCCGTGATCAAACCGCATTGTTTTTATCTATCGATCATGAGATTCGGTTAACTCACGTCTTCTGTCTACGACAAAAAATTGGCGCCTCTTAAGAAAAAAGTTTGATATTTGATACGTCAAAGTATCAAATACCTCCATTATAGTCGCGCTTCAATAGTTCCAAAACTCAATTTTTCATGGTTCATATATCTTTAGAAAGAGATTTGATTCTCGTTTTACGACCTCAAACGATAATTTTATGAAAAATAGTTTCCAATATTATGTATAGTAGCAATAACTCGTAATTTGCCGAATTCCTATGATCTTAAATCGATAATAAAGCTGCACAGACCCATTTGACTATAACCAACTGTAAATTCTTAAACTTGCCTCATAGTTAGATGACAGTCGTTGAACACAGGTAGGTAATATATTTTTATTGTTTCTAGTCCCGTTCTGTTTATTCATTAAATAGACTGATAAGATTAAAATATCAAAGAGATAACGCAGATATACGTTTCTCGAAATCATTACGCTTAGAAAGAACTTAAACTGGATCGGTCCGGGTCCCGAGTAGCTTAGGAAGTGAATATTCTTGTTCAAAACGAGTTCCAGTTATCAGATTTATAACACTGGCAGTTGATTCATGATCGTCTCGTCTGGCAATTATACCGGGAGAGGAGATATCATTAATCAAACTATATTGATTGGTCCACTCTATGTACAAACCCAATTAGATTGAATACTTCAATTTTGTTTGATCCTGCATGATTTATTACATGCGGAGGTGCAATTAGGCTATCGGGATGCAGGAGTGTTAATTTTGGTTTCATCGTAAATCCTCTTTTAGTGATGTGTGTAATTGACGGTAATCGGCTGTAATCGTTTCGTATCGTAGAAGTTTTTATTGGCTGCTTTACATGTGGGAACGATGTAAAGGGATTGGTTTTTCGTCGGTTGGTAATCTGTTATTTTCTCTGTACTGTATTTTAGGTTGATGGGAGATATAACTTATGCTTCAGTTTAAATAATCGAGTACCGCGATTGCTGTGGCTACCTAATGGGTCCAAGTCTCGGTAGTACCATCGATATTCAATACAAAAGAAAAAAACGTTTTTTTTTTATGTATACTGGGATTGCTCTTGACCTTAGTAGACAAGACAAGGTCGACGATGGAGCGAGCTTACCCAGGAGAAGCCTGTTCACTGTAACTTTGAAGAGATTAGGGTTGTATGCGTTCGGAAACACAGACGCAGGCAGAGAGTTCCACTCCTTCGCTGTCCGCATTATAAAAGACCTTTGGAAACGCTTAGTGCGAATTGGTGGTATAGCAATAGGGTAAGGATGGTAATTTGCCGTGCATCTATAGATGTGCGATGATTGACGGGGGCTGGTGGGATGAGGTCGTGGAGTTCTTGGGCACACTCTCTGAAGTACAATCTGTAGTAGACCGACAGGCAGGCAAGTTTGCGGCGATGAGTCAACCTATGGAGCTTGGCATTCATAAATTTTACGTCGCTAACGAGCTTCTTAGCTCTGCGTTCCACCGAGCCAAGAGCGGCAAGTTCATATTTAGCTGAGCCATCCTAAAGGTGGCTACAATACTCCATGCAGGATGGGACTTGTGCTTTGTATAGAGTTAAAATCTGTCCAGGCGTGAAGTACCGCTTCACTCTATTTAAAATGAATAAAACTGTAGATAGTACTATTGAGCTAAATTGGTTTTATGAATTTCGTGGATCATGTTTAATTCTTTCAAAAACAAAGTAGAACATGCGTTTATTACTCACGTTAAAATATAAACAATATCTTACAATTAGTACCTACCTAAGTAGTAATCATTATCTCTAACAGTAATCAATACTTACCTAAATTCAGTACGGAGGTAATCAAAGTAACTAAAAGTATTAACATACCATATTCGACTAAAATGTACCGATATCCAAGGTGATTCGATAAAGCTGTATTCTGAGAAACAGAATTATGTTTTATTACTAACATAAATTACTAAGAACCGATTATTTGGACGTAAAGATAATTATAAATACTATTAAACTATTTTAACCTGATTGATTGGAAGATGTCAGTTATTGTGTGTACCTAGCTTTAAAATTACATAAAACTAATTCGTTTCACATTTTTAATAAATAATTGAACAAACAAATAATATTGATGTTGAAGGTTCATAATTTCTAGTTTCATGCTAAAATTCATTGGAAATTATAAACCTGCAATAGATATTACGTTTTTGAAAGGCGTTTACTGACGGAATAAAAAGTACAATAAATCGGTCACCGATTATGTATGTCCGGACTACAAAAGAAGATTTTTATAATAATGAGAATAAACGTGCGGAGGTTCCTCTCTCTGGAACCCTAACCACCGGCAGCTTAGACCCTGTTCCCGATGCTGGTAGGCTAATAATTTTTTTAAATGTTTTTATCGTTTTTATTTTGTAAGAAATATATAAAAATGTAGCAAATATGTATCAGAAAAGAATAAACATATTAATGAACAGTGTGAATTTTAAATGAAAATAAAATAGCAAAAATTATTGCTGGACTAAATAGTAATATGCCATTAGAGATTCCTATCGATATGCATTATACTAATCAGGCGAATTAAAAACATCGTTATTTGCAATAGAATAGGAATTGGTTTTAATTAATTTAATTTCTCGTTTTTTGAGTTCTTCAAGGATGTACCAAGTGAGATTTCTGGACATAATACCTATTTAAAATTTTAGGCGATTTTTTTAGTTGAATAGGTATAAATTGTACAAAATAATTATCGTTAAAGATTTGTAAAATTATTTACTTAGGTATTAGGTACCGCACTCAAATTAAAAAGATTTAAAAATAAATCTGTGTTGTATTATGTATTTTTCTTTCTATATTTCCCCATCCTTCGTCAGACAACACAGTGCACAACCCTAGCACAATCGAATAATGTTTATTACTATTTGAAACTTTTCAAAATTCGATCACTGCTTTTAATCTCCCATAAAATCGTTCCGTACGTGTCGAGAACAGATTAAAGTTGCTTGCTCCCAGCCACAGGTAATAAATAACGTGATTATTTCGTCTTTCAAACTGGCCACCAATATCTAAGACGTTCTTTTTTTGAGTGAATTCGACCGAAAAAGAATTCGTTAACGGGATTAAGGTTTTATTCAGTGGCTTTTTTTAAATCTGTTTGCTGCTGCCGTTTCTATACATTTGAAAAGTGTCTAGTAATTCGGTTGTTTTTTTATCTGATTTTTAATCCCCTAATTTAAACAAGCTAGGTTTGGATTTAAGACTTCCTTTGTGTGATAGACGTACACGTCTTGAATTATTTTGTTCAGATATTGTAGAAGTTTTACTTTCAAACTATTTAGATACTATGGTGGTTGATGGTTTAAAGAAAAACTTAGATAATTACTAACAAAACAAAAACCTATAAGCTCGGGTTTGGTTAAAACAAAAACAATCATGTATAACATTCCTCTTCAGCAAAACTGACTTCCATCACAATAATTCATTTCAGGATGCACCATAAACTCAATATGGAAAGCCATGCCATGGGCCTGCATGGCCCATGGTGTGAAGAGGGTTCAACCGCCAAGGCCGACCGGTTGTACTGCTGTACTGTACTGCGACTTTTTGTTTGGTCGCAAACGCAACTACTTTATCCCGACAATCTTCAAGGAGAATCTTCATCCTTTTCTTCAGAGATTTACAAGACAGTGGTAGCAATAAAAGTGAGAATGAATAGAGGGATGTTAATAGATTTTATCCTGTGTTGAAAAATTACAATAGTGTGATTGTATTGGACGTCTTTTAGTGTCAATTCACACTGTAGTGTCGATTCTATTCAACTGGTGCAACTTCATCTGCAGTTTAGTGTGAAGTGGGCTTTATAAGAGTTCTACTTTTGAAATAAGTTTTTTTTTACGCTGCTTTTATTTTTATTCTGAGGATTTATTCAATATTAATCGAATAAAATATTATCTATTTGTTATTAGGTATCTATTTTCATTATTTGTATGCAATGATATTATAAGTCATAGATATGTTATACACGTAAAACAACAGAAAAAAGCGTACCGCGCAGAGAGGCAGCACACATACACACTTTTTATTCACACACATTACATTTCACTACAAGTAAAAAGGATAGCTTGATAAAACCAATATGAAAAAAAGTGACAGCTAGATGGTGACGCTCTCTCTTTTATCTCACTCGCACTCTCACTCGCACTCTTTCTTTTACGACGCCATATTATAGAAACGTAATGTTTTATTTGTGAAAATATTAAGATAAATAATATATTTACGAATGATAAGTGATTCTTTGACTTTTAGAAGTCTTGCTTGTATAATTTGTACAATATCTCATCACACACGACGGCATTTTCGGTGGTTTTGAGTCACTTTTACTTTTGACTCACTCTGTAGTACGTGAAGTGCATCCGTTGTCGCTGGCAACGTCGGACTGAGGTCGAGGTTTGTGAATCAACCACATTTGAGCGCGTCTGTTTTTGAGCGCGTATAACGTATCTACACCTTTTTACTTATAATATCATTGTTTGTATGTAATTATTTAGTAAAAACTTTACATACTTTCATGTTAAAATAAGTAAAATTATTACTACCGCAAATATTATTTATTTTGCTTGAATAAATAATTAAAGCGTGACACCATTTTTAGAAGTACCGTCAGCAATTTTTGTAGTTGACCGCTTTTCTGACAATATTATGATGTGGTCACTGGCAACTTAGTCAAGTGTACCTCATACATAATTTAGTGGCTCCTCAGGAAATCTTTATGTACAATTGTACACAACCAGCTTAAACCCGTGGGTAGCCATGAAAGATAAAAATCAAAACTCATTTCCACCATTTTTAATGTCTCCGAGAGCCGTCACGTAGGACTTCGAAGCATTTTTGTGGTTATCTTCGATCGCTTATGATTTCGGTAAAAAAGGGGTTTTGAAATGAAATAAAAAGAAAGAAATGTATGATTAAGGCACTTGGAAATTACATTCTTTAAGAAAAAAAATGCTTTTTGGAATAAATACTAAAATACACTTTTTATATTTTCAAGTTTAACGGACTTAAGAACTGGCAATATTGCCAGTACTGCCAGTTGTTTGCTTATTGTTACTAGTCATCGGATCATAGCATATAATAAATTACCTCGAATTTGCATATTATTGCAAAATTCAAAAACCTTTTACGAGTATGTACCTACCTATTTACTTAACAAAAGTTAACATAACTTCATGTCTATGCATGCAATTACAAAGACGGGATTTCAAATAAAATCACACTTTCTTACAAAACTACAAATTCTTATTTCGCCACGTACAATACGAAATCGGGTTAAATCCACGTAAACCTTACAACAGTTATTTACTGAGAAATTCTTAAAATAAGAAGGAGATCCTTAATCTCTGCCTGTTTTTAAATTGGCCTGTGTGTGCCTGGTTACGTTTTAAAGTCATTCCCTACCTATGTGTGAGTGTCCCAGTCCACGGATTTTATCTAAAGTTGACTTCGTCATATGATTAATGGTTAATACAGAAAGGAATACCTTTCCCCGACAACAATGGAATCTTAGCTTGAAATATTTGTAAACTTCAATATCTTTGGGAGTTGGGACAGATTTTTAAAGGATTAATGGTTATCATATATCACGGGATGAGGCATAGATATATTAAAGAAGGAGATATGGCGTGGAATTCAAAATGAATAGAAATCCGATGAAGCCACAATTGCCGCCCCTCCATAACGATAATATTGCGCACACAATTCTGTCAAAACAATACTACGAACAATTGCACACACGCGCCATCGATAACTCAGTCATTTAAATATAAACCTAATTCTTTACACTACAGCGTACTTTTTCCGTATAATTTACTCACACAAACAATTATCATTGTGTGTTGTCGCGACACGGGGGGCGGATACGACTCTCCCGCTCAAATACAACGGACGCACCATGCGACATTACGACTTGGTGAGGTATCGTTATGTCAGTTTTACATTGCTTGTCAAGTCACTCGGTAATAGACTGAGGTGGTTGTAAAAGAGCAATGTATTTAATGCAAAAACAATACGGTCGGAGTAATATATGAAAACAAGAATAAAGTAGTACAAGTGATAGCTAAGCTAAACGATCAACACCAAGGCTTCACCGACACGCCCCCTTGCCACTTCTCCTGTTTTTAATATTTCTGTGGGATGAGGTATTAACATAATCGGCCTATAATGTTCCTACTGCTGGGACACAAGACAGGAATCTTCTTAGAGAGGAATCGGGTCAAATTGGTGCCTGGGTCGGTAAAAAAGACATTAAAATTATTTTAATAAAGAAAAAAGACATTGCTGGTGAAGTTTTAAAAAATACTAGACCTTCAGTGAATCCGTATAATCTTCAGCTTAATCCAAAAAAGTAAGCCTGACATACAAAACACGCACCCATTTCAAAGAAATTGGTCTCCGACGCACATAAAGGTAATTACATTATTCGTATACAAATAGCGGAGGATGTTAATGTAAATACAAATATTCTTGACGAACGTGGGCTCGAGTTTAGAGGCCACATAGTGGATGGCACCGGTACACCCGCTTTGTTTGGACAACCGACCGGTCAGTGTTTGCACGGGCCTCCACGACAACACTCACAAATATTTCAAGCGAACTCTTGAGCAAGTCTTAGGTGAAGTTATGGAACCGACTTTTTAAAACCCACCACTACATACCGAAGGTAATAAGAAAATTGATGGCATCGAAAATAATCTACTTAAAGAAAAAAATGTAAATAGAGATCAAAATAAAATTGAACAAAAAAAAATCTTAATACGATGAAAAGAATTGGTGTAGGTGAAAAAAATGTAATAACAAGTTTGACTGTAAATCATTACATCCCGTTCACAGATGGTAGACAAAACAAGCAATACAGATTGCTACTACAAGCTTAATGGCTTTTAAAAACTGGATTAAGTAGCGAAGAAATGCTAAATCGACGATAAGCATAAGTCTTGTCAACCCACGCTTTAACACGCATAAGTTTACATGACATCTTGTAATAAACTTTATTCTGCTAGTATTAAAGGTTTTTTCTGTTCAGTAAACGACTTTAACTCCAGTTCTGTAGCCATTGAGATAAATCCTCTATTGTTGTAAGAGAAATATCCATAAAATACTTTTGTTTCATGTGGAGAGCAGCAACGGTTGACATTAAATGAACATAAAAATATGGGTAGTGAGAAGTCATTCCTGTAGCATTTCCTCTGGCAGTTTTGTTAGTAAGCGTTTGGTATGGACACAAGCGAAGTTGTTTTAACATTACGCGAACATACGATGTGGCCGAGTACTAAGAATAGGATATGAGGCACTTAAGCGGTAAATAGCAAAACTTAATTAAATGTCAGTCATTATGGTAAATGGTTGGCACTCGGTCCACCTTAAGCCCGTATTTCATTTACCGACAGGTGGCGCTACCTGCCACTTGTTCATAGAATTTATAGGCGAATTTTAATTTTATTTTTTCTACCGTCTTTGGCCGCATTCCAGCACTCCGAAATGTCGTATAGTAAGCAATATTCATATAAAAATATGATAAAAGGAGTGTCAAATATCTCTCATATCGGATTATAAAATTCCGATGAGGATTAACACAATGATCTTCAATTTGGTTAAGTTTCATGTCCCAGCAATTTATATGCGTAAGACACCATGGGGTATAACATAAATGTTTTTGTAATTTTTTGAATTTTTAGTGACACAAATATCAAGTTTCAAATGCGTTTGTGTGATAAAATCAGTTCCTTTTGCATGTATATTTTAATTTAGTTCAATTTCTGATTTCGATTGAAAGTATAGATAAGTTTACTTATCAAAAGCCTAAGGAACCCTGAAGACTGACGTTTCGTCACCAAGAGACAGGTTTTCGGATTACGAATGGGTTACTTTCCGTTTTTGCGATAGCTAAAGTATGATTAATCGTACCGATTGTATCGCAAGAATGTTAATTGAAAACTGACGTTTAGTGGATTATATAAATGCAGTTTTAGTCACTATTTTATTAGAATGGTCAAGAATACAACTCGACGATTTATTTATTGTATAGGGAATAAAGTTTTCGCATCAGAATACAATTTGATGATATATTAGAGATATTTTATTAAATTTTCCAAATTACTAAATTATTATGTTGCTTTAAGAATCATTATTTCCAAAGTAATTATTGTTTAATAATAGGATTCTGTTATTTATTGATGCACGTCAACCCATTTGGCATTCCACATAAAACACTAATGTGAACAAAAACCAAGCAATTGTTTTTTATAAAACAAGGTGATATTATAAAACAGTCAATTATGAACGCAGAAACAAGAATCAGACAAGGTTTTGCCTTTTATTTTATCTGAGAATCCGAATCACGCGAATACTAAACTTAATTGGTTGGATATAGCGACAAAAAAGCGTTTTGCAACCTAACACGCAATCCACCGAAGAATCATTTAAATAATACGTTTACCTGTCCGAGTCGATTCGACAATAATGGCATCTGAATAATCTAAGACAGAATAAAATGGAATCCGTTAACACAGGAGTCCAGATGTGTGTGGCGTCTACAGCCGAAGATTCGAAAGCAACTTGCCATGATCAAAATGGTCAGCGAATTTTTTGAGTGACTTATCACTGATCCAATCAAGTAAACTCATGAATTAAATTAAAGTAAGAAAAAGGCTCCATGAACAGTTTCGTATCGACGTTCCAAATGGGACCGTTTTCCAAAATTTATTATCGGGTGATCTTTTGGCAAATACTTTTGGAAGATTTTGCAAGCGATCTGTACCGAGATACCACGGGCCCAACGGCAGCATTTTGACTTATTTCTTTATAAATAAACAACCAAGTTTATTTTCAGCGCCGCAGGTGCACAGGATACGTATAAAATGCGTCCTTAACGTCAAAACGAATCGAGAGTGCAAGATAAAAAGTTTTGCAACAGTCTTGAAGAAACTTTCAAAAGGCAATGAGATACTGTGAAATGAACAAGAGGTTTGCCGCGTATCGCGTACCTGGCTAATTATTCTACAGCCTCGGTCACGATTCTTTCAAACGCATATTTGTGGAGATGAATCCAGTACAAAGATTAAACTAATCAACTTGAGTTTGTTTTAAAACAGCAAGGTCCAATACAATAGCAAATTAACATTTCACATCAAATTGATGTACTCTATATCTGAATACGAAACAACTTTAAAGGAGATCATTCTGTATTAATTGATTACCTACGTCAGTGTAAAATTTATGTATTCATCCGATATGCACCTTTAGAGTTATTATGTTAATAACACATCGTATCTGTTGATCCCATACAAAAAAAAACTCTTCACAGAAGATACGCTTGAAATTACCGGACATTTACATGAGCAACCATCTGTTTCCGACGAAATGAAAACGAAAAGCGTTTATTGTGTCACAGACGAAGTTAGGACCGAAAAATTCGGACATCGCGTGACAATTTTACAATTATGCGGAATCGCCCGAAGTAAGATATTCTGGGTTCAGAATAACAAAGATTCCAATTCCAACGTTCGTACGCTTAGGTATATGATTGGCTCCAGCCAAGATGATAATTTCTAAAGACCTGTAGGCGAATCTCGCGTTGCTGCGATCGAGTCCACCTGCCCCTCTTTGATTTATTATGGATTCAGTATTAATTTGATATCCCTTTTTGTTGTTGCCCCTTGAGCGATCTGAACGAGCGAGAGCTTTACGCGGTCCCCATTATATTAGGTTGGGGAAAAAGTCTTTTCGCATTATAGTATGTATGAACTTGTAATAAAAATCTCTTTGGCTATACTATTTGTATCTGGCTGGTTTTGGTATCATTGAAAGTTTGAATTTTAAAGAACATAATTCCAAATTCAAATTAGGAAAATATGTGATTTTCATTTGTTTTTCGTACCATCAAGATGAGTGAATCTAATGAAGAAATTCGATACATTTTAAAATTTTACTACAAAAAAGTTAAAAATGCAACGCAAGCCGCGAAAAAAATTTGCGATGTTTATGGACCTAGTGTAGTGTCTGTGAGAGTAGCACAAATTTGTTTTAAGCGTTTTCAATCCGGAAATTTTGATGTCAAAGATGCACGTCGCTCTGGTCGCCCTATTACGGATAAAATGGATGCCATTTTTGAAAAAGTGGAGCAAGATCGGCATACCAGTAGTTACGACGTAGCTGAAGAACTGGAAATTGACCACAAAACAGTTTTGGCGCATTTGAAAAAAACTGGGTACACAAAAAAGCTCGACATTTGGGTACCTCACGAGCTCACTGAAAGAAACCTAATGAACCGTGTACTCATTTGTGATTCTTTATTACGACGTAATGAAACCGAACCATTTTTGAAGAAGCTGATAACTGGTGATGAAAAGTGGATCACGTATGACAAGAACGTGCGAAAAAGGTCGTGGTCAAAGGCCGGTCAGGCTTCACAGACTGTGGCGAAACCCGGGTTAACTCGCAACAAGGTGATGCTGTGTGTGTGGTGGGATTGGAAGGGCATTATTCATTATGAGCTGTTACCACCAGGCAGGACCATCGATTCTGAACTCTACTGCGAACAACTGATGAGATTAAAGCAAGAAGTTGAAAGAAAGCGGCCGGAATTAATCAACAGAAAGGGTGTGGTTTTTCATCATGATAACGCTAGACCTCACACATCTTTAGCCACCCAACAAAAATTAAGAGAGTTTGGCTGGGAGGTGTTAATGCATCCGCCGTATAGTCCTGACCTTGCACCTTCAGATTTCCACTTGTTTCGGTCTCTTCAGAATTCTTTAGGCAGTGTCAGGTTAACATCACGAGAGGACTGCCAAAACCACTTGTCGCGGTATTTTGACCAGAAGTCCCAAAATTTCTATAGCAATGGGATCATGTCCCTACCTACAAGATGGCAAAAAGTTATCGAACAAAACGGTACCTACATACTTTAGTTAAATGTAAATAAACTTTATTAAAAAATGTTTTGAATTTTCTTAAAAAATGCGAAGAAACTTTTTCCCCAACCTATTATGTGGTCTCGGTTCAATCATAATTGCATATGAGCCTCGAGATAAAATAATGTTCAATGCAAAAATAATTCATATGAAGACTTCGGCAAATATTTAATGCGTATGGTATCTCCATTATTGAATGACGATAAAAAGTACGATAGTGTTTTGGTGGTTCTTAATAATTATGCAGGTAATATTGGTAATTTTTAACGCATGTGGAAAAAGAAAAGAGGAGACTCATAAGATGGTGTTGTCGTGGATCGGAAAAATGTTAAAATACTTAAAGATATTGAGTCCAACTAAGACAAGAAATCAACTCAATACCTCTCGTTGTTTCATTAGTTTTATTTTTAATGTCCATTACAGAAACAGAATCTAAAGGGAAGACAGAGAAATACATCAACACGTTATAATATTAATGTATCTCTGGAGATAGGTTTCGAACCAGTTTTTAATAAGAAATTGCCTCGCTTGCGGTAGAAAATTAATGATAGCAGATACACGTCTAGTTGCAGTGCACTGAGGAATGTTTCTTGTTAGGCTTGGCGTATACGTGCGGTTAATCGTTGGTTTCTAGTCTTAACAAAATTGTATGTTGTTATGAAATGTTTAAGCACTAAAGTTCGGTACTTTGGAAGCAACAAAACAGTTATTGCTATAGATAAACTAGTACTGCGATATTTTAATCTATATTGATAATGTTTTATTTATGTCAATCATTAAGTTGACGTAAATTATGTTTCCAAATAAAGAAATATGATGCAAGCAACACAATAAAGCACGGCGTTTTGATACTAATAAAAGTCAGAATTATTTCAATAGATACTTTGGTTAAGTTTAATTTGTTATAATTATAATGATGAAAAGCGATTGCGAAAATTAGTAATCAGTTGGACTCGTCTTAACAGAAACTTGCGTGCATGTGAGCTACGCCTAAAGCAGTATTTTTATCTCACTCCGGTACTACAGGTTTATGGTGTGAATAGTGTTGTTTATACAGCTACATTTATACATATATAGTTATGTTCATCATTCGATGGGAACCTGACGTTTCTTAATGGCTAAATTTTGATTCGATGCGAGCCATAATATTTTGGTATGAAAACGTTTGGGAGAGAATTTCATTAAAGTTTTATTGATAAAGAACTTAAGAGCATACTAATTTCTTTGTTGGTTTTCAATAAAGTCGTGATTTTATCTACTACGAGGTCATTAGGGCAAAGTGATCAGGACAGATCATAAAATGGTCGTCGTGCGTTACTATTAATAAAATCATAATCTTTATCACTTAATCTTAATATCGTATAGGTATCTACTCTACAGAAATAATTTTCAAGTAAATTGGTAATTGGTACTCAATGCCATATCAGTCTATTATACTAAGTGTTTAGAACTACAAGTATCCACGTTGCTTCAATAGTTTACGAGTATACCTAACGTGACAGAGATGCAATCTTTGGCCGTTCTCATGGAAATACACAATGTCATGTTAGGAATTCATATTTCCAAGTATACATGTTTTTCTTGACATACTAAACGTATGCTTCCATTTGCAGCCTTACACTAAAAATATTTTTATTTGAAATGGAAAGGGTCCGAAGGTCGTTCCCAGAGGAACACCGTGAGTGTTATCTTATAAAAATATTTATAATATGTATACATAGTGCTTAAGTATTCCAAACAGGTTGTATAGGTGTACAAGAATTGTAATACAAGACATATTTGCTTCACATGGGTCTGAACAACCAAAAATACACATGTGATGCTTCTTACGAAAGGACTACACTGGATTTTAATTTAAGTAAAAATATTCCGATCATGCTTCGATTTTACTGATCCATTTTCGATAAGACAGAACCATTAAAAGCCATTTTATATTTACGTAAGGCCAGTAAACTTGTTAAATATTCATGAAAAATTTACGAGTCTTATTATTTACGCTTTTATAATTTTTTTAAAAATGGAGGTTCGCAGTATTGGATTCGCTAAATAATTGTGTTAAGTTCAGAAACATTTTGTATTCAGAAAACGGTAGTTTACTTGAAGCAAAATAACATGGATACTTACAATGTTGTAAGTAATGCGTGGGCTACAGAGGTGCACCTAAGTGAGTAAATATCAATAGAGGGAGCTACTTGACGTCTTTAAATAAACTAAAATACTAACGTGGAAAAATTGTAAGACCAGATTTCACACGATATTACTCTAGTGAAGAAGTGGCAAATCTAAGATTACTATGAAGCTCAGAACTACATAAAAGCTTAAATATTTTAAATCGTGTTTTAATCGCGGCATTTTAGTACCTATATAATATTTCTTAGAAACTTGCGAATAATATTACGTTCCTGTCGTTGGCTTGCTTCTTTTTCTGCAAAGGTATTAATTACGGCAGTGGGTTTAATGGGATGGTATTATGCATCATATGCACTTCGATTATAAAGGCAATCATAATTATGTACGACAAAAAATATTAACTGCACATTATGAGGAGACGATGATTTCATATTTCCAGCAATATTTATGCAAACATTGTTTTAGTGGGAGGTTTTCCTTTTAAAGTTATCAGTCTGTACTTTACTATGAAAAACTGTGATCGTAGGACGGTGGTCTGGAAAATAATCTACAATTCTACATAATTGAATATAATTTTATACACAAAATAATTATTGTTAAGGTACTTCTGAAATTAATATTAAAATAATTATGTTTGTTTTATAATTACATATTATTAAATTATAAATAAATATCCTACCTATACCTTTTTTATCGTTTTTTAGCTATTGTAAAGACATACAATTACAAATAAATACATCTTTGAGCGTAGTCGCCGATCATTCGATTTAAGTGATAAATAATACTGAACCTTTTTTGTTCACATTCATTCAATATAGACTTAAAATGATGTACAGAATTGTATCGAATAATAATAGTTTTAAATTGCTTCACGAAGGCACAACTAATCCACGCATTGGTACAGTCAGCAACAAAATGTAAAATAAATTATAATTATCCATAGGTAACTGTCATTTTTTCACTCTAAATCAACACAAAATTTTCTTAATGAGCAAAAACTAAACTGCCGACACACACTCAAAGGATTTTTGTAGCAACGACAATAAACATAATCAGAAGACGCAATAAAAGTCACAAACATCTTTATAATGTTGTTCTATAAAAATGTACGGGAAGTAAAATATTTCGCATTATAAGTGGGTTGATTTATTTGCCGATGGTACTGAGTCCTGTACTCTATTATAGCCTGGGCCAATAGAAAAAGATGAATCATCAGAATTTAAACTAATTACGGACGGCTAAGTAAAAAACCTGCTATATAATGTAGCTTGAATTGAGTCAGTTGGTTCAGATCCATCAGAAAATCACAAAGATCATGTTTTTTTTTAATGAGAATGGCTGGCTGTGGTCGGCCAATAATGTAAGTTTGATTAGAATTGTATGTTTTTGCAATTTTTTTTTGGCAGATCTGATAATAAATGCTTCGTTCTTTGAGACTAGACTAGATGAATATTTGTGTATGAAAATCTAAATCAGAGAACATTATGAATATTTTAATTTACTACATTATTTTAATTTTTAAAATCAACAGTGGATTTATATGGGTTGTAATTTAATTAAACTTATTTATTTTTATTATTTAAATTTATAAACATAAGAAAACATTTGAAAATTATTATTTTACACAGTCTAATTTATACAGTCCATTAAATCATATGCAACGAATAATCGAATTAAAATAGCAGTTAACATTAATACATGAATAAAAATATTATCTGAATGTCAAAACAGATTGATATATTTCCAAATTCGCCATGGATAATTATGTGAGGTTCCTAATCGTCGAAGCAACTAAGAATGTCAAAATCATTAAGAGACGTAACGAAAGAAATCGATATTCAATTTGAATATTAATAATTGAAGACGGAAACTAGTTAATAAGTTGTAAAATTGACAACAACGAACTATTAATAGATTTAATTGAATAAATCTAGAGATGTGAGATGATTTTAATCCACTACGTTTACAAACTATGAATATAGAAAAAAGAAAATCATTCACAAAGTCTCGAATTTTAAAAAAAATGTTTCTTTTTATAATTCGACCGTTTATGTTTCAGCTCTTTTAGTATAAAAATGGATCATGACGTGGTAAAGAGTAAGTAAACAAAAAAAAAGTTGAAAATAAAGATGAATAATTTTACATTTTGATACTGGGCTTGGGGTCATTTTTTTTGACAATAGCATCGAAATTTGATGTTCTCAGGGTGAAGCGGAGGAAACTCTCAGATAAGTACTAACTTAAACCCTGCTCCCTGCTCTCTTTGCTCCTTTAATTGCTCTTTGCGTGCTAAAGCCGCTGTTACATTTGACAAACGGGATAACAATAAGACATCCCCGCAACCATAGCGGGAGTCTAGAACTCCAATACATTTGCTGTATTTATAACCACAACGATGGCCATTGTTATAGTTTCATTAGCTAAATGTTTGTGATGAGGAATTACAACTTAACTGCCCATAAAACTACACGTTGATTGTATTTTTCCACCAAATTATAAGATAATCAAATTATGCTTTACATGGCCTACTTTAACGGACATAGGAATCACATTAGATACAAGATATGTTTTCAAGATAATGTTTTGAGATTGATAGATTGTTGGAAATTATTTTACGTTAGTTAATTGTAGTTTTCTACATAAATTTAGTTTTTTTCCGTAGTTTTGTTTCTTTTTCTATTTTAGTTATACATACTTTTAACAACAAAAAATAACACATTCATAATAAATATCAGGTGGGGTCTATAACTTCAATGAAGTTTTAAATTCCCAAAAAACAGTGAAAAACGTAGCTAGTCAATAAAATTTTGAATAATATAATAACTCATTCAATTTATAGTCGTTAAGCGATAGTGAATTATTGCGTCACACCATCCATCGCTCATATTGACCGATTTTCTTTTGTTTATAGAAAAAGAAAGTTTTAATGTTTACGTTGACATAACTTGAGATTTTCTCTTTGTAATGTAAGAAGAGAAGAGCATTTTTTTTTGTTTTATAAAACCACTAGGTTTTATAAAACAAAAAAAAATGCGAAATACGAATTATAATCGAATTTCGATTAGGCGGACACTAGTCCGCCTAATCGAAATTCGATTATAATTCGTATCAAATTTTGAGTTCGAAATCAAAATAAATGCATGTAGCTTTCTACACATGTAAACTTAAAATGAGTCCAATAACATGCCCTTCCCTCCGCGTAACTGTTGTAAAAAAGAAACAAAGTTAATTACTTTTACGATTTAAAATTTGAAAGTAGCGGAATCGTAAAGTCCTGTTTTATGGCTACCAGATAAAAATTAAATGTATTAGTAAACACGTCAACTAGTTGGAACTAGCTACTAATACAAGCCCTGGGTTTATCATAATCAGGATTCTAAGAACAATATCTACGATAAGCTGTAATTCTATAAGTGGCTCGATAAGTACTAGAAGAAATTATAGGTTTGTGGAAAATAAATTACCTGTAGAAAAATACTATAATTTGTTCTAAAGCAGTTAAGCTCGCCACTGTGTGGAGGGGAAGGAACTGTCAGATTCTTATTGACTAAAAATCACCGTTTTCCTTCACATGACCTTTGCGTTTCAGGACCTATTAACTAACCCTTAGATGTATATTGACTAGTTTGGTATTCCTTGAATCCTTCAATACACAATACTGCGTTTCAGGTAATTTATTCATAATTATAGTGAGTAACGATTTTTCCTGAAAATATGTATTAATTATGTGTTTATGCTTAAGAAAAGACACTTGTTTATAGATATAGAAATAAGGATGTTGTTTAGTAGCAAACTCCAATCAGACCCGACACCGTCTATAAAATTACTCGATTCGCTTCATAAGGCGTCGACCCTCACACGAATCTTATGTTTTAATGAGTTATATATTATAGGATTGACGTACAAAATATTCAAATCCGATAACAAGCCTCTTTGTAACGAAGAATCTTTGTGTGAGTAACACATACAGTTTCGATGGAACTATAAAAATTCTTAAACCATCGTAGATTTTGACGTTTTATATGATTTATGTCCCTCTGTAAATAATATTAATTATAAGGTTATAAATAAAGTTTTTTTTGACGTTGTTCTAAGTTATGCTTCAAGTTATTTTTTATACAAATAACCTATTGTTATTAGCATCGCAAGCAAGAGATACTCCAATAAAATCCATCAGTCCATCTGTCATGTACTGTCCGAGACAGCGATATATTATTTGTCTGTTATCTCAAAGTACAATCACGAACGACCACTACTTAGACATTACTCAACAAATGGCATTCGTCTGAACAGTCGTCAGCCGACGTTTTTTCATTATAAGTGTACATGAGCTTGAAAGTATAATCACCTTTTACTTATTAATCAAGATATAAAGATTTCTTAGAAGCGGGAGCTAGCTACGATCGAGAAACTTTATAAATATTCCGATTCTCAGTATTCGGGCGGATACGGCCACAGTCGGCTTAACATCTGCAACTTGAGTTACACCGGCTGCTTGTTACGTGCATACAAATTAACTGTATAACAAACTAAACGCAGTGTTCTAGAAAATTGAAATGTGCAGGAAAGCGGCACTTTGATTATTACTCAGTAAAAAATGGTCATAATTACAGTAAGTGTATGCATGATGATCTGTAAGAAATAGACCACTTTATCACTTCCTGTGAGTAAAAAGCGATTATAGGATAATTTCAGGAGGATGAGTGGTCGCTTTTACGAGTTGACTAATAATATCGAGCTACAGTTTCTAATTACAATGATGATAGAGGTAGATATAAGATAATGAAATGAGTAAGAAAAATATGACGTACCTGTGGTCTCTCAAGTGATCCTGTCTTCTGAAAGCTTTCCCGCAAATGTCACAGGAGTACGGTCTCTCGTCGGTGTGGGTTCTTTCGTGGATCAGCAGGTTGTACGACTTGGTGAATTGGCGGTTACAGAATTTACAAATAAACTGCTTCTTCGGTCTAGAGGCGCGTCCTGGCGCTCGCAAAAGCCGTCTGTCTAAATGTGGATGCATTTGATGTGGACCAGCCCCGGGAGGGAATAGTCCTGCTCCCGGAAAAGTAAAGCTGCCTGCAGCTGTTGGTGATGGTCCTGGAGCACCCAAAAACGGCCCTGGAGGACCGTAAATGGGCGGTTGTGATGACCCATCAGACATCATGCCTTCTATAGATGACGTTCTATGATGTGGCAGCAACATTGCTGCCGCAGCCTCACGTAGTGCAACTTCTTTCCGTTTCTCAACCATTATAGCCATTAAATCAAATGAGTTTCTTTTAGGAAAATTTCCAGACGCTCTGTCCGGAGACCCTTTAGCGGGCTCGGCTCTCTCTCTATCCATTATTCTCTCCCTTTCAATGATTTCTGAGGGTATCAAAGCAGGATGCATTTCGTTAGGGTAAATTACTGGGTGCATAGACCGCGTAGGCACAACAGGAACAAAAGCTGAGGTCTCGCGGTGTGATGAGGTAAGTAAGGAACCTGTTGTCATCTGCCGATGATAAGGTAGGGGTGGTGATTCGAAGTTTCCAGAAGGATTTCTGCCGCTTGAAGAAGGGCGTTGTTGAGCTCTTTCGGCTGAGCTAGCGAGGAACTGGTCATGTCTGGACCTTAAAGGTGCAGCGACTGGCGTTTCATTGACAGGGCGAGGTGTGGACGCCCTCGATACTACTGCTCCGGCGTTGTCCGACATCACGGTTTCAAGAACATCTGGAAAAAAAATAAAAATGAAATTGTGTCTTCAATATAATTTCCCACACTAAACTTTATCGGAATCAAGGAAGCCATCAACAATTTGCTACATTAATAAAAATTCTATTCCCTCCGTAAACATCGTTAATGTTTCTCTTACCATATAAAGACAAAAAATAATGACAAGCACGTCAATTAACAAAATTTTAATATAACCAACGTAGATTCTTATCTCAATCTTTCATTTGATCAAAGACGAGATTACAGCTCTTAAATATTATTCCATTTACAATCCCACGACTGATGAACATTTAGATTTATGGATCGAGAAACATGCTTAATTAAGCGGCCCTGCATTGTTTCACTCAATTAGCATAAAACATAAATTCTCACCTAACAGATGAATCGGAATCAGATCATCCGTTACCATGCTTCATTTACATCGTATTGATTTCATACTGTTTTATTGATCAGTCCTCCATGGGATACATTTTGTCATTAAAATCAATGTTAATTAGTGATGCCGTATTCAATTCAGTAATTTTGGGTTTAGTGATTCTCGTTTCTTGAATGTATAAATTGCAGTAGCATGATTTGGTATATGTATTTTATATTCATTCAAACAATCTGCCGCTTCCATATATTAGCGGAGCACAAACATAAATTACAATATCTAGATAGGTATATACCATTACCAATGATCCGTGATTTTGAGGAATTCTGGTAACTACCTACCTAAATTGATTTCATTAAGATCTCCAAAACAAGATTGTTCATTCAATTTATAAAACTGTGCAGATAAATTCGAATTAAAATATAATACCGATCTATATATCTCAATATACTTATAATATTAACATATTCTAAGCTTTAAAACGTTTTGTTCAGATTTTATTTTTAAAAGAATCTAGTTCTCTCATGCATCATTCATCAATTTATATTTTTGTATAAGTTTTAAGCTTCTGGTGATATCAGTAAATGTTAATGAGTACCGGATTTGGTCACAGTATCGACATTAGTGTCATAGCTTGATTTATTGTGGTCTGTTCTTTGATTTGATTTTACTATAAATTTTAAGTATTTAGTTTAAAATTTATTGTTATTGTGCTTAAAATCCTCATATTGACCTGAGGTAAATGGTGTTTGGAGGCAATAAAATTGCGTCTTACGTGATAAATTATGCTCATAATCAAATTAGTTTAAATGGGTTTTATGTTCCATACTTTATTTATTTTTCGGCAGTTCTAAGAATCCTACATTTATATCATTATTCTATTTTTTACCTCAATTTGGTTGACAACATGAATATTGTTACTTCTTCTCCTAGTTATCTCATCAAAGATTTTTCTATGGTTGTACTTTTCAGTCATAGAGTTATTTTGTAACCTCCCGAAGTATTTCGTCTGATCATCTTATGTTTCTACTATGTTTTATTAGGACAGTCACACTATCCAATATTTGTACAACCCCAATAAAGTCGCATACATTGCTATTCCGAGATTTACGAGCCATACTATTTCCATTTGAGATGAGCAACATGGTATGACAATAAAACTGTTTAAACTCGTGCGCAGCGTGTGTTTTCATAAAGTTTCCGGCGTCTGTCTACTTTATATGCTGTTGTCTAGTAATGGTCGTTTACTTTTTGTTGCTGTTCGTCTTTTTATGTTCAAAGTTACTGGTGCCGTGAAAGTTCCCTTTGTGTTTGTCTCTGTAAGTGTGGGATTTTCATGAGCTTGCGTTTGTTGAGGGAAAATCTTTATCCATTTAAGATTTTAGAATACCTGTACTTGCATTTACGGTTTTTGAAGTGCTCTTTGCCGGAGTTTGTCTATTAGTTAGTGCTGGTACTACTGTTAGTGCAACATTATTAAATAAGTAAATAACTTTGGCGAGATGGGCGGGAGTTGCCGCCGTCACTGGTATCCTGGATGAGATACTACAGAAAATTGGAGCTTGGCACAATCAGGGAGGGTAAAGCCTGGCTATAGTGGCTCTGCTATGGATGACGAGACATCTTGACTTCGTCTCGTTTCAATATTTATAGTTTAAGGACATGATAAGCTCTGCAAACTAATATTCGTAACAGAATACGAATACCTACATTAATTTGGTTGATTACTTTGTACATTTTTTCATACAATAGGTACCAATAGTACTTAGAAACCAATACTGGTTACCATGTTTATTGTTTTGGTAGAGTCGCAAGGGCTGAGTGATAGTATACTATTAGTAACATTGTGTTTTACACACTTTATCGAGTTAGTTTTTCTTGGCAAAAATAATCGATAGCATCGGTTTGAAATAAAAATATAATCAGTAATACTTTTTATGGAAACTTTTTACTATAATTTACCTATCATAAGTATAACTAATAAAAAAATTGATTGCATACTGGTTATTTTAATCTAATTGTTAAGATTTACGATTTTGCTGTACGTAGATCTTATACGCAGTCAGATTAAGAATCATGATGCTTCAATCCAACGTAATCTTCCTCATATGAACACATTTTATTGCTCTGCCCATCATATTTTTTAACATCAGAAAAACCTAGCCGTCATTTATAGCAACTACAAAAGATTAATCTCGAATTCAATTTATTCAAGCGAGATCGAAAAAGGTGTACGAAGCCCGCATTTCACTGCTGGCTGCCCGTTCTACCGTAAAAGCCTCTGATTTTGTTGCTGTCCTTTTTACACCTCCATCTATGTTCTCGTGTCCCTCTCACACTCGAGCCGCCTGATCGAATTTCTACCATCTTACTTGCACCGAAGCAGTAAAACTACTTTTATCTCTCTTTCGGTTTGAAAATTTTGTGATATGAATATTTATGTGGACACTGCAGTTAGTAATAGTGGTTGGGATGTAATACCGGTCATTTCAATAACATAAAGCTTTTAAAAGGAATACTTTAAAGCGATCTCCTTGGAAATTTCAATTTCTTGCATTGGGAATACGTGTGTTTACAACTCTGTAGAGATATGGTGGTATCTCTATGTTTGTGATATGTGAAGTCCGTTTGACTGTTGATCTCATACGTTTTGATATGGAGAAGAAATGTTTAAAGTTTTTGTATTAAACAAGGTTAAAATGTAAAATTTCTTTTACATTCTGAAAATAATGTTGCTGATCTTTATTTGTGCCGATAATAAGTAGTATGTACTGATGTTGACCGTTGACTTGATATTTGGCACAAATATTTGTCCGTTCTGCAAGTAGTTGTTCTGGAATCTCAATCAGCCTTACATCTGAAATCTGAATGAAGCAGTCTACGTGCCGTTAGAAGCACCGAAAGGATTATGAATTGGGAAAATACTCAAAAGGATGGTTACAAAAAGTGCTTTATAATAATTGTAAAGCCAGGTTGAACCGATTTCTCATGTTGACATCACAGTATTCACAGCCTCATAAACCAGATAAAACCCAACCCAGGAAGACAAATAAGTCCTTCTATATTATCACGTTCTTAAGTCCTTAAGCATGTATCATTATTATTTATATTTACGATCATTGAGTACCTTTTATTACATTCAGCTACTTATATCATTACTTCGTACGTATATGCAACCTGTTTGCCACTAAGTATTGACTTGGCAACATTGTATATTTGATTGCTTGTGACTTCTATCGACACCTATTACTACTGGAATTTGCAAGATTTTAATGTTTGTTGGCATAATAGCTGTAGCTGCTTCGCCAGCATGTATCTCAAAAAACATTCCAGGATTAACAGTACCTATCTTACGTGTTATTCTAAAGTCTTCTCTCCGAGTAATTTTTCATCAAGATGCGTTTAGCCGTTTTGATGATGCAATTGATTGACAGACATCCAAATATATTTATTACTTATAATAATTATCACGAATAAGGATAGTAATATTATATACAGTGAAGTATCATTGTTAATATGACGCATTTATTCTTTCTTACAAATTGAGATACAAATCATCTTGTAGCTATCATCCATCTTTACATTAGTCAACTCCTACTTTCACACATAAATATCCTTCCAATTACCATGGCGTATTTATGTGATTTTTCATATACCTACTTCTTACTAATCCAAAGCCTACTTGCTCCAATACAAATTACATATGCTAAGACCCTCCTTTATTGTGTCTGCGTTAATGATGTGTTCAAATTGAAATTGTATTTACGAGAACCTCGACCATTGAACATAAGATTTAGTTTCTTACAATCACCTCTATGTTGTAGAGGCGATCAAGACATATTTTGTATAAACAAATTTGAATGATGGAAATTGAAATTTGAATCCCATTTCCATTAAAAATACACATTGAGATTGTTAAACGAAATTAGATTTAATATCTACAAAATTCAGCAAATGACCAGAAATCACAACACAGAAATCAAAATTAAAAAACACTAGGAAAAAAATCGAGATTTATGAGCGTGGATGTGGCGATTATAGGGGAACAGTGTATAAGACGGGGACGCGAGGTATGATGGGAAATCACACACTTTAGGCAAACTAAACAAAACACAATACTAACGTAGCGCAAGCGCCATCAGGACGTCATTTACAAGCGGCGCGGCGATTAACAAATGGCGTCCTGTTGGAGCTTACGCTACGTTATACCTTGCGTCCCCGTCTTATACACTGTTCACTATGTAGTAGCTCAGTAGAACAACAAAGTAGAAAATCTTAGTAGGGGACGTTCTGTAGTCTTACCCAATAGAGCAAAGGTTTGAACATAACGTGTGTGATGGATTAAGTGCTCTAGGGTTATTTATCCCCTTGTACGCCACTGGGAAGTTTTCTTCCCACAACCTGTCATTAGTGTCAAATTTCGGAAAAGCCAACGGGAAGTTTTCTTCCCAGTGACAGTTGAGATCTGTCAACTTTGACAAGACAGACATTTGACAGGTCTGATAATATTGGATGTTTTGGCTTACCAGTGGTTATAAAAGGTTTACCTATCTGTGCAAAATGAATCAAATATCCTAAGTCAATAAAAGTTTTGTAAAACCTAGCAATTAAGTGAGTTTTTCCACGGTTTCATTTGCGTACAATACAAGTTTCGGCAAAATTATTGATCCGTTATGATTGGGTAACAAACAAACATTCTTTCTTTCATGGGAACGTACAAGAATCAAGGATATGGAGTTTTTTTAATAAATAAGCTTATTTAATTGTGAGTGGTATTTTGTTAATTATTCTTACTTCTTTACTTGTTGGGTGGTCTCTGTCTTCAGTCAGTAATACTGTTTCTTTAGCTGTAAACGTTACTCTATTGTGCTTAGGGATTATACCAATGCTACAAACAGTAATGTTTTTGGTCAATTGATTGACAGTACCATAAAATTTGACATTATTTCCCTAAATATTGACGAGTTCCTAAAAATTGTATACCTACTGTGAAGTAAATGGACATATAAAATACTGTCTTGAAAATTGTAGTAGTAATTGAACTCAGATGATTGACTGACTTGAATTTTGCAGAAAAATATTTGAGGGATGCCTTAGAAATCCTGGCACACGGCCAAATACTGAAGAGAACAAAAGCAATATTAGAACGCCCGATTAAACTATCGCTTCTTATCTGTTTATAAGTTGCACTTACCAATTCAACCAGCCAAGGACTCCAACAATTTTGAACCTAACACTTAGTAGCCTTCAACTAACACGTGTTTAGGCGGCACCTTTCAAGTAATTTCGAACTGTCCGTTACGAAAGACGATTAAAATATATTGAAATTTATGGATCGAGATACACGCCTAATAATTAGGCCGGTTCTTCTCACAACACCTCAAATTCACACTGAATATTTCATAGCGATCTCTATATTATTCAAGCAGATGAAATCATTTACATTTCGAAATGAATATTCATTTAATTTTAATGTTAACACTGGGTTGAGAAAATGATGAGGTTTTTCAATTAGATAAGTAAACAGTACGCTAACATCTTTTTTTTTGTAATCAAACAACACTTCGGTCCTTGGCATAGCCGCAATGCATGTGTCCGCCTTTCTACGTTTTGTAATTACTTTTGGACTAGCATTGATTTTTCTTCTAATACCTTCATCTATGTCAACATATCTTTAGATTTACTTATCATCTTTATCCATAGCTCGATATCATCCAATACTGAGCAAAGGTCTCTCTTTGCTTAATACACGCAAGCAAGCGCTTTGTTCCTGTACCAGACTCACCCAAAGTATACGAGATGGCTAAAATTTTGACAGCCAATCACATCATCTGTCTTTTTGCCTTTGTGCCTACATAGGTAATTGGGTAATCAGAAATCCATTTTTGCTGACCAGTTGGTACAATTTCGTACTATTACGTTTTTATTGATCCGACTGTTTTCTTACAAACTCTTTTCTGAAGATTTTCGTTTTAAAGCCTACCTCGCCTCTCAAAAATTTAAAAAATCCTGTTTCTAGATTAGTCGCACTCTGTTGCTTATCTCAAATCAAGTCGGCATTTCGAGGAAGTTTTTAAAAAATGGCGTTTAACTGTTGGCTGTTACGCGAAAACAAGTGTTACTTAGTTTGATGCACGATGATAAACTGCAATATCTGATTATCAGTTTAATGAATCTCTTTGATGTTTGCCGATGGTTAATTGCTTTTAGTTCTGCTCGTAAGTAATTCGAATAACTTGATGTTTACTGAAGGTTAAGGAAAGAATTTTTTATTTTATTTTTATTTTGTTATAACCGTAATGTAGTATCTGAAGTAGTTTTGAAAACTCTATTAACTTGACTTTTCTTACCATGTTTTTTGTTTAAAAATCCAGTCGAATCACACTTTCCAAGCAGACAATTTTTTCATTGCTTTACTTTCAGTTAATGCATAATTAAAATTATCAGTGTGTTTATACACGAATTCAATTATAACTAAAACATGCAACAAACAGTAATTTTTTTATAACAATTTTGACAACACACTTTTCTCACTACATGCAACAAGTAGTACCACCACCAAGACTAGAGAAAGCAGCATCCATCATTACCAATCAGAGTTATAGCCAACCTTGGTCCGACACCGACTCAGTTAACTGTTTCGTGTTCACGGGGCCTATGTTTCTATTGTCACCAGATAATGGTCAATCAAACTACAGTTAATAGTAATTCCCCTTAGCCTCCACAAAAACACAAAATACTTGGAAATTGTTAAAGTTTATTGATGTTGTATTGCGGCATCCATTTTCGGTGTCGCAAGGTTCCGATAAGTATCATTCCCTGATTAGATTACTACACTATCTCTTGATGGTTAAGATTAACTACTATTTGCAGAACAATTAAAACCTTCCGACGTTTCTACTGTGTTACCGTTGCGTTATGTTTTCTTACTTCTAGGCTCTATCGTAGTGGTTTTATGATCGAGAAATGCTTGCTCTTGACAAACAGCTCTAGTATTATCTGTATGTGCAATTAAATTATTAAATGCATCGTTTAAAATTACTGGTTCTACATTTTCATTTATACCTTCTTTTTCTGATTCTTTTATTCTTTACAAATCAATATCGTGACTCTTCAAACTTTGGAGTAAATACGTCACATCTCTGGAGCCATTAACATTCCTCCGCGTGTAAGCGTGCCATCGCCTTCACCGAAGAATTTTACCCTTATGTAATTTGATGTACTAGTGGCTTCGACTTGCTTGCATTTATCTTAGATAGCTTAGGTACGTAGATTTGGGAAAATGTACAAAAAAAAACTTATTAATTAGCGGAATCTGTTTTGGGATACCTTGAGTAAAACTGTTTGTTGCAGTTTTTAGAAAATGTTTTCAAATACTCAAAAAGGTTTTATGTCGTTAGCTATTGAATGTGTTTTGAAAGTGTTCTGAATGAAAGTTAAGTACTGAAAAACTGCAAAAAAATAATCTCTGTTTTAATTGAACTTTAATAGACTCTAGTAGAACAACTTAACTTGTTAGTCGGTCTGCATTTCGAATCGTAGTCAAGGTTTGCCCATCAGTCGGATCTAAAAGTTATTAGTTTTTATAGCGATTTTTATTATGTTTCGTTGATTGGATGTTGTAAATTTCGCTATTATGACCAAAGCCGGTGATCAGAACAGAACCTTTTAATTAAATTTGTAATTATATAAGTTAAAAGCTGCTGCAGTCGAGACTTAAAACGAAGTTATACCTACTGTTCTGTATTATTCCCCCTCGTATAATTGTAAAGACGAATAGAAAACGAAGATGAAAATTTCTTCCTGTCTAAGTTTCCATGTGTCCAAGCCTTTAAGTGCCGCAGTTGCATATGAATAATAACACGAGGAAGTCATTTCAGACAGCAATGTCAGTAATAACTTGAATAACATACGCCATTTTGACCTGCTTCACCATTGATATAGGGTTGAAAGTCTCGTGCAAAACTGCTGCACCTGGTTTATTTCAGCGTGTTTCTATACACGTGGAAGTGCCTATAGTAATAACTAATAACAAAATGATTATAGACGAAAACGTTTAAGAGCGTGCAGTGAAAAATTATTAAAGAAGTTTAAGATTAATTAATATAGATAGCAATCGAATGTGCATGTTTAAGCTACAGAAAATACATTGAAATTGGTATATAAGTTCCTGGGCGAGAGTATAGAGCTATGTATTGCTGTTGCTGGAGATAAAGTTTAACTACAAGAAAGTACCTCTGCAAGTGCAAGGGCTAAAAGGTGCTACAATTAGGCACGCGTCACAACAATAGCCGCTAGCATTCGCAAATCCTCTGATAGTAAATCTTTTAAACAATGAAAAGATAATTACTGCTAAGCACGGTGGCAGGAAGCATTAAGTAAACACCACTGTAAAATAGAACAATAGAGCAAACCACAAGCCCGTTAGTTCCCAGAATTGTTTTTATAAAGCATATGCGTTGAAAACAATAACATGAGGGGCACGCGATAAAACAGGTAGCGAAGCTCACCCAGCCTACCCAATTTATTCCACATCCGTTGTATTAAATTACAAAAATCGTAAAAAATCCACTCACAAGGCGGTTGGGCGATCAATCGTCCGATCTGTCGAGGTTCAACCCTCCAGTAGTCAGGTAGTCAACCCGCAAAGTTTACAAACTGGCGTCCGCATGCGTACAATGGTTGTCCATTGCAATTTTTTGTCACATTTCACAGTCCAACCGCAGTAGGTGGCGTTGAGACAGGTGAATAGGAGATTAGTGGAAGTGAACACAACAATAGACGCACTGTACAGGCCATAAAACAGTTAATAGAGACTGTGAACGAAAATGTTATTGCCGTAGCTAAACTGTCACTTGGTCACTTAGTCTCACACGATAATAATACACTTTTAGTTTGTCCACTGTAATCCTTGGCAAGGTTCAGGTTTTTTATCACTACACTTTTTTTCAGTGTGGCATCACCGTGCGTTGAGGTTGCGCGTGCGCATGGCGCGCGACTGGAGGGAGTTGAGCGCGCGTACTACCGTCGGCCGTCGTCAGAGGCAGTAGCGCTCCTGTAGCGTCGCCCCCCTCCGCGCCCCGCGTCTTCACAGCCGCCCCACCGAAGCCTCCATACTGTTTTTACTTTGGGAGCGATAAAAAAGGGAAGGATATCGTTGAATTGTTTATTTTTCGTGTTAGTAGCTTATAAGTCGTGTAAATTAACACCGCCCTCGGACTTTGTATCGTGCTTCATGAATTTCGACTGCAGTCGCTAATTGATAAATGTTTTTAATACTTATTATGCTTATTTGAAGACAGTTTTGAATTTATTATTATTCCTGGGAAAGTCTTTCACTTGTAAAGTTGTTTAATCTATGTCTCAGCATTATTTTTACTGGTTTTACAACTTCATGTGTGTCCTCACCTACAGGCAGTTTAGGAAAAATTAACTGGAAAACAGAAGGCAACTTTAAACAAAAACGTATTTTCAATTTATTTTAATCTTTATTACAACGAAATCTATTCATACAGTCACATAAATATTATTTAAAAAATTCTGACTGATACTAATTAAATATTTATCTTCATCTTAAATAAAACATTTTATAGATCAATATTACGTTTGGTTAACAGAAAAAATATTTTCGTATTTGGCAACATTCACAATAAAATCTGGCACAATTATTATTTTGGCATGAATAAAAAATGGGTAAACAATAATTTTGACGAGAATAAATATTATGTTTCTTTTATTTGCCTGATCCACTTATTTATTGAACACATTACAATAACTAGCTATTATATAAATCATTTTATATATGGTTGATAAATCTATGAATTACCAATAAACCATAAACTTTAAGTTCGAACAACGTGCATTTATAAACTTGCGATAGATTAAACGAAAATAATAATAAATATTATATTTTTACACTTCTATGTAAACATTCACTAATTTACAATAGTAGCTACTCTATAAGCTTTTAACCGACTGTGTTACAATCAAGTCTTTTTATTTATTATTTAATACATATTATATTGAGCTTTTACTGATTATTTATATACAAGTCAATATGGATTTTAATTTTCACCCTATTATATTTTATCATTTTAATGCACAATTTAAGTCACCTAGTATGGACCACATTCTAAAGGGGATTATACCAATCAATAATTTTATTATACTCATTACTCATATATAACTATTACATTTATAATATTTTGAATAATATAAAGTGATTTATAAATTCTGTAACCCTTCATCAAAATTATCGATATTTACAACAATTGTAAAGAAATTATAATAATACTTAGGTACGTAAAATTATACGAGCTTATTTATAAATAATTATTCAAAAATTCACAACACTGATAATAATCACCATTTTAACTATAGGGTTACAGATATATGTATGTATACGACGAAATTAATTACAATATTATCCAATGGATTGTGCTTGTTAGGGTAAATTCTAACTACGGCTTATATTTACTAACGAATTGGCACATCAATAATGATACCTACTATGTATTTATTTACCTAATGTATCTACGTTTCACACCTATGTAGTAAATTTTATGTAACTATTAGTAGGAATATTATTTCATCTTATTTTACCTTCTTAGATTTCATGATCAATATAGGTTTTTATATCGTTACGATGTCAGTCGTTACCTTAAGTTCAGTATCTGGTATCGTCTGCCTTGCTTCAGTTGATTAAAGATTCGAATTGCTGACTGATCATTTATTGTTCATCATTTACACCTTTCGTATCCAAAAATGAATACCGGTGAAGATATCAGTATTAGGATTTTTTTATTGATTTATTTTTATTTCTCCATTTTAGTCTCATATTCATCAGTCGTAATATCAGGTGTATAAAAAGACATTTTTATATAATGATTTTAGCCATTAACATCATTGATATAATTTATTATTTTTATTTATATTTAGAATTACATAGATTAAAGCTATGTATATAATAAATCATGTAACATCTTCGATGCGTCGTTGCCGTGATAATAACTTTAAATATTTTTAGCTTTATCAAAACATGCAATTTATAATTATCTGAAATAATATAATACATCTACATCTGAATATAAATGATTGAATACTTTAATTTTGATACTGAATTATGTTTTTAATATCTTTAATTTGCACGGAATAAGGGTACAAAAGGACGGGGAGCAAAGTCATTAGTGATGCTCTTTTAAAGAATTTTCGAACAAAATTTTCGAAATAAAATGAATAATAATTTCGAGCACATTATGTGTGCCAGTGAACCCAGATAGCGTGATCAATTCATTTCTCATAGTGCCGTCTGCACGCTAGGCATGTCCGAGCAAAATTCGAAAATTGCCATGTGAAATCTGACAATTAAATGATTGAAGGCGCTAACTTTTAGTGTCGTTATAGGATAGGTTTTAAAGTACGTGTAAGCTGTTGTTTCTAATCCCATTCATAGAAAAGTATCAGGTTGTTAGAATTGATTGGGTCTATTATTTTTGGTGGGATCTCGAATACACTTCCTCCTTCTCTGTTATATTTACATCATTATAAATTGGTAATAGGTACATTTTCTTGCCAACATCGTCATCAGAAACTAAATTTTAATATGGAAGATAAATAAGGAAAGGGAGGTCAATAAAGAATTGAGTATTAAAATTAGTATAACGTCATTGCAAAGATTTTTTAGATTATATTTTTGTCGAATTCAACTGAACTTAACCATATGACATTTATTCTTCTCTTTTCTGATCACTTATGAGATCAACTTTTTGGAGACAGGTTTCTGGGGCATAAATGCGTTACTGTACTTGTTATTTCGGAATCGGAATTCCAAAGTTCAAAATAATTATTAAAGTCAACATTTAATGGAGAGCAAAATTGAATTTATACCATGTAATAACGAACGTTTCTCTTAGCAAATTTAAAATGCAGGAAAGTTAAAAAAAGCGCTTTTAACTTACTTATTTGTTGTTCTGCTATAATTTGTAATATAACCTCAAATATTGAAAAAATAAATTGCCCATTGTATTCATTTTTAACGATAACACCTTTGTGTAAATGGGATCAAAATCATGAGCCAAATAAATATAATAACTCAAAACATGGAATAACAATAAATATATTTAATACAGCTAAAATTATATAAACTCGTATGAATCTTCCGAAGGAAGGGCTCGTCGTCAACCGGCCTTCATCCATCTATCTATGGAGTACTCCAAAGCTGCCATCCATCTAGGAACACACAAAAATAAATTCTTTGAAAATTTTCTCCAAGTAGACAATTACAGTAAGCTCAATAATCAATGTTGTCCGTTTGTCGATACGGTATTCTTTTTTAGTTTGAAAAATCATCAAATTTGCCCTCCCTCTTTGGATGAAGGCGAAGTGACTGTCAGACCTGACTGCCTAAAAAACAAATCTGTTCCTTCCTTTGCGTTTCCGGGTAGCGGTAGGTAACCTTTTAAAAATAAGTGTCGCGTAAAGTGATATTAACAACAAAGAATGAATATGATTAAGAATTAGAAAATTTTGTTTCAGGTACACTCCTATGGAAGCTAAAATATCCGGTGGACTTTTTGAATGTAGGCAAGACGAGCTGGACAGAACCAGTGGCACTAGCAAGTAATCCGCCTCAGTCATGAAGAGGGGAATCACAAAAGGCGAGAGGTTTTCTCTAACAGATGATGAAGTTGATGGCGATTGACGATTTTAAAGGTAGTAGTAATACGCTACTCAACAAAAACTTTAAAAAGTAAGATCTATTAAGTCAAACTAATACTAATACTAAATTTGTTGTTTTTGCCGTACATGTGCGCCAACAAGCAAATATGCAAGGGTTGTTGATCTTCCTTCTCGGCATTCCTATCAGGATAACCGATCTGGAAAGGGTTTTATAAAATAAAGAACGATGACTCTCTTTCGTTAATCAAATGATTGGACATCTGATTGGGCCAGAAGACAGCTTGACATGTGACTCAGACGTGTTTGATTGGAGGATAATAAATATTTACAGTGTCAAAGCTAATTGCAACCAAATACCTGGTAAGTAGTACCTATGAGTTTTAAAATGAAATGATGATTGAACCAATGTTTTGGGGAAGTGATTATTATAAAAAGAATTAGCAAGACTTTTATGTATGACAAATAGTAATTACTTTTACTCTACTTAAGTTTGTATTAGTATTGTATCAAAAGAAATACGCAACGTTTGAAAGAGCCTCAGTAAAAATGCCTCAGTATATGAATGGGTATAAGAATAAGGGATGACTAAAAACGATTGATGGACTGTGTGAAGTATATCATGACTAAAATGGCTACGGCTACTGAGATTAGTACTAGAGAAGTAAGGAAGAAGAAGATAATATTATACTTCACAAAATCTAAATAAACTGAGATTAAGGTGGGATATGACGATGAGTAAATTATAATAAATTCAGATATGAGCATCTTAGTGCAAATCCTTCAATGCGACTTGAACCTATTGCAGGAATGAAAAAAACAATGCTCCGGCTCATTAAAATACCTACAAGAAGATAAATAAATTATTGAGGCCTTTTTATGATGATGTAGTCATCCCCAATTTAGTTAACAGAAAGGATTATAGAGTGGAACGAGTTAACGACCAATGTAATGCCTAAGGCCAGACCTAACGAAGCTTTATGAAACATCGGCTTTGTTTTTATCGAATAAAAAAAAGATACGATTGTTTTAATTCGACTTTGTTATTGTTTTGTTCTAGATTCAGAAAGCCTAGCATTAGAGGAAAAAACTGGAATTTGAAGGTATTCACAATTAAACCATGGTGTAGATAAAAGTTATTTGATTACAAAACACGAATAAAACCAAGTTCATGTGAGAATGTTGATGACTACAGATAACCAAACAACCGCCATGTTTAAGGGTCATCGATGAATAAGATTTCATGTAACTGAAATCAATTGTAGATAGGTATGTATTTACGTAACATTATCAACATCCTGTTAGACTTGAAAAAGGAGACAGGCTGCACCAAACCCAAATAAATTACGATAAGGGAAGAATGATGAAAATCCAATATTATATTTCTATCTTAGGAGATTGAATTCTTTTCTCTTCTAGGTTGAATCAGTTTCCTCTGTGCCCTCGTTCTTAGAACTTGATACTCACCGCTTCCTATCCATTTCAGATTCGGTGTGGAAGTAGAAATGTCTCTGCTTGGGTTCCGTGGGCATCACCTCGAAGGCGTATTTTTTGCCACCAGGCGCACATGTCTGTATTCTGTAGCCGTGTAAACAGGCCATACCTTTAGAGAAAGAAGAAAATATTAATAAATACGAGCTATACTGGGAGCTTTTAAAATTAAATTACTACATATAAGCAAAATTGTTACAAAACAAATAAGTAATAATGTCTTTGAAGATCTTACTGCCGTATTTGTATCAAGTTTATTTATATACACACATACTGTAATAAGTTTATTGTTCTGATCGACATGAAAATTGTTCAGTTTGTAGTTATCATAAAATAAGTGTAGAGAAAATAGATCGCGGACGGCAACTCTCTATGGTTTTCACAAAAGCAATGCACTTGCCCCTCAGGGATTCCTCAAGGACCTTTTCTAGGACCGCTTTTGAATATCATTCATTCATGAAGATTTTTATTTTATGTCATAAAAATTCTGAATCAATTCTTCCTTTAAAATTAAACAGTACTTACTTAATAATAAACTTACCAAAAGCATTTTTGCTGTTGCCATCATTGTAGAAGTAGAGGCAAGCGTCTTTCAATACGCAATACCGTTTGGCCCAGGACTTCCATTTGGAGCCAAGTTTCATGAGATATCCGAAGCAGTCAGGCCTCGGGATTGATGATGGTGGAAGCTTCATGTTCCTCATGGTCACCTCTAACCAGCCATCTCGCTGTAGAATTAAAGATCACATAAGATTTGACATTTCAAAGTCCAATACCAGAATAAAAAAAAGATAGATAAAGCAACACATTATTGAAGAATCTCTAACATTCATAAATTCGTAGAAAATCATAGTGGGCTTCCAATTACAATTTCCTTTTCTGTATCTCCGGATGTTAAGTAAGCATGACGGTACTTTTATCGCACTTTATCTAGAAAGGGCTAAGTAGTAATTATCTTATGATTGCCAACTTCTACAACTTCCAAAAGTTCGTTGACAGAAGATAACGCCAGCATTTGTAGTAAATGATGGCATTGAATTTAGCGCCATCTTTTAAAATAATCAAGAACTACCAAACACTGACGTCTACTAAAATCATAACGTCAAACATGCATGACGCTAGGAATTTGTCAAATTTTCCCAATCGAATATGAACCTTCGTATATTGTGATAAAGACAAAATCTATTAAAGAAATTAGACAGATTGGGGTAGGTTGCTAGCGTCTGTCTGTCCATTTCACAAAATACATTGTAGGTAATTGAAGCTTTTTTTTAACTGTATGTTAAAATACAAAATAATACCACAAACCTGGTTGCTAGCATCAATAGCATGTGCGAGCACTGCACGCCATCTAGCGGCAGCCTCAGAAGTGTCAGCGGCCAGTTGTAACCGCACGCCTCCACCACGATGTAATCGAAACCCATGGGGTCTGCCCGCGTCCTCTTCAGTTAGTTGATAATTCACAAGCATAAGAGCTCCCACGGGATGAATGCTCTGGAAAATAGTACAGGATGGAATCAATAGATGGCAGTGTTATAAGTATTTTTCAGGTAACGTAAAACCTCTTTAGTATGAGATCACAATGAAAAAGGTTTTGTCAGCATTAAAACTGTTTCGAAAATAATAATTGAGAGAGTAAAATTTTGTAAAGCTATATTAATAGCTATCATATTCTATTCAACATTCCTTCGTCTATCTACTATCAAGTCAATAGTAGATAGACGAAGGAACGTTGAATTGGCAAGGCAAAGCTATAGGGCAATCGTTGGTATAATTAGAAAGTACTTGAACTACACTGACTTGAATGACAAGGGTCATTCAATGGTATGTTCTGTGCAAGAAATTATAGGAAATGAAATAAAAGAAAGCAATAAATGAGAAGCTCATCAAAATAACAGTGACGACAAGATAAGGGAAGATACCTACACAAGAAAATGTAAACAGCAACTTACAGAATCTGTCTTATAATAGTACAGGCAGTTGTCTCTCTTGAGAACAAACCACCGACGGGTCCAGCGTGGCGGGTGATGAGGTCTGACGGGAGCTGCTCGCCAGAGATACCCTGAATATAACGCTGCTGGTCCACCTTCGTGAGCTAATGAAGCTACCACCTCGCAAGTACGGGCCACCTGAAAACAAAGTATTAGAGATTATAGATATTTCAATAGGTGTTGATAAAGCTTTCGGTTTATTGCCAAAAGATATCTCAACTGTAATCAAAGCAATTTTATTGCAATTAAAATAAAAAAATTATGACAACGAGTGAGTATAACCCAATGGATATACGAGTATGATTTTTTCTGCAGTATTTGGGTTCATGCAAAATAATTGAGTACATCGAAAACATAATAGCAATACAAGTGTGCATCTGTAACCCAAAATCTTTAAAGTGGGCAGTAAAGATGAAATATTTAAGATCATGAATATAAATCTGAATGTACATTTAAATGAGAACACAAAAAATGGGTTAATATGTGGCATGGTTGGATTAATTTGATTGATGTTACGGATAATTTATACGGAGCTTGTACTACCGTGATAAATAACCAAATAAACATGATCTGTTTACATAAGAGTGTTATCGGTAAAAAATGACAATTTACATAAAATCGGGGTTTTTTAAAGTTAAATTACTACAAATTGGCACGAAATTATTAAAATCTAATTTGAGTACCGCATTAAGCATATTATCTTTATATTGTATTGGTATAGAATAAAAATTGAAAAACATTATTAAATAATCAAAATGAAAGCTTATTTTGAACTCATATTTCTGAGATTATACGGGAAGACTGAATTTCGGAATGAAATTATGAATCAACAATGAGTCGTAGAAGCCTGAAAAAAATACGTGGAAAAAGGAAAGATATTGTTATTATATAAAACACAAAAATAATTTTAATTCATTAAGTACCTAAATTTTCACCCTAAATTTGATAAAATAAATCATCATTTTTATTTAATATTAAGGCTAAAACTAAACTTACATATAAAGTTATTTTATCGACAATATAAAATTTCAAAGTTACTTATAAATTACGCAGCGCCGAGCTGTGTCGGCCAGTTCTATACAAATACAATTTAAAGATATGCTTAATGCGGTACTAAAATTAGCATTTAATAATTTTGTGCCAATTTGTAGTAAAACTTTAAAAAACCCCGATTTTATGTAAATTGACATTTTTTACCGATAACACTCTTAACATTCTAACCAAATAATTAACACAGTTCCTGAATAAAATCAACTATCGATCAGAATGTGTTGCTTTATTAGTAGTTTTCAAAATATTTACCTATAAATGTTATGAAATCTTTAATAACGAATCCCAAAGACGATAACGTTTTTTACATTAAAAAGGAAGCAAGAAAAATCTAGGCAGTAACTTTCAGTAAAACTTACCTCTAATTCAAGTATTTCTGATCCAGAATGCGCAATCTTCACCACTTCTGAGTGTGTCTTATCTAATACATTGATTCCTGCAAATAAATTGATGAACATAATGCATTGCAATAAATCAATCAAGTGGATTTAGTGGGTAATAAATTTTCCAATTGAAACGAAAATGCAAGCAGGATATCGAACCTGCAGTATGAAGTCTTAAATCAAACTGTTTAAATGTAGTAAACGTTTTCAATGTACGCACAAACAAGATTCATTATGTAGAAGGCTTTTTTTTTTTTTTTTTTTTTAGGGTGGCAAAATCATCAAATGAGTCCTCCCGCCCTGGGTGGGGCGGAAGGGACTGTCAGACTCTTACTGACTAAAATCCACCCGTGTTCCTTCGGATGCCCTTTACGTTCCGGGGCCACGGTATCCTGGATTAAGAAAAAATCCGCGACCCCGGCAGGCATTTGGCCCCATAAGGGGCCCCGTCGGTGACGCGTGAAACACGACACGCCACCGACCCGGGCTTGGTCCCTGGTCGGACGGCGAGCTTACCCATTACTCACCGTCCGCAAGCCCGCTCCGCTGCTGTGCCCTCTGCTAATCAGAGGGACACGCATTGGAGCTTCCACCCGACAGGCTATTTGCATACGGGCAAAGAAACCCCCTTAGGCACACAGTGCCTAAGGAAGAGTTTTTGCCCGCATCCCAGGGCGCACCGGCCCGAAAAACTGGTCTTCCCCCCGGACGTATCCGAGAGGGAACTCCAGTCCACGGACGCACGTGGAGGTTACCTGTCTTAGCACCCCTATGTAGAAGGCTTAACAAAGTTTTTCTGAAACATGTTCAACAATTCGAATTTGTGCTTGCATTCATTTTTCTCTTTTTTGCACTATTACTTCAAAGACCTTAATGGCTGTTTCATGACTTTTCCATTAGAGAGGTCTTTTTCCTAATATTCAGCTGTACGATTCAGTTCAAATAAATTGTCTTCTTCAAGTACATTACCATTAACAGCTATGACAATGTCTCCAACTTCTAAACCAGATGTTTCGGCAGGCGTATCGGGTTCGATTGCTGACACCACTACTGGTTTACTTCCATGGATTCGAAAACCAAATTCTTCATTGCCACGTCTTACTACCACTGTTTTGTCGCTCTCTGTAAGAGGAAAATGGATTACTTCATTTAGCTTTTCAGAATTCTTGGAATTGCATCCGTATAATTCAACCCACATGTCATCATTACTGTCAGGTCAATTCTGATATGCTTGTATAAGGTTTTGCGGAAACATCAAAAGCATTATCAAAAGGACTCTTAAGCCGCATACAGCAAAAACGTTTTACCATTAAGTTGTTTCTCAAATATTTGCAATAATTAAATACTAAGACGAAATAATAAACCAATAATCACTTAACAACAGACTCATAGATTTGCTATACGACGTATTTTCTTTACGTAATTCCTGGCCTAATATTTATTTTCTTATCTAAATAGTACAATGATGTCGGCCTAGAGACGGCAATAAACTCGTTCGCCCATCTGACCATGACACACATACGTACTCTAGATGGTAAGTGCGGATCCGTCCAAATATTTGCAGAAAAACTTTCGCTTCTGGCTGATGCCCAGGAAAATCAACCGGTGAAGTTTCATTCATACAATGCATGAGAGAATGCAATTAACATTCCTCTATCGAGATATAATATCGTTGATAATAAAAGCACAAAAAAACGGAATCGCATATGGAGACTAAAAAGCATGACGGAATTTTAAGTGGGTCCGTTACTAGGAGGGTGTGAGTAATACCACTAATTTAGTTGATAGAAAGATCGACTGTTATAATTATTTTTATTATAAAACCACAATAGTTAACACACAAGCATCACAAATATATTTATCGCTGTAGACAATATTAGAAACACAATGTTAAAATTATTGCGTGTGTTAATTTAATTAGTTTGTTATAAAATAAAATATTTTTACCACATGGTTCTGGAGCCACAAGTCTGCTAATTTGACTTTGCCGACACCATAACATCAGCATCAGTTTGAGAATTTCCTCTAATTTCTGTCTTACACTGCCCTTGTTATTTATCATATCTCTGACTAAAACATAAAATAATAGAAACGTAAAATAAAAAGAAATATTCGTCCAACATATAAAACGGTCCACGAAAAACTTTACTCACATGAGTGTCCCATTCTTGCAAAAAACTGCGACGGTTCATACACTTCGAAATTCCGAACTACACTCTTGAACTTTTGAACCGGCGGCGTTTGTCACTTTAACTGTACGCATGGGCAGCATGAAAATTACGTCATTAACCGTCGTCTAGACGAGTTTTGCTATGTAAAATCAATAGGAACGAAACATTTGCCGAACGTCAGACGTAAAAATATCATCTGGCCGCAGTAACGTGTCGTCAACAACTGAATACTGACGTTCAAATACGCTACGAGAATTAATTTTAGTCCGCAACAGTTCGGTCACTTTTGATTCTGAAACGATCATGTATACCTACCTTTCACTGACTGAAACTAAAATTGATCGAGTGACTCATCGAAACAATCCATTGAAATTCATTACTTTCATGTCAAGGTCTCTAAAATTTGAAATTTACACGCATAATATTATGTATTATGACGACATTGACAACCAATTTTTTTTCTGTGCCAATGGTAAAGATGAAGTAAAGAATTCAGGGGACATTCTTAAAATAATAGGTGATGCTATTTAAAATGTGAGAGAACTAGGAATAGTTTGACACGTCACGCTTCCGAAGTGGACTGGTTAACTCGCCTGTCCCTATTAACAATGTCGGATCTGCAAAACAGTAATTTTACAGGAGAGCGCGTCAAAGTTTAAATTGCTTATATTTTTTAATGATTCAAATTAGGATTACAAAAAAAATACTAAAAATTGTAATATATTTAAGAGCTCATATACATATTAGTAAAATGTTATATTTCCTTTTGGAAATATGAGAAAAGTCAGACATGACTTTTTTATCGGTATTTGGTACACTGTATTTAGTCGGTTCTGTCACATACTACTAACTTATCTGGAAAAACTTATCTATGAATTGTCGCAAATTCCACATACATCATTCTTCGTAGGAAGTCCTAATCAAGATTTTGTCGCAACTGTTTAAAATGTAAGTGAAATATAATATATTATTATTTTAAATTAATTATTTCGAAAGTAAATATAAATGAAACTAGTCTCAAAAGAAGAAACATAACAGAATACCTCAATTTTACGAACAATTTAATTGAAATCATTGAAATAAATAATTGAATCTAGCTTCATCAATGGCACTTATTGTAATGAAACCTGTAAAGGTTAAGTAGTCATAATAGTCACACATTATACATTTTTAATAAACTAAAATAACTGTTCACTCCTGTTCCACTCCCAAGGATGTGAAACAAGAGTGTTCTGATCCTGTTTTTCAAGAAGTAAGACTCTACTAAAAACCTATCGTCCCATTTAACTCTTGAGCCACTTGTATAAGCTTTTTTCAATTATCATCATAATCGTCTCGTAAGAAGACTTGACAAGATTCAACCTCCGAAAATGGCCGGGCTTCGCGGAATATTTAGCACAATATACCACATCCACACAGTGAGACAGGTTATACAGAACTCTGAAGAGCATAAGCCCTTGTGCTTAGCATTTGTGGATAATGACAAGGCCTTTGACTCCATTGAAACCTGGGTGGTTCTACAATCACTGCAGCTATGCCAAATATTCATCTGAGAATTCAAATGTAATACATGTACGTCGCTGTGACTGTGAATATCCAAGTACAAAACCAGCATTTTAAACATAAATACAGGAACGCCGAGGGTGAGGCAGGGGCATGTCATATTCCCGAAACTGTTCACATTGGTGAACAGATGGCATTGGCCATGACGAATGTTTAACATGCTCGCTTGGAAAGAAAATAAAACCAGCGTGACAAAAGCTTTACAACGCATAGGGATCTAGGGACCAATCGCTATTAATGTCTAGAATGTTCATGAATAAGTCTATCTTGGACAAACAGTTTGGTTGAGTAGGAATAACTTCAAGAGAGAAGTCGACAGAAGTATTTAGTCGGGTTGGGCATCATCCGGTCTCCGTTAAGTCTTATCGTGTGTCCAATTATGATTTGCGATACCGAATTGTGGACACTCCTATTGAGGCTATCAATTTAGTCCCACAGCAACCAATGGAACAAACTATACTCGTAATAACTCTGATAGATAAAATCGTAGAGTGAGTGAGGTGATCCGTCAAAGCACCAAAGTTGCTGACATAGCTGGCAGTAGGCTGGTCACTTCTGTCTCTGGACAAATAGTAATTTGGTTATACGTGTATTTGAGTGGACATCGTGACTAGGCAAACGTAGTGTAGGACGCTTGCTAACCAGGTGGAACGACGACTTGCCATACTTTTGCGTACATTGGAGTTCAGCAGAGGACAAAAGTGCAGGCTTATGATGAACTTTCCAGTCCTTCTAAGTTTAATATTTGGAATTCTTGATCACAACTAATATTATCATCTATTTGCGTAACAAATACATAGTATAATATTAATGCTGCTGCTGCATTATAATGAATGAATGCTGCTGAATTAATTTATTATAACATGGTATCAGGGATTCTCCAGGAACTGATATAGGCTAAAAGCAACATAATTATAAAATATATAAGTATTATTGTTTTCTGTTGGTTCTTAGAGTAAACATATTAGAATGACTAGAATCATACCATTCAAGCAAAAAAAACCCCAAAAATATTTTGTAATATCAATATAGGCACACGGTACCTATTTCGAAACTTAAAATGTTTTTGTCCGTCGGTTGGTTTTGCAATATTACCATATCCTACGCAAATTTCTAATACTTTTACCACTAACCTAGTAGGAAGTACCACATACGACAATTTAAAATTATATTGAAACCAACAAGAAAGTCTGATGTGGTACTACCAACATATTTTACATTACAACGGGCAGCTAAAAATGTAGATAGTACCACAAACAACAAAATGCATATGTTATCAAACTACTATCAAAGTTGGATGTGGTACATACAACTTTAATTGTATGATCCAAAAGATTAACCAAACTAATTAATAAAAGCTGGTGAAACAAAAAAAAAACAATCTAGAATAAGAAGTACTAAAATAGCACACCTTATTCTCACGCCTCTACAACATGGTTGTTAGTGACACAACCGACAGCGTTTTATCCTCCTGCACCCCGTTAAAAACGTCGTAAGATAACATCGATCATTGTTAACGGGCAGTCATGCCACATACGACAATGTTAACTTGGCTATCTCAAAAACTATGAGGAAATTTAAAATTTTTGTTAATGCTACTGAAAGACAATACTTTTGTTAGGTCAAAAATGGAATAAAACAAAAAAGGCGGAAGTGGTACATCTGACCTTGTTAATAGGGACAGGCGAACTATTTGTTATTAATAGTGACGCAATACGGTACCTGTTTTATAATAGACATCGTGGAATGAAGGGCTTTATATAGACGGTAAACGCGATCATAAAACTAGCTTCATTATGTTCTGACTGAATAGCACCGATAAAATACGAGGTACCTTGTTTATTGGCTATTATAATGTTATTAGGTGGTTTTCAGTTATGGTGCAAAATAGAGGCTATTAAAATGATTAGGTACCGGCAACGTCTAAAATGTACGAAGGGTGTTTTTATTTCATCTTGCTGATTACAAAAATAATCAATTTTTGTCTAAATAACAATATTCATTAGATTTTTTTAAACAACCGAATAATGCTGTATATGGCTTTGTAAACTCTTTGGTGCAAGAGGAACATTCTAATAAATGTGCGAAAGGCCCAATTTATTAATGTTGACCTTTCTTTACCACCTCTGTTCTAAAAGTGTTCTTTTTTCTATTTGGCATTGTTCGAAGGAATTTGAGCTATCTCTTTCTATCATTTTGTAACATTTACGGTAGTACTATAATTTGCCAGTTTGCCAAAAATTTTACCAAAACTGTTGTCAGCCTGGCGCCGGTTCAACTCTATGCAGGCTCGCCTGTGCACTAGCCTGTGCGTTAGCGCCACATATCTCTTGTTGAACTCTGATTCCGATTCTGTTGGATCTTCTTGACCAGCGTCAGATCCAGTATCTAGTACATCTGTGGACGAAAGGATATTAGATTTTAGTCTTTCGATAAATAACGAATTTGGGTAATTGCATTAGTTGGGGTAAGTACGTAGCTCAGCTAATTCTTTATATTCATTCCCTGTCTTAATTAATTCTGAAGATCATTTTTAATTTTTAACCAGCGAGCCAGTAGCAGGAACTGCATTCAATTGATTAGTATGCTTAGAGGCCTATTTGCAGTCAAAACTAGCAGATTTTTCTAACATACTCGTATAATTTTTGCGACATGTTCATCTGGGACCGAGGCAGGCACTTTTTAAAGTTTCGTCTTCCCGTACAAATTTATTAAGGTTCGCACCTATGGTTCGCGCAGTAGGAATACTGAATAGGGTCTCTCGGCGCTTAGACTTATTTTCTTGCTCTTTGGCGGAATTCCAGAGGGTGACACTTAGTGAGTTGACCACTACGTAACGTGTACTTCTACCCAGACCCGTTACTTGGGACTGGGCAGACAACTAATCTATGACTACTTTTGTTAGCTTGGGTATTACCTGTAATAGCAATTGTATGTGTTATTGAAATAAATAAATAAATAAATAAAATAAAAATCTTACAAAACATTAACACAGGTAGCATGTCTAAAAAGAACTTCAGCCGTGACTAAATTGGAATATAGCATAAATTCCTTTGCAGTGTCATCTCGATCACAGATTGATGTAATCGGTATTTCAAGTCTTCTGTTTATTTCAAATGAAGTCATCGAGCTGAATTTTTGTTTTTATCCGATGATTAGGTGATTTGGGCTGCTCTTTATATAATCTTTGTTGACGACAACTATTTTTACACCATGTTATGTGACACATAGTCATCGGATGATTACTTAGTCAGCAACACGATTTCATTTTTTGCCTATTATTTATTTCAGAGTGAGCATGACGTGTGTAACACGCTCAGCAAATAGTCGATCAGGTGAAATATGTTGTGATGGGAAGTATAAATAATATATCATTAACAGCCAATTACCTACATCACTTGACTTGCCTTAAAGATCACTATTGTTCCAGAATTCAAGTGTCGTAATTCATAACATAATCATACAATACCTGGCGGAATTCTAGTCCAGTGATCATTATTTTCAGAGAGCATTATCCAGTTTCCGCACCACCAGGGTGCGGCATAGATTCCTTTTTCGTCACGAGCTCCTTCGGCACCTTCTGAACTTCCAGAACATTCTTCGTGTTCTGCCAAAAAGTATTTTCTTTATTGGCAACATTCTGTTGCGTGCATGCAACGATATTTTGGCGCGTGGCTAAAATTGGAACTAGCCCTTTTGTTTTTACGAAAGAATTTTACTAATACGTGTTTGGTGCTTTATTGTTTTATTTTTTAGCGTGGTAAAGTCATCAAACGAGGCAGAGCGGGAGGGACTGTCAGACTGGTACTGAATAAATTCCACGGAGTCCTGCCGTAGCCCTTTACGTTCCGGGGTCACGGTAATTCGTTAGTGCCGCGACCCCGGCAGGCTTTGGCCCTCTATAGAGGGGCCCCGTTATAATGCTGACACTCTTTGAGTCGCGCGTGGACCACAACGCGCCTTCGACCAGGGCATGGTCCATGGTCGGACAGCGAGTCGCCCATTACTCGCCGCCCGCATGCCCGCGCCCACAGTGGCCGGAGATCGTCTGGCGACGTCCGTCGCCGTGGGCGCCTACCACCGCGGCTGGGGTGGTGGGAGGACGCTATCCTCTCCCTCACGCGGCGCGCCTCCTCCTTCGCTAGCATGACTGCTTCGCAGAAGGAGGCGACCGCTTCCCAACGTGTATAGTGCTATAAGAATATTTTGGTTTTAGAATTGTAGAGATCGAAGTCTAATCGTTGTTAGTAAACTTTTGTAGAATTGAATAAAATGAATGGAAATAAAATCCAAAACAGTGAATTACAATGTGTCGGTATTCGTTTCAGTATGTTATGGTCACGCGCCAAAATATCCTTGTAATCCTATAAATTAATGTCTGCGTAACTTTGAAGATAAATAGGGCCCATTTTATACGGCATGAAGTTTTTTTTTTTTTAAATACATCTGAAAGTTTATTATAATATTATTATAATCAACTTTCAGATGTAATAAAAAAAAAAACTTTGAACTCACCATCTGGATCTACACTCGCACTGGATCCGCCAAGTTTGTCCAGACTGTTACCAGCAGACCTTGCTATGCGAGTGTCTTGAGGTTTTTCACTCGTCGCATATTCTTCCTTACCTCTTTCTTCCGACTGGTTAAAAATGAAAACAAAACTTATTAAAAAAAGTTACGAAAAGGAGTAATATCGAAATTGAATAAAACCTCCAGATGAATCCTTCTTTTACAGGCCGTAATTTTTTTTTAATGTCGTTTATTTTGACAACGGACATTTTGTTTTCTTGCAAGAATGTTGCACTTAATTTGTCGAGTGAAAATGTTGATCCATAAGCATATTAGCATTGTATCTGTGTTATGTTTATACATGAAATTAAATGTATGTGTTTGTGCAAACGAAGAGGGGTTTGATAATATTTTGAGTTCAATGTCATCGACATATTCTTTAGCTAAAAAATCAGAAGACCAATCTCAAGAATCAACGTTTGGAGTTCCAGATGATAAATGGTTGGTAATCGCTTTACAAGATATTGCGTACTTTTTGAGAAACCACAAATTTAATGAATGGGATCGCCGAAAGTATTCAACGAAACCAAAAGATAAATCTATTGGATTTTATAATTCGTTTCCTGATCCAAGTCTCAAGTCTCTTCATTGGAAAGTCTATAAAAACTGCTACAAAGACTTTTATCAATGCGTAAGATACTTAAATAGCGTGATTGAAACTGCACCTTTTACTAGAAGAGATGATGTTATTACAAAGTTAAATAAAATGGATAACATAAGTAAAATTCCAATTACTGAGTTAGACAATGACTGTAAGAAAGCTCTGTTGTATGTAGATAAAACTGGCCTTCCCTTTGACGAACCGAAAGAAAAGTTTCAATGGCGAACATCTGCGTCTTATTTCATGTGTTGGTATACAATGTTAGGAATTCCTGCACTATCAATGCTAGGAGAATCTTGTGATAATTTCGCCAATTGCTTGGACCCGACTTTTGGATACCGAAACCATGACCCTCGTTCTGATGATAAATTTTCTTTTGCTTGTGCGTTATATAGCTTCTGTCCTGACCCTTGTTGTCCTTTGAAACATGTGAAAACAATCTCCAAGTGTAATGATAATAAAAGAAATCCCTGTTTTACTGAGAATGCTCAAAGTTCGGATGTAAAATACCGGCAATGTCGATTCGATCGGAATGATAACCAAAACTTGGAAGGCATTATTTCAAATAAATGGAATGTTTCATGCCATTGTAAAGAAAAAGGGTTTGAATGGAAATCTCAGTTTGGAATGTGCGTGGATGTCAACGAATGTACGACTGGTAAACACAGTTGTCATAGTGTAACGGAGAATTGCATAAACCTACCTGGAACATACAAATGTATTTGCAGATGGGGTTATGCATACGACGTTGTTAAAAAAAGATGTGCTAAAAAGGATATTCTTACTAAGTCAAATTCGAAAAAAATAGATAGCAAAGTAGGTTTTCTGGATAATTTGAAATGTTTTTTAGAATACATAGGATTTTGAAAAATCGCTTTTACCTTTGCTCGAACGTCCTGCCTGCTTCGGTAGTAGTGTCTTGATTTGTCCTCAGATCGATATCGTTTGTCTAATTTCTTGTATAATCGAGCTCCACTTGCGTGTTTCTTGTTTGTTGCGCAAGATGGAGAGTCAGCAAAACCAGCGGGTGCTGGGACTATGTCTGGTGTTGCGTCGGCGTAGGACTCCTTAAAATATAATAAGCATTGTTAGTTGTGGTGTTGTAAAATAAATATTTTTTTTAGAAATGAAGTGTTGAAAATTGAGTATTGGGCAATTGAGAAGGTACATATAACATTTTAGTCAAGAAAAATAGTTTTTTTTTTAAGTATTGAACATAAAATAAGGTCAGCTTTATGATGATGATGAAATTATTAAACACGCTTTTAGCGCGCATCAAAAATTACAATCTTCGTATTCCTCTCGTCGAACCTTATTGATTGATACCCATGACGTCCGCCATATTGGATTTATGTCACGTGACTATTTTTTTCATATTCCTGGCAGCAAACCCTTTCATTTGATACCCATATCATGGGGGTGGATTTCAAATAGCCAGTCCGCCATCTTGGGGAGGCCACCATATTGGATTTGTAATGACGCTAGTCATGTATTGTCTCCAGAAATCAGAGCGTGTGCAAAATTGCATCCTAATCGAAGACCGGCAAGTGGGTCAAATTAAGATTCCAAGATTTTCTTAAATTGTTACAAGTGAAGCTAATATAAGCGTGTTAAAAAAAAGTGTTTGTTATTTGATCGCCTCGTTATTTATTTTTATTGCCGGGCAAAGTGATATAAGTTTTTTCATTTGTAATTAGTAGTAAATTAGTAGCAGCCGCATCTGGAATTATTATGCATCGCCTCCTATTAGGTACATAGAACTTACACGTAACAATTTAAATGTTTACAGGTCCTGCTAGGTACGTAATAATTGTTGTAAAAAATCCTCACTTACATCGGTATGAGACGTCCTCGAAGCCACACTGTCATGTTCATGGGCCGCAGTTACAATATGGACTTCCTTGCCACAGTGCAAGCAATGTGCTTTAGACTCTCCATCAGCCCCAACCAAGCTGTGCTCCGTTTGCTCTGAATAAAACACTGAATCTGATCCAGGTGATACGGAGCGCAGAGATTCTGCTGACGCGGCTTTTGCGAACTTTCCGTCTGAAGTAATTGTGGTATTTGTAAGCAAGGGTCGCAAAATCAAACATATTTTTTAAATATTTACGTTTTGCTGATTTTTCTAACGCAAGATTGTTCTGTTCGTGGAATAATTTAATTTTGATCAAAAATTGAGCCGCTGATAATTTTATTCACCGGTCAAAAAGTATTTGACGTTGGAAAAACCAGTTCTTTTATTATAATATTTACCTTTATCTGGTTTTCGGTTATTTCGAGGAGATGTAGTGGGACTTTTTACGTATCGAAGCGGAGTCAATCTAGACCCAGCGCTGGTGAGAGTCCTAGTAGTTTCTATATCTTCTGCTTCTAAAGAACTCATGTGAGGTACCGTTGGAATAGATTGTTTTCTTCGTGGTAAACTACCGGGAAGTGATATGCTTTCATTTGAGCCACTTTTCCGTCGAGGCCTGAAAATAAAGCCGTCTTAGTTGTGGTCTTAAGCTGTTTAAAATTTAATTAAAAGATAAAAATAAATTACCTGTACACCGTGTGGTTATTTGCTGTGGTTGGAGATTTTGCGTTATTTGAATTATTACCAGTTTTTCTTCGAGGGCTATCTCGTAGACGCCTGTGTTTTCTTGGTGATATGTTGCCATTGTTTGTGCCTGTAAATAAATTTTTAAATTTTGTAAACTGATCCTAAATATAAGTTAATATTATTAAGATAAATGTTAGTTAGAAATACCTTCTTTCCTATATTGTTCACTTGAATCATCTGATGTTGGAATATTCAAGTGTAATTTCATGTTAGATCCCATAGTTTCTCGTCTTTCATAATGAGCTGCTCTGTAGCTATGGTTATTACCATCAACAGTTTTACTCTGTGTGGGACTTTTGGGTTTTAATTTTGTTCTCTTAACATATCTTTCTCTTTCAGCTGGACGTTTTGGTTCAGATTCTTTGTCTTTACATGTTTTTTCTTTTAATGATTTCTCAATATCAACTGCTTCTCTTGGCGAAGACTGGACGCTTTTTGTTTTCTCTGCAAAATGAGTTTTCTTCTTCCTAACTTCAGGTGCTTTCTCGTCCTGGGGGGATTTGACGTTGGATGGCTTGAAGATACTACGTTCCGACTTTTGACTTATACTGTCTGGGTCCTTCACTTTTTTGCCCCAGTCATCTTGTGAATTAGAAGAAACAGAATCATCATAAGACTTGGAAAATTCTAAAGTAAAAGCTTTCTTTTTTCTCCGCTTCTCATCTGCTAACCAAGACTTCGGTCTGGTTACAGATTTGTATCTTTGTGAATGCTTGTAAGTTAAACCACCGTCATCATCGTCTTCAACGGGACTTTCATAATATCCTGATGAGGAATAGTGAACACTTCGTTCGTCGTCTGATAGAGAACCCTATACAAAACAAAATTAGAATAAAAATAATGTGATCATTGAGTCTAAAAAAGGTCAAATTATAAAGTTCATATTATGATTACCATCATCTTTGGTACTAGTTGTTCCTTTTCATGGATAGTAGCAGTAGATTTGTCTTCTTTTCTTTCTTTGCTTTCACTACGTTCCGGCAGTTCTGGGATCTTTTCAGTGGGTGTCTTATCGTCATTGGCTTCAGTAACATTAGGATTTGATCCACCTATACTATAACTTCCACTCGAACTACTCTTTCCACTAATTGTGCCACGCATAGTCTAGGAAAAAGTCATAACATATAAAAAATGTTCAGCATATTTTTATAAATATTAAAGCTCACGGAACTTACCTTGGATACTTTTGGTATATCATCTTTTAATTTAATATCAGTCTTTTCTCTCTTGATGTGTTCAATGGTCGGAGTGATATCGACTTTGACTTCAATTTTCTCCATAGAAACTCTGGGTAACCTATCAGGCAAGGGTAATGGTGGCGATGCAAGGTCTGGGACAATAAAGTCATCATTGATTTCTAATGGCGGGGAAAAACTTGGTACGATCAAGTCCTCAGCGATATTTTCTGTGCGAGTTGAAGAATAGAGACTTGAAGCACTTTCAAAAGACGACCCGTCTTGTGTTTTGTTATTTTCTGGATCTATAATAAAAACAGATTTATAAGAAACTAGCGAGTAACTTCTAAACTTATGTTTGCTATACTTACTTTGATTTGGAATCTTACTATTGCTTTTTTTCGAGCTGTCTGAATTTGCTGTTACATAATCTTCAGTTGTTGTTGTGCTTTCTGATACATCAGTGGTATTAATCTTGCCTGAGTCAGTTCTCGCCAAGCTGGTTTCACTACTAGCAGCTTTGGCTAGAGGTTGCTCAGATGGAGATTCTACTATCTGATTTGGAATCGTTCCATTAGGTTCTTTTTGTTGTGCTTTTTTCTGCAAATCTCTTCTTCTTGAAGGACTTAATGCTCGTTCTCGTTTTTTATTTATGAAACTTGGAGTCCTTTTGAATGGAACATCAGCCAAGTCTAGGCTTGGGTGGGTAATAGCAATGGCAGGTGTGTGGTTTACTTTCGGAGGTGCTATTGTGGAAATTGATTTCGAGATAGTAGGCTGTTTAGTGATGGGCAGTGAAATGTTAGGGACTACTGCAGGTGGAGATAACGACGCGCGTGCCTGTGAGCTTGAACTTGATGTGTCAAGTTTATTTCTAGGAGAAGTCGGTGACTGACTCTGTTACAAAAAATAAATACGCATCTGTTTAAAAATTATGCCCAAAATATTTTATGTTTTAATTTTATTGCGGTTTTTGTTAATTAAATACCTGTGAAGCATCAAATTCTTCATCCAAAGCATCTGTATCTAATGAAGATCGCTGCTGATGTTGCAATAGTAGTAGTTGTTTTCTTCTTGATGTCGGAGTAAGCAAAGCTAATGCTCCAGGCGAAGCAGCCAATGAACTAAGATCTGATGAGCTAAAATCATAAAAATATTTTATAAATCTATTTTAAGGCAACATTTATTTACCTTTAATGTAATACTGTACTAATAAAATTCATAATTATTTACCTTATCACAGTCCCATTTTCGGTACCAGAATCAACTTGCAAGACAGTGGTCTGAGACTCATTCCACAAACCATCTGAATGGTCCCTAAGGAAAATAAAAAGATTTTAAACATATTCTTAATATTAGACCTGTCCTGTAGATAATTTTCAGATAAATACCTGCTTTGATCAACCGTTAGAGATTCATTTGATGCGCACGGTGATACTTTATCCAAAGGTGTTAGAATGGTAGTAACAGTGTTGGAAATAACTGCTCGTTTAACTTTTGGCTCCACATCTGCCTCAATAGTAACTGGTTCTGGAGATCCTGGGCTCGATCTAGCAGTACTGTAAGAAAGAATAAAATGTTATAGAGCAAATATATTACTAGTTTTAGGGCCGAGGTCCTTTAGTTTTTCTTTATTTAGGCTCGAGAATTGAAAACGTGAATTGAATTAATGACAATTGGGTGTTTATGAAAACTGGCAAACGCAAAGATACTTATGCTATAGCTACATTTCAAGATGCTTCGCTAATATTTGCTAACCAAACGGTTTACAGCTAATTGTGATGCGTGCATACCTGCTCTCAGGAATTTCGTCCTTGTCAACTATTATTTCGGTCTTTTCTTCAAAACTTACGCTTCGATTTCTAAATGGTTCATGCTTGTAACTAATGTATTTTTCATGAAAATCTTCATATGGTGCATTCCCATCTGAAGAACTATGGAAAGAAATATGGATGAGCGCTGATAGAAGCATAGCGTTCAAATTGAAAGCCTCAAAACTAGCGGCTTTTGAATGTTTAGAAAGAAGAAAATGTTGTTAAACCCTATTTGCTCAGAAAAAATGCCAGTCAGTGGATGTTATGTGCAATGGGCCTAAGTCCTATGTGTTTAAAATAATCTATTTACAAAATATTACACAGTATCACATTGGCTTTACCTGAAAGATCCGTCTGGTTCAAATCCAAAGATACCTTCGTCTTTTATGGGAGTTTGGCTATAATTTTGACCAATATACTGTGTGTACAGAGCTTCTCTCTCACGGTCTTCCCTCGTCATATTTTCTTGGCTTGTGGACATAATTATGGGAGCGTCTTTTATACCGTCACCGTTACTTTGCAGTTCAGTTTTCCTTCTGAAAGAATATATTTGAGATTTAGTGTGATAAATATTAAATTTTTCTTAAAGGATAATGATGAAGGATGATTTAATTTATTTATCGTTAAAAAAACTTTTGGCTATTTAGTCAGTGTCATGTTTACTTCAGATGGATGGTTCTGGGATTGTTTAATAAACTGACGAGTGAGATAGTTTAAATATTGTAATTATGTGAAAAAGATAAAGTTGTTTTTGAGTTTTGTGATATAGTCATACACATTCTTAACTTACACGTCTAAAAGAATTTCACCCTCGGACAATGTTTTCTGTAACATTCTTCGGTTTTTCCTTCGAAGCGTCGTAAAAGGTATAGCTTCATCATCAGGTCTCGGCTCAAAATCAATTATAATTTCCTTTTCATTCTTTTCGCTATCATCAGTTGTGGTTGCTGAAGTTTCAGTAGAAGGTTCAGATTGGAATGTTGAAGTTTTTGAAAATGGTGGGTGCGAAGAATTTATCGTCTTTTGGGAAGCATCGCTAGTACTCTTAGATAGAATGGACCTTAGTGATTTGTCACTCTTGCTTTGCTTGGCAATCTCTTGCTGCAGAAATTCTAAATTCCTGCGGTTTAACGCCATACTCTTTTCAATATTTTCTATATCGTCATCTATAGTATCATCTCTGTCACTTTCATGGATAAATTGAAAGTTTTGTTGGAAGTATTCTTGGGCTTGTCTCTGCAAAGCGCTTAACTCTGATGACTTGTCAATTTGGGACGAAGAAGCTACAGATTTTACTGATGATGATGTGACATCATCGGAGTCACCTCTTTGCAGTGGAGATGATGGTATCATCATAGCTGTAGGAGATCGAGGAGATCGTGGTGGTTCTTCTGACTGGGTTCTATGTAGTTTTTCGTGGTCACTTGTTATGAAACTGCAAGTGATGAAAAATATTTAACAATTATAACTGAAAAAGTTGCTAAAAATAATGAAACACGTAGAGAAAATGGTTTAAGCAAGTTTAGTTCCAAGATAAGTATTTGGAGCTATGTTAAATGCTAATAAAGGGACTTTTTACCTTTCCACTGTTGTAGCGATGTCACTTGGTGAATCTCGACCAGCTAATCGGTCGCCTCCCACTTCAGAGAACGATTTTGTAAGCCTTCTAACTCCAACAGTGTACCCATTTGTTTGTACACCAGCTGCCACCATTTTAACCTGAAGTTCAAGATAATTACAATTTAAAATATTTTCGCATTCGTGGGTAATATTCATGCGGTCTAGTGCTTCTCAAGATTGTTTGTGTGCCATCTGCACTCATCCCAGACTATTAATCTGCTTTACTGCAACATTTTGCTCATCGAAGAATTTCTCGAAGGTTGCAATTTGAGTTTCATTTATTTGCATTTTTAAGGGCGAGTTGAGAGCACAGTATGAGCTATTCGACCACCTTCCAATAATGTAGCGGCAATACCTAATGAAGCCAGTGCGAGTGCGGTCCAATCGTTACCAAAATCAATGAAATTTAAAACGTTTTCCTACTCTCATTTCTTTGAAACTTTCTTAATGTACATTTCTTTCAAATAAAACGTATAGCGTAATGGATCCAGCCATTGAGGTTTGATGCCGTGACCGAGGGAAATGGGGACAAATTTTTACAAAACAAAATAATTGCGATTTTTTTTGGTATTGGTTCTTAAACTCAAATATTTTTTACTGCTTACCCTTTTAATAGTCCGAGGGCTCAAAGATAAGTAATTGGGTGGCAACGGTTTTCTACCTAAACACACTTCTGTCTGTGTGGCTTGAGTTCTCATCACTCCTTTCTTTATTGAATCTGGAAATAAAAGTAATTTTAAATTAGAAAACAAATTTAATATTTTTATTCTATTCAATATCGTTAAACATATTGCAAGATACGGGCAAGACCATATAGGTAATTAAGAAAAATACTCAATTTTTTGTGTATTTTAAAAAGAGTTTCTTTTGGCGAATTATTTTTTCCTTACCCTGTACTCTCCCATTGCTGGGCAAAGAATTGGTCTTTTTTGCAGCGTTATTTACGGCATTTATTTGGATTTAAGTTTTCGTAAATCGGAATTTTGCGATATCACTTTTAGCAATTTATTAAGGGTATCATCGGGTTTCTTGAATTCTTTGTAATGTTTGGAATTCCAACTCTCTGCTACGTTATTTGTACGGTACCTCTCATTGAATACACACCATTCATTTTTAATTATTTCATTCATTTTAATTAAACTATTTCTATATTATTGTAAATAATTATTTATATTTATTAAATTCTTTAGGAAAAAAAAATATTGTTAACTACAACACTGTGCAATAAAGTTATCAGTTGAAGTACGAACGGGACCCTAAGTCCCCATGGATAGTCCCCGTTCTTCACCGACTTGCAAAAACTTGGTGAACCACGGATCCGGATTCAATGGAATTTCTAAAATTGATTAAACTAAAATTAGATAGGATTAAAATCACTCACCTAATACTACTACTTTCGGTTGCTCCGTCTGCGTTGGTCTTTGTATTGGTGGCGGAGGATGAACGGGGTGCGGGGTTATCGGAGGTGGATAGTGGATCGGCGCCGGCGGACCCTGTGACATGAACTGCGGGTATGGCGGGAACGGCTGGAACATCACCGGCAGCGTTGAGTAGGGTTTTGGTTCTGGCTGTATAATGAAAAATGTATAATTATGAGTAATAGATATTTGGAGCTAATTATTTAGAAAAGGCAATTGTAAAAAATAATTCATTGTTTCTGGCAAAGGCGAAATGTTTTCAAAGGTTGGTTCTTCCTGATTAATTTGGTATTAAATATGAATATCTTTTATTATGGCGTCATTTAGGATCATCAAAGGATTAAAGACAGATTTAATCTATTGATTTAAGACGAGTCCTACTTTGCAGGTCCAGCTCATACCACCATGAAAACTAAAAGTCAAATGCCATAACTTAACCAGGTGCTAATAATAAGCTACTGGGAAATCTGTTTAGCCATGTCTTCTTCTAAGAAGTGGCCAAAACATCTCCCCAGTGATAGCTCCAACTTTTGATTCTGTGGGGATATAATTATTTCTGAGCTTGCTACGCTCCCGCTTCATATTATAGTAAGCTTTTTGTGTCATACCTTGACAACACGCCCATCGATGAGCCTCTCGCAGTCTCTCCTGAAGCGGTTGCCACTGACCGCAGCAGGCATCACTGAGTCGTCAAACGTGGTCAGTGTGTGAGAGCGTGCGAAAGAGACGTGTTTTGTTCTGAAAGAGACGAATAGTTTCTATGATTCTTTTTTTCTCATTATAATTATTACTGCTATTTCTAATGAGGTGTTTTATGACAGCCATACACTATCCAGTTTACCTTAACGTTGCAGCGCGCTTGTAACATATTCTAGTACACGGTTATCAATGTGCATGACAAGTCTAATGATAGCCAAATACTGTCAAGTTTACCGGATGCCGCCGTTTCTAGCACGCTGCAAACTTGACGGTTAACTCGATCGTGTATGGCTAGCATAAGATTTAATATAAGATGTAGAAATATTCGTTTTTGAAATGGAAAGTGAGAGGCATGTTGAGAAGACGGAAAACTATTAGTGTTCTAAAGTCTTCTTTTCAATCGTGTTTGAAATACGATGTGCATCGTACTCGTTTTCAACTTTGTTTTTAATTATTTGAAACGTATTTCTGCCTTCGTACATAGCAATAAAGGCTTTACGTTGTTTAGCTTCTTTTTAGTTTTATTTTATGATATTATCATAAATATAATTTAAAAAAAAGAAAAAGTACCATTTTTCATCAAACTTATTTAACATTAAGTCAAATAAACATATTTTTTCATTATTTCGTTTTAAAGCCCAATGTGATAGCTTTAAAAGCTTTTCTCATGAATTACAACTTTAGTTTTAGTAAGTCAATATTTTTATTGAAATGTCTAATCAGCAAAAATTAGCAGAACTTATAAGTCCCGAAATAATTTCATTACTATGAGGCGCTGTTATCGCCCACACTGCGCATAAGACCAAAATCGAAATCGCAAAAAAACATCTCGTTCCTACATTTCAATGATTGGCATATTAAGTAAAGAAAAAAATCCTTGGAAATTAGCCTTTGTAAATTGGAAGACATAGTATACGAAATGTAAGTAGTCCCAGTCCCAGTTGACATAAAGTAAGGTTATTTGGTGAGGAAGGAAAGCTGCTAGACTCTTAAAAGTCTTTCAAGTTAGGTAACAACCTATATGCATGCAATACCGCGTAATAATACGTCTTGTCCATCTTTGTGGTGAACACGTTGCATTATTTCGCATTACCTACTGCATGCATAGGTAACGCTTTGAAAGAGTTTTAAGACTATCACCGAATTGCATGTCTCACCAAATACCTTACAAGTAGGCTACATAACTAAGTCATATAATATACTGGGTGTAATGGGACAGCCCTCCGCAAACTTTCAGGGCTTGCTTAGTAGAGGAAACTGAACAATCTTACACTTTTTTTTTTCAGGAAATGAAAAAAATCCATACAAACTGTCCAATCAAGTTTATAATTTTCTATGGTGAGGCTGTTTTTTTTTTTCATTTCCTGAAAAAATATTTGTGTAAGATTGTTCAGTTTCGTCTGCTGAGCAAGCCCTGAAAGTTTGCGGAGGGCTGTCCCTTACACCCAGTTTAGGTATGTCGACAAATGACACTCGTGCGACATGAGATGCATCTAAGCGAGCATTTGGTTTCAACATGAGCGTCGCACAAGAGATGCCAATCGGATTTGGAAGATGCATCGGGTAAATCAATTTCCGATAACTGGGATAATATTCGAATTGTGTATGTGTGTTTCCATGGTTAGAAACGAACTCACGGCGTAGTGTGGGGACAACTCATGGAGAAAAAAAAATGTAGGAGTTTAACATTAGGAAACAATTTCAAAGTACAAAACATGTTCTCAACATAAGTATTTACGTCAATAAATATTACAGGTAACACAGGGTACCAGTAAATAGGTACATGTATCCAATGTATACAGACATATTATGTCTCATAAAGAAAATGTATCTCAAATAGGTGGGCAAATATGATACGTACATGTCAATTATGAAGATACGTAGTGCTATGTATGAACATTATTATGTGTCTCAGAACAGAAAATTATGTCAAAAATAGATCGACAAATATGATATAATGTCAATTTAGAAGGCTTCTAGCTACCTACTTAATTTTATGTCTGAAAACATGATAGAAAAATATTACAACTTTCGTCTTAATTTCGTCTTTGAAAAAAAAAATTTTTTTTCGCAATAAACAGAACTTAGCAACTGTTTGTTTTTTATGAACAGAAATATCTTAATTAATACTATTCTTAAAACGCTGATGTCTTGACTAGAAATAATGATTTTTGTGAGTGACAATTCTGTTTTTTTTTGTTCATGTGGATTTTTTTATACCCATATTAAAATGTCAAGAATATCAAGTAGGTTTTACTCGTTCATTTAGTCTGAATTTTAAACCATATCTCGTACTGTATATGGTGCAAATTTTCTGGGTCGTTAGTCCGTATTCGGCCGAATAACCGAGTACAGTTGACTCTTTATCTTCCGAACAAGATTGTTTAATGGCAGGCGTGCTCGACTCCATTAAATGTGCAGTCGGTCGTTTGACGGAACTTCAGTGGCAATAGAATTCGGGCAAACGACCAAGTGAGCTTTAAAGTATTTTAAACAAAAAGACATATTAATAAGCAGTGAGCAAGACAAGGATAGATGCTAGATGTTAATAAGTAGGTGAGTGATATTAATAGTACAGTTTAATACTATTATTACCTGTGGGGTGGAATCGTGAGAGGGGGTGGCGGGGGCGGCGGCGGTATAGGCGTGTGGGCAGGGCATCTGAAAATATCATTATTAGGAAACTATATAAATATACGTATAAAAGTGTTATAGAGCTTATAATTAAATATAGACGTATTTAAAATAGCTGCCTTCGTTATATTTTATAAGGTTTACTTTGAACTGTGTGAAATCTAGGTTTTTAATTATTTTAAGGGTTTTATCTTCTTGTGTCATCTTATGCAAAATGGATTGGTAAATTTTCTAGTGTTAGGTAAATTGTTTTTAATAATTAATTATAATTATTATACTCGTATCTATCTACTAAATTCTTCAAAATATAAAATTCTGAAAAAAAAATCTCAACAAAGTCGTACCGAAGCTTGGTTTCGTTATTTTATTTTTTTATTTGAGATGGGTTTCCTCTAGACTCTAGTCTAGGTAAAAAAAAAGTGACAGACACAAATACTTTACTTGTTCCTGAAATAAATCAATAAAATAATTGGATACTAATTATTTTATTCATACTCTCATTTGTTCATTCTTCCAGCTTTCAATTAACCAGCGCTTACCAACATTAATAACCTAACTGCCACAACACCACAGCACCCAATTTAGCCCCCATTCCGGGGTATAACCCTTAATTTATAAAAGCCCGGGTTTTATCCCATACTTATCCATTACCCGGTCATGACAGTGTTTGGGCTTACCGCAGCCGTGGTAATTATTTCAAATTAAGTCACACGATTGTGTCATTAGTTTGCTAAAGCCTGAAAGCCTACAGGAAATGGACCATCCTAGAAATTGCATTATGTTGTTTGTGACAACGGTGACGAATGGCACTATTAGTCTGGTGTGGGCACCGTGCGTTGTGCAGTGTCTGATAAATTATCTCTGTTGTATATTCGTTGTATATGAATGACGACACACAGAACAGAGAGATATGGCAACAAAAGGGGGAGACCTATACCCAGCAGTGGGTGATCCCGGGCTGATATGATGATGATGTATATTCGTTGTAAATTTTCGTCATGACGTCAATGTAAATTTTCGTGAAGTGTAAATTATCTTTTGTTTTTTTTTTACTTAACTTATTTATTATGTCTATTTAAAAATATAGGTATAATTATGTATACAGGGTGGATTTTTGTAATGCCACCTGGAGGGAAAGTTGCAAATGCATTCAAAGATTTTCGAAAATTCTCTTCTCCCACACCCGGGAATCGAACCGGCTAAAATCTGAAAAAATTATACCCTGTACTTTTATTGCATCGATCGTTAGGGTCAATTATAAGGATTAAATCTCTCAACATGATAAATTAAATGAAAGGAAAACCAGGAAATCTTAAATTAATTTAATTATTTACAAAAAAAGGTAAACTAACTAATTAGTTGCTCGAAATGGGCTCCATTCTCTTGGAATCTTTGAATGCAGTTTGCTTTCTATTCAAAAATAAAGGAATGTTTCCTTTGAGTAAAATTTTCTTTCTGCAGTATTAAGAGTACTTTCCCTCCGGGTGGCATTACAAAATTCCACCCTGTATAAAAAATTGAGAACCATATCAATATTTTTATTATCTCCTGCATCACTAATTTCGAAGGTGACATTTCAAGTATTATGTAACCAATAAATTACTATAATTTTAGCGGTCAACAACTACTGAAGTTTCATAATCAATGATGAGTTTGATACAATAAATATTAGTCCATCAATTTATTCATTACTTCAATTTCGTATTCAAAGCAATTAGTTTCGCATGCGTTATAATTGGATTATATATTGGTTCATTAATTTCATGTAATTTCGTCAAATTCTGCATATTATAATTATGTTTGGTTAAATCCAGCGAGATTTAATAATCAATTAGGTACATACAAGGTTGATTTTTCATCTGATTTGAAACACCATGAACAATGCCACATTAAGATGCTTTTACTGACTTCACAATAAAACAAAACGATGTTGTTGTTTTACACTTGTCGTTTATTTATACTACCTACGTTATTTATCCCTCCAAAAATTTATTTGTATGTATTTCTAGATCATCATCACGGTCAGCCTATAATTCTGAGACACAGGCCTCCTCTCGGTGAGAAGGAGTGTGTGGAGAGTGCAGGGTGGTAGATGTCACATATCTTAAATAAGAAACTGGCACTCTTATTACAAAGTACGAGTATCTAAGGGCGCTCCCTCACCGGGAGCATTCGAGTGTAATGTAACATTATAGATTCGACTTTGAGCATTATATTACAATACTACCTTCCTGACTGACGAGCATTCACGTACATTTAGTATAGATTTGATACAAGGTACGCATTGTGATGCTCGATTGTCTTCCATCACTGATGAAAATTGTTCGAATCTGTAACGTTACATTACAGGTGAATCGGTCATGTCCTCGCGGTGATCCCAGCCCCTTTACCATTTGTATGCAGATAGTGCTGTTAAATTTTTCGAAAATGTCAGCATTTGTACCTTTTTCGTTTTATTTTGTGGTATAGTTTCAAAATAAGAACAAAAAGGATTTTGTTGAGTTGTTTTAGTTTATAGCATTTCGAGGAAATTATGGAACTGTTTGTTTTGTCCAGGTTTTCGAATAATACATTTAGAATTGTAGTGAATAGACAGCCAAACAATATATTTAAACACTATATTGTTTCGTTTCAGTTAAGTAGTTTAAGTTGTTTCGTTTTCGAACAAAACTCAAATATTAATCGGAACTACGTAAAACAATACTCAATAACTAACAAAAACGGTTATTATTCCTGTTTGTGTGGTTTAGAATCTATTTGTTGCTGATGCTATGAATTAAAATTTTGCCGGTTATGTAAAGACAATCAATCTGCGTAGGTTTTTCCCAACAATGTTACAGTCGGCTTCCAGTCTTAACGGATGCACCTGAATATCAGTATTAGGTACACATGGAGCGACTTCTTATTTGATCTCTCCAGTAACTGGGTAATACGTTACCCCTTGGTAAGACTAGTTTTCAGACTTTGAGGCTTCTGACTAACAGTAACGAACGACTGTCAAGGATCTGATTTGCGAATGACTGCTAGGAAGCCCTAGAAAGACCTACACTGACCTTATTGGTGAAGTGCTTCAGAAAAGCCGGGTGCGTAGCTTGCAATCGGTGGAATGTATGAATGTGGATGAGGCGACGACCTGCTATGATCCTTACATATTGGGCAGAAGGCGCGAGTTTATAATAATATAAGTATGTAGGTTATCAAATAAATACTTTCCTTAAGCATTTCTTGCCTTTTTTTACACAATATAAAAGGTCAGTACTTAATTAGGTACTGGAAAAGAAAGTTCTCTTCTAAAATGTGGATTTAAAGCACTTTATGTAATAAATCACAAAAAAACCCACACACATTTATTCAAGAGCTTCAAAGCGAGTTATAGTTAGGTAGAAAGATACACGCTTCACTTGAACTTTTTCCTGATCTTACACTGCATGGCAAAGTTGCGTCACAAAGGGATGAAACAGAAAATAAAATGCTTCACAGGTCAAGTGTTTGAAGTTATGTGAGAAATTTTATCTCGTATGTGTTACGGAGGTATTCCACTAAGCACACCCAAAAGAAGCACACCCAGGCGAAGCCCACCTAAAGTATTCCACTTAGCCCACCCGTAGGTGGGCTTCTAAATAAAAATTTTAATTAATTAATTTTCTATTCCACGAAGCACACCTACGAATATCGCATCGCATAGTGCGGGGACTAAGAAATAAAAACCGGCCAAGTGCGAGTTGGACTCGCCCATGAAGGGTTCCGTAGCAGCAAGCATAGATTAGAGATATAATTATATTGAGATTAGTAAGTAATATACACAAACAATAAAAATAACTTTGTTTTTCATAGTATTTGTATGAATGGCAAAGTTATATTTGCGGTTTTTGAAAATGTACTATATCTCAAAAACTGCTAACTGTATCTCATCCAAACCAATTTTCGTTGGTAGTTTTGGTTGAGGTTTACATTATATATTTTTTTTAGTTTTATCATTCTCTTATTTTAGAAGTTACGGGGGGGGGGACACACTTTTTACCACTTTGGAAGTGTCTCTCGCGCAAACTGTTCAGTTTAGAAAAAAATGATGTTAGTAACCTCAATATCATTTTTAAAGACCTATTCATAGATACCCCACACGTATGGCTTTGGTGAAAAATTTTTTTTTGAGTTTCAATTCTAAGTATGGGGGGCACCCCCAAAATTTGTTTTGTTTTGATTTTTGTGTGAAAATCCTAATGCGGTTCACATAATACATCGTTCTACCAAGTTTCAACAGGATAGCTCTTATACTTTCGACAAAAAGTGGCTGTGACATACACGGACAGACAGACAGACAGACAGACAGACAGACAGACAGACAGACAGACATGACGAATCTATAAGGGTTCCGTTTTTGCCATTTGGCTACGGAACCCTAAAAATGTCGATAGGAGAAAATAATTATTATTATAAGACGTAGCATCTTTCAGTTTCATTATAATAATGTGACACAATATTTGTCGTTTAACAGATTATTTCATAATTACATTTCCAAAAAAAAAACAAAAAAAAAAACTATTTTTCTATTATGTTGCTTTTTTTCTTAATAAAATCACAGATTGTTTCATACTTACGCAACAAAAACTTGGAAAAATATCAAAAACTTTGTAAATATAGTTTTCCATGGAGATCTATGTTGAAGTTTTCTTATAGCTACATGTTTAGTGAGTAATAAAAATACTCTACTTTAACATAAAAATCACAGATTGTTTCATAATTACAATAAAAACTTGGACAAATATCAAAAAACATTGTAAATATAGTTTTCCATATAGATCTATGTTGAAGTTTTCTTATAGCTACCTGTTTCGTGAATAATAAAAATACCCTACTTTAACATAAAAATCACAGATTGTTTCATAATTACAATAAAAACTTACACTTAACAATAGGCAATGAAATAAAAAACAAAGCCACCGACTTCCGAAAGAAAAGTTATTTTATACTTTTTTGTGTTTGATTTGAAGTCGGTTCTTTTTTTTTAAGTTTTTATTTTACCCTTTTTAGTTCAGATATTCAACAAGAATCTTCGTATAATCGGCCGTCTTTATTTCTAAAGACGGCGACGGCGGTCACATGCATTATAGATTTCTCTATAATGCATGTGACCAACAAAAACGGATCTATGCGGGCAACTTCAAGAGATATCCATTATTGCTATATACTAAAACTTTCCCCAGAATTTAACAAATACTTTTGTGAAAACCGCATCAAAATCGGTTCAGCCAGACGCGAGATAATCGCGACTAAATATACAATCGACTTTGAAAATCTACAACCCAAGTATGCAAAAAACTCCCTATCTCAAAAACTACTGAACCGATTTTGATGAAACTTGCAGTGTACCCTGAGTTGGACAATATCTAGTACAACAAAAAAAGAATTACTTAAATCGGACTTGTAATTCCGGAGATATGCGAACACAAACATAAAAACATACATACTTACACTTTTGAAATTTAGCACATTTTTTTTCATTCAGACGCTGATGTAGTCGAACATATATGAAAACTGGGCAGTTCTGATAATATTACATACATACGGGTCGAATTGATAACCTCCTTTTTTTTGAAGTCGGTAAAAATAGTTTTTATTTTTTGTTTTTTTTTTGTTGGAAATATGATTATGAAATAATCTGTGATTTCCAATCGTAAGATTACAAAAACGACAAATATTGTGTCACATCATTATAATGAAACTGAAAGATGCTACGTCTTTTAAAAAACTTTTTCAAAAAAATGTAACCGCCTTCAAAAACAACCACAAAAAAGGGTAAAATAACCTACAAAATAACTTTTCTTTCAGAAGTCGGTGCCTTTGTTTTATTTCATTTCATTGACTTTTTTGCCACCGACTTCTGAAAGAAAAGTTATTTTGTAGGTTATTTTACCCTTTTTTGTGGTTGTTTTTGAAGGCGGTTACATTTTTTTGAAAAAGTTTTTATTTTACTCTTTTTAGTTTAAATATTCAACTCAAATTCTTGTCAAATAAATCATTCTCTTACATGTATGTGCACTAAAATTTTGTAATCCGTAGCACCGGTAATAACATCGCTCAAGTGCACAATAAGCTAATAAAATTCCTTGTCTCAAAAACTACTGAACCGATTTTGATGAAACTTGCAGTATTCCGTAAGTTAAACAATACTTAGTACAACAAAAAAAGAATTACTTAAATCGGACTTGTAGTTCCGGAGATATGCGAACACAAACTAAATCAGTCGATGCCTACTCCAAGCCGTTGAGGAGTTGTACCTTCCATCATCAGCTCATCCACCTGAGATGGTGATTATCAGATGCAAATACTTGAACAGCTTTAGAAAATGTATGAAAAAAATGGTACTATGTGCCTATAAAATTTGAAGGTTGCCCTCGATTTCCCTGAGATCCCATCATCAGATCCTAACCTGATGATCATGGGACCACTTGGAAAGTATACCCTTTCAAACAAAAGAAAAATTTTCCAAATCGTTCCAGGCGTCTTCGAGAAATCGGCGAACATACATAAAAAAAAAAGATTCCGATGAATTGAGAACCTCCTCCTTTTTTTGAAGTCGGTTAATAGTAATTATTTTCTCCTATCGACATTTTTATTTCTTAGTCCCCGCACTATGCGATGCGATATTCGTAGGTGTGCTTCGTGGAATAGGAAATTAATTAATTTAATTTTTTATTTAGAAGCCCACCTACGGGTGGGCTAAGTGGAATACTTTAGGTGGGCTTCGTCTGGGTGCGCTTCTTTTGGGTGTGCTTAGTGGAATACCTCGTGTTACGTGGGAATTTTGGATGATACCATTAAGCAATTTTTGGCCATTCCGGCTAATGCGACTACATTCGATTGGTTTTAGATACTCGTAAATCCAACTTTTTCCGAAAAATTCCCGTGTACAAAGAAGTTATTAATTTAAGAAAATGATTGATGACATTATAAGTTATAGGTAGCTTAACTATTTGTCTAGCTTTAATAGGTCATATTTTTTTATATTTTTTTGAAAGTCCAATTTTACAATTATTGACATATAATGATAGAATTAAAATATGAAAAAGAACATCCAACAAGAAAATACGTATACTTTGAGCTTTACCTACAACCTCTTTCATAGAATTGTCTCATTTCAATGGTGCAGATGTACTCGTAACTAATTAGGCGATTCGAACACGGCACCGCCCACCGCCGCGGTAGGCGATGAAGCGGATCTCATGTCGCATAGGTTTCTAAGAAATCCGTAGATCATACTTATCACACGTACACTGCCCGGCCGCGCGGTCGAGCGGCGCTTCACACATGGGGCGCCGCATAACCGCGCGGTTCACTATGGGTGCAGGACGCGTTGAATGTCCCATTTAGAGTTCTGCTTCTTAAAAATGGATGAACCCAATATCTTCTTATTTTTTTCTTTCTACGCCATAAAAGCCAGATTGCTGCCACCACTTCATCGGCCATGTGTTTGTGATCAAACTGGTCAAAACCGTGATAAATTCAACTGCGCGGTCAGGCGCGTAAACCGCCTTACCGCGCGGGGCACCCCTACGAAATCCGCTTTACCGCCACTGCCCATCGCGGCGGTGCGCGGTGTCGTGTTTGAATCGCCTTAGCCTCGTCTGCACTACTCATGGTGCTGGTCAACTGCACAATCTTTAAGCTAAGATAGCAAGAATGTAACAAGCTTAGTTATCAAAATACCTACTATAGTAATATTGCTGTAGAATATACGACAAAAAATAACTATCGGATTTAAAGAAGTAAATAGAACTCATTGCTAGATCTGTTGCTACCGACGCGCAATCTCTTTGCGCAAGAATAATATTCATGTAAGAATGAAATAGAAATGTTTTATTTACATTCCTTAATAAAAATAACATCACAATGCCTTCAGAAGTCTAGGTCCTAAGGATCTTTATAAAGAGAAATACAGAGAAAAGCAGAAAAAAAACGAAATTGAACAAAAACAACGTCGTCAAAGGAACATTACATTGCGCTGTTATCTCAAGGCGAAACATTTTCTAAGAAAATAATATCTTGAGGGATATCGAACTTTGTAAGGCAACGTTTGAAGGTTTAATTTGCACCCTTTTAATTAAAAAATACCTTGAATTTTGTTTAGGAACTGTAATAAAGTTTTTGTATCCCAAACTTAATTTATAAAAGTCGAAAGCTCATTGTAAATTTAAAAGTTGTACTTTTAGGCTCTGGAAAAATTCCTTAGCAATCATAGTCTGTTACTATGTTGCCCTTTGCTAAAACTTTCTAGACAAAACCTTGAATTTATCTTTGGCCCAAAAAACTTGTATGATCTGGGGGCACGGTAGTGCCCCGCCAAAACGAGCCACGCGAAGCGCAAGGGCACTACCTACCTTTTCTCGAAGTGTTTCGTCGTTTTTTTGAACCCTCATAGAGTTTTACCAATTTTAAAAGCTTTTATTAACTTGCCATGTATGTATGTTTGTTCGGGAAGAATCTTTGAACTCAATTTTGAATTAGATATCTTCAACCGATTGAGCTGAAATTTTGAATACACATACGTTTATTGACGTGACGTCATTCTAAATTCAATATGGCGGACCATCCAAGTTAGTGGAAAAGTAATTTTTAATGCACTTCTACAATATGGGAATCAAATGAAAGGGCTCGTTGAAAGCAACTTGAAGAATAATGTGACGTCATTCTAAATCCAATATGGCGGAATAAAAAAAAACTATTAATAGATGGGAAGTTTTCTTCCCAAAAACATAGGTAATTTAAAATAAAAGAAAAAAATAAAAGTCTGCCTAGCAACTTACAAAAAGAACTGAAATCCCACCAAAAACATTTCATGTAAAATGTTGCCAAGACGACCACATAATGTTTGCCCTTCGCCGTTTCGCTACCGTCATGAAGGTGATGCGAATATTTAGTTTATGAAGTAATTAACGAAACAGCCAAGCCATACATACGTACGACAGTCCTGTTGGTCTAGTGGTTAGTGACCCTGACTGCTATGCCGGAGGTCGTGGGTTCGATTCCCACCCAGGACAAATGTTTGTGTGATAAGCACGATCACTTGTTCTGTGTCTGGGTGTAATCTATATATATAAAAGCGAAAGGTCACTCACTCATAGGACACGAAATCTCGGAAACTACCAGTGGTATGGGTTCAAAATTTTGCATAGGGTTTCTTTTTAGGACGTAGGCACTCGCTAAGACAGGATTTTGCGAAACTCCACCCCTAAGGGGTTGTTTTTGGGGTTGACAGTTTGTATGAAACTTTGTTGCTACAAGTACTAGGAGTTTTAAATTTTGCATGCGGATTCTTTTTAGGAAGTAGGTGCTACTTACGAAAGGGGATTTTCGAAATTCGACCCCTAAGGGGGTGTTTTTGGTGTTGATAGTTTGTTTGAAACTTCGTTATTATAAGTGCTAGGAGTTTCAAATTTTGCATGGGGAATACTTTTAGGAGGTAAATGCTCACTTGGACGGGATGTTGCGAAATTCGACCCCTAAGGGGTTGTTTTTGGTGTTGATAGATAGAGCTCTCAAATTTTGCATGGAGATTCTTTTAAGGACAAAGATACTCACTAAGACGGGATGTTGTGAAATTCGACCCCTAAGGGGTTGTTTTTCGGCATGGGTAGTTTGTATGAAACTTTGTTACTACAAGTACTAATAGTTTCAAATGTTACCTGAGAGTTCTTTTTAGGACGTAGGTGATACTTAAGACGGAATGTTGGGAAATTCGACCCCTAAGGGGTTGTTTTTGGTGTTGATATACAGAGGTCTCAAATTTTCCATGGGGATTCTTTTAAGGACAAACATGCTCACTAAGACAGCATGTTGTGAAATTCGACCCCTGAGGGGTTGTTTTTCGGCATGGATAGTTTGTATGAAACTTTGTTACTACAAGTATTAAGAGTTATAAATGTTACATGAGAGTTCTTTTTAGGACGTAGGTGATACTTAAGACGGGATGCTGGGAAATTCAACCCATAAGGGGTTGTTTTTCGGCATAGATAGTTTGTATGAAACTTTGTTACTGCAAGTACTAAGAGTTTCAAATGTTACATGAGAGTTCTTTTTAGGACGTAGGTGATACTAAAGACGGGATGTTGGGAAATTCAACCCCTAAGGGGTTATTTTTGGTGTTGATAGATAGAGGTCTCATATTTTGCATGGGGATTCTTTTAAGGACAAAGATGTTCACTAAGACGGGATGTTGTGAAATTGGGGTAACCCCATAGTTTGTATGAAACTTTGTTACTACAAGTAGGTAGTAGGTACTAAGAGTTTCAAATTTTACATGAGGGTTCTTTTTAGGACGTAGGTGGTACTTAAGACGGGATGTTGGTAAATTCGACTCCAGAGGGGTTGATAGTTAGGAGTTTCAAATTTTCCAAGGGGGTACTATTTAAGAAGTAGGTGCTACCTAAGACGGGATATTGCGAATTTCAATCCCTAAGGGGTAGTTTTCGGTGTTGATAATTTGTATGAAACTTTTTTATTCACAAGTGCTCAAATGTTGCAACTTTGCTGGTCGTTATTTTTAGGGCGTAGATGTTCACTAAGACGGGATTTTGCGAAATTCGACCACTTAGGGGTTGTCTTGGGGTTGATAGTTAAAGATCTCAAATTTTGCATGGGGGTTCTTTTTAGAACACAGGTTTTTAGAACTAAAAGAGGGTCTTGTGAAATAAGACCCCTGAGTTGTTGTTTTTGAGGTTGATAGTTGAATCTTCGGTACTACAAGTTTAGTGCTAGGGAGTCTCATTTTGCATGGGGGTCATTTTTAAGATGAAGATCAAAGAGAATTAAACCACTGAGGCTTTATTGTCATTGATGAAGATGCTCACTAAGATGGGATGTTGCGAAATAACCCCTCTTTGAAGAGTGGCTATAGAGTCGTCACGACGTCCTCACCTTCCGCTTGACACAGGTCTTCACCGGACACGTAAGTTTCGCGAGGTTCCTGAGTCTGATTGAGAGGGATGAAACACTTGGGTGTCACCACTGCGAAGATCGCCCGGATCGCCTGGAGTATACGGTGCAGGACTAACACGCTTGGACAGAGCACCGTCGTGTCCTCACGGAAGCGAAAAGCGGCGACCTCTCGCATCCGGCATTTGTCGAGGCCTTGCTGCTGAGCGGTCGCTTCCTTCTGCGAAGCAGTCATGCTAGCGAAGGAGGAGGCGGGTCGTGTGAGGGAGAGGACAGCGTCCACCTCACGACCCAATCGCCGTGGGAGACCCTCATGGCAACAGACGTCGCGAGGCGATTTCAGGCCACCATAGGCGCGGGCATGCAGATGGCGTGTACTGGTGACTCGCCGTCCGATCATGGACCTTGCCCGTGTCGACGGCACATCGTGTTCCATGCGCGCCTCAAAGAGCTGTCAGTAAAATGACGGGAAAGAGGGGGCCTCTTAGAGGGCCAAAGCTTGCCGAGGACGCGGGACTGTCTCATAAGGTAACCTTAACCCTGGAACGTAAAGGGATATTGAAGGATCACCGTAGATTTTAGTCAGTATACATGTCTGACAGTCCCTCCATCCCGCTCTGGGTGGGAGGAGTCATTTGGTGATTTTAGCACGATAAAAAAGGGGTTGTTTTGGGATAGTTAGGAGTCTCTTTCGCATAGGTTTGTTCTTTTTAGGACTTTTTGTTTTGGGGTTGATAAATTTTTTGTCGTATATTGATTTTGATTTTCCAAATAGTTTTCAAGAAAGAGGGTGGCCGCGAGTAGAAATTCACAGAGGCAAAGTTCGAAATACGCGCGGACGAAGTCGCGGGCGAAGTGCTAGTTATCTATAATATTTACCTATGGTTAAAATAGGGTTGCTGTCAGGTTGTTGCTATTAGTACCCATATTCTAGAACTACTTAGGCTTCTTGTTTAATTACCAATTAACGTTAATCGCGAAATTGGTAAAAATATAGGTTTTGGAACGCAGTGTATAAAAAGTTTCCTTTGTGTTAATCGAGGTTAAGACAGTTTTTAAATCTGATAAGTAATTTTTAAGTGGCCGGTTAACAAACATCTATCCATACATCCATCTATCCTCGCATTTCACATTAAACTAGAAAACATTGAACTTATACTTACGGAATTATAGAAGGTGGTCGAGGTAACGAGCCTCCTCGACTGACTGACGCGATTTGGTCCACATTATAATTTTGGGGCCAACCCGCGTTATCTTCTATTACCGATCTGAAACATAAATCATGATATTTATTGAATTTGTGTCAACTTGCCCGAGATATAATTTTGTGGTAGAAAGGTTTTTCTCTATGATAGTTACACAATTTCTATGTTACTCTACCTAGTTTGAATGATTAAATTATTCTAGTTATAATCGCCCCGTGGTCAAAAGTCGATTATAATTAATTCACATTTTATGAACGGGTGTTACGAAATCTATATCGGGTCAGTAGTGTCGTCCGTTAAGTCTCCTGGTCTTGTAGCCATGTAAGAAACGATAAACGCAAACGCTGAGTAGGCTTTAATAGATTTTCAACTTTATGTACTTGGGTATAACGTTGAAGATCTAGTGAAGATTGCTTATCGTTTTCTATCTTTCCTGACGCTAACGCTCAGAAATCTTAATTAGATATACAACTATAGGCTCTAGGCTATAAAGTTGAAAATCTATTGGGGAGTACCGAGCGTTAACGATTATCGTTTGCGACTTGTTGTGACTTGGCTAGGGGGCTTGGCTTGGCTATCTTTGTGGGCATGAGTGTCTAATACTTTAGATTAGTGCTAGTTCTCGTTGGATAAGGAGAGTGGAGTTAGCCGAATAGCACCAGCCTCATTTATATTGTAAAAAAAGACGACGTTTAAAAGTTTTTATAATAACCTGCTTGCAAAAATAAATATCATTTCATTTCGGTATTTCAAGTTCCGTCTGAGTCCATTTGAGAATACGAAAGAATACATCAACACTGTCATGATTACTCATGATCCGACTGTTGAATGCGGGTATACATTATTGCCACCTGAAAAAAGACTTAAGCACTTTATTCAGGCAGCCAAAGTAGCACTCTTTCAACGATTGTTTTATGTCAGCATCATACTTGTAGGTCTCTGTTGAAGAGAGGGATTTGTGGTATAAAATACGAGAATTGAATTCCCTCTGATTACCCTCGCCGCCGAGGACGTCCGCCGCGACGTCTTAGTCAACTCCCCCCCGACCCTTGCAGAGCCAGCCCGCGAGCTGAGTCTTAGCTACAAAATTAGCCCCTAAATAATCTATTAAGATCCAGCCTGTCCCTTGCCGCCCTCCCCAGTGATTACCCTAAGCCGAGGCCCGTACCCCAAAGGGGGGGTACCCTTAGCGTGTGGTCGCTTAGTTTTTTTTAAACTAAGTTTGTTGCCCTGGCTCCAGCCAGGGCAACAAACTTAGTTTAAAAAAAACTCCAGGCCTTACTCCAGGCCTCCAGGCCTCCAGGCCTTAAATTCTTAAGGCATCATCCACAGGAAAGTCCGGTTTAGCAGAACACAACCTAATAGAGGTTGACCTGCAAGATGCCATACACAAAAAAACCCTCTGATTACAAAATCTCCCCTCGCTTCACATTCATGACATATGTCCATATCAAACTCTATCCTGATGGTGCTCCTCAAAGTTTCTGTTACCTTCAGTAGCTTCATCTGTTGCAAGTTGTTGCGAGCAAAAGGTTTTAGATCATCCATGTTAAGGAGGTGAGATATGATCTGACCACTTCTCTTCAATTGATAGCGTAGACTTGAACCCTCCAGCAAAATGCTGAGAGGGTTCAAGGCCCGACAATACTACAAAGGGCTCACGACTATCGCATTTTTTTAATCATGAGTCCGTCGTTAATTTGTATTTGGTGTTAGAAAACTACCTTCAATGCAAGGAAAAAGTTACAAATATAAAAAGATCCTTTTGTTTTACAACACACGTACCTATATGTTCTATGAAGGTCGGCATTAACAAGTCAATTGATACAAGATTTCAACCTTGAAGAGCGAACGTCCTAAGAGCTCCCACTTATGTAAATTGCGAAAAAAGACTGAAGAGCTGGAACGAAAAAATTAAGCAAGAAGCCATTTTCTTAGTGCCTGCCTAGAATTACATTATAATATTGTTGCTGGTCGCATGCATTTATGGAATTCTTCGTATTGAAATTCTACAAATTCTGGTTTTGAAGTTTGTTAGAAAAATTTGATCCTGAAACAATTTTATGTATTTTTCATGAATGTCGACCCTTTTTTTGACCTTTTCAAGTGGATTACAAGCTGTAGTCACATTAATTCTTGATAGACTCACTTAAAAATCCATTAACTATTTCAAGAAATCACAGAGCTCTTTTATGTTAAACATAATCCAAAAAAAGAAAATAATGTAAAACAGTCGCGTTGTAAATCTAAATAAAAGCTTGAAAAATATAGATAGAGGATACTAAAACATTAATCATTCGTTACTTTTATCCTTTAACTTCTGAATTAAATATAAAAACCTTTTCACGGAACACAAAGCTTTAAATCAGAAATATTCCACCCTTTCTTGTAAGATTTATTGCCAAACTAAAAAGGGTAGGATACATAGTTGGGTACTACTTACTGTATCTAAGAACCTATTCAGTTTATTCCCGCCAGTCTTGTAAATATTTTAATTCTCAGTCTATAAGAATTTTTAGGCTTGTCAATATTAGTGATACATAATTTATCCCTAGTGCTAGGCAATTATAATCCTAGCTGTAAATGACCCTTTGTTCATTTTGACCTTATACTTTTTTGTTGGTGCTTGAAATGGAGAGAAGTGGAGATTATTCACTGGTGTTGTAGCAAGCGACTTGAGTCCATTTCTCAACTCAGACTCGATCCTAATACTTAACAATAGTAATATTGAAAAGCTCACAACATTTTTTTTTTTTTGCGGCAATTAGTGGAACTTCGAATAAGTTGCCACCTACATAAGCCATCCTTATCAAACCGGTAGTTGCGTTCAGTTGATTGTTGATAGTAATGTTTATTTATACTCTATTGTTTTTTTTTTATTTATTTATCTTTTTGGAGATTCGCCATTTAATTGCGGCCAAAAAATCAATTCGGTGGACATTTGTATACTGTTGTCATGACGACTCTGTCAGACTCGAGCAATTTTTGTTTTTTTTTTCTTCTGTTGTTAAGAAAGTAGGTACCTATGTGATTGATTAGCAAATGGTGATATTTAATTTGAAACTGATTTATTAATTACCCATTTGATATTCATTATCTCTTTGGATATGCCTTCACCATCATCATCATCAGCCCATAAATGTTCCCACTGCTGGGACACAGACCTTCTCTCTGAGAGAGGGAGTGGGCCGTTATCCACCACGCGGACCCAGTGCGGGTTGGATATGACTTAGTGCTTGATAAGCATTTTGAGTATTTTAATTGCTGTATTTACTCTTATGTACACTTTTTATGTGACCCACAATTTTGAATTCCTCTAATTTTTCAGAATCAATTTTGCGAGAAAATGTTGTGAAGACAAACGAAATATTTCGCTATGGCTATAAGCTTTCCCTGGTCGTAATTCGCGCAAGGCATTTGTCAAAGTCTAAAAATAGAAGGATCGATATTTTAGAGTTTTTGCTTAAAAGAAAATTTTCTTGCTCGTTTGGAACCCATTAAAATTTATCGAATTATATGGGTAGGCAGGTACGCAATTTCACCGCTTAATGAAAGATCTGGAATGTTCTCTTTGAAAGCGTCGAGGAGATGGTGAGAAGCTATATCGGGGATCAATGGTATTCAGTTCAAGGTTTAAGTATCGATTGCTGTTTGGAAATAAAATTAATGTTGTTGTTGTGTTGCAAGTAATTTAATTTTATTCAATGTTAATATCTTTTGATAAATGGTTATCAGCCCCGTACCGTTCCGTGAACTTAAGTTGTTGAAACTATTTTCCCTCTTGTTTTGTATTGTATTTCTTTCTACCTATACAGGGATCCTACCGGATGTTACGGTCAATGTCTAATATATAATAAATTGAAGGAAAAGGGTCGATTTTTGGTCAGCTAAAATCTGACAGCCCTTTTTGCTCTAACCAGGGTGGGTCATTTGATTATTTTACTACCCCAAAAAAAGGCTCTGGACTCTTGTACTGTGCTACAAATGAAGTAGGTACATGGTAAGAAACGTAGAAGTTCTAGGAATAACAGTACTGACTGTGGCCACTCCATCCGGGTGAAGTCTTCATCCTCTGGCATCCAGGTGTAGCGTTTGGGGTCAGGTTGGCTGCACACAGACCGTGGCCGTCTCCGGAAGTATGAGCATTCCAGATCGGCGTCGTATGCACAAAGTTCGGGCGGTGCCGGGGAGGGTTGGCCAAACCTGGTGGATACAGAAATATCTTTAACTGAGCACTGAGGAAAAGCACCCACAGGCACTACTACTATATTACGGACAGCGCCAACAGAAGAAGCAAAACAGACAGCATTAAATAACAATAGACTGTATCACGTTTAAACAGAGTTGTGATTAGAATGGAAAAAATAGTATCGTATACATTTTTGCATACACTGCCTGTTTGCTGCCCCTAGGTATCCCTTTGCTGAAACACTAGGCTTTTCTTGTTGTTTTCTACCGCACAAGTCAAACACTAACTTCTATTTTCGACTCTGTGTTCGTTGCGATTTAGTTCATTATCGATTTTGCTACTCAGTGGGCACCGACCGTTACAAGTTCGTGATTATCATGACTTACCTGGGATACCTCTGTATTGGTGCATAATCGGTGTTGAGATTCTCATCTGAGGGCACACGCCTCCGGACACACACGGATAGAAATGATGCTCTGCTGAAACAAAAAAGTCATTTTGAGCCGAAGTTCTTTATACGAAACAATGACTCGACTTCAATGTATCATACAAAAAACCCATTCGAATAGCATTAATGTTTAATTTACATTTTTTATACAATGGGGTAATTGCCCTATTTGTATAATGCTCATATTCGTTTAACACTCTTAGGGCAGAGTTCACCGACTTTTAAAACGGCTGTTTATCATTTGAACAACTGATTAAATCATTTTTAGGGTTCCGTAGCCAAATGGCAAAAACGGAACCCTTATAGATTCGTCATGTCTGTCTGTCTGTCCGTGTATGTCACAGCCACTTTTTGTCGAAAGTATAAGAGCTATCCCGTTGAAACTTGGTAGAAAGATGTATTATGTGAACCGCATTAGGATTTTCACACAAAAATCAAAACAAAACAAATTTTGGGGGTGGCCCCCATACTTAGAATTGAAACTCAAAAAAATTTTATTCACCAAACCCATACGTGTGGGGTATCTATGAATAGGTCTTTAAAAATGATATTGAGGTTACTAACATCATTTTTTTCTAAACTGAACAGTTTGCGCGAGAGACACTTCCAAAGTGGTAAAAAGTGTGTCCCCCCCCCCCGTAACTTCTAAAATAAGAGAATGATAAAACTAAAAAAAATACATAATGTAGACCTCAACCAAAACTATCAACGAAAATTGGTTTGGATGAGATACAGTTAGCAGTTTTTGAGATATAGTACATTTTCAAAAACCGCAAATATAACTTTGCCATTCATACAAATACTATGAAAAACAAAGTTATTTTTATTGTTTGTGTATATTACTTACTAATCTCAATATAATTATATCTCTAATCTATGCTTGCTGCTACGGAACCCTTCATGGGCGAGTCCAACTCGAACTTGGCCGGTTTTAATGTTCACCATACGCTAACCAGTGTTTACAGCCCTTAAACAGCTGATTGTTTTAACCGAGCTCAAAAGCATCATTTAACCGCGTTTAACCATCCATTTGACATTTGATGTGAGTTGACGTAACAACAGTTGCAACATTACTTACTTATTTTATTTATTTTATTTAGATTTTTCGTGAATAGTTAGTTTTTAGTGAATAATTAAACATAGAGTCAGTGTTTAACGACAACTATCAAGATCACTATTCGTGGCGGCATCGGTGCGCTTATTTTCGACTACATCTTGGTATTTTAACACCAACTCCGTTAAAATGCGCTTCTCATTGCTTATAAAATTGCTTGTTCTCTTCTGAGCAGCCATTTCTCAAGTAGTAGGTAATTTTACAATTGATTATCTTCACAACAACAGACCAAGATCCAATGAACACGATATCACAATCACAACACAAAACAAAATAATGCCCACGAGAATACAACACGTGCAAATAAACTAACAAAAATTAGTTTGTGAATACAATTGGCATTGACAGTAACAGCGCCGGGATGTTATTACCCATCCAAATTAAACACTACAGGCTAGTATATCGTTCCCAATGCATTTTCGAACTTCTCAAGTTGAAAGCATTGTAATTTATGCTATTAAATAAAGATGTCACTAAAACTCGTGTTGACTAAATATAATGACGTGACTTTGCTAATGAGTAGACTTATATCATTCGTTCATTCACTCTGAGCGTATGGTGATTGCACGATTTATTAATCATGGTTATAATAATCGTGGTGAACAGTGAATACTTAACCGGCTGCATAAACGATGTTTAAGAATTCATCGGCCGATTACTCAAACATTGGTTAAATGAGAGTCGGCGAACTCGGCCCTTAGTGACAGTCGCTTGTTGGGATATGTACATAAAATTAACATGAGCAAGGTTTATTTTGGGATGAAATGGCGCTGTACTTAGAGCAAAGTCTAGGTTCGCTACAAAGCTTTAAGGGCCTTACTTATAAACATTGATTAGACGTTACTTATCTTAAATAGCTCTTAAGTCACTTGCCATCTCTATTCATTAAAATATAAATGACAAGGACAGGTGATATTTAATCGGTAGCTAAGCAACACAAGTTTTTATAAGTAAGGGGGTAAGTGTTTAAGCCTTGTTTATTGTAGACGGGAGATGATATCGCAAATTTTGTCTTTAATGAGATACCTATTTACACGGGTCGATTTTTCGGTCGATTTAGCCGTGCGGTGAAAATTGACCATTTAAATAGGGAAATTAAAAGGATCATTTAGACAGTCGATTAAGCCGTGCGGCAATATCGACCAAAAAATTGGCCAGTGTAAATGTCTGAATCAAACTTATGACATCTGTCATGAGATATTTTACTAACTTGACAGTAATGTCTAATTGGGTTCGATTCGTTCCAAAATGTTTATTCAATAAATTATTCGAATTAAGCTATTATTATTTTAGTGTAGTGTAGTTTTAGTTGTAGAATGCTCGGTGAGGTGAAATAAAAATGGACTGTATTTTAATTCGATAGGCTTCTGGTATATTGTCGTTTATGTGATTACATTCACTGTCCCGCATAAAATATTAATTAATGAAGGTTAAATGAGGCGAATATTTGTTGGTGTTTGTTAATATAAATGACCAAAAAATATTAAAAAAACCGACCAAGTTTTATAAACAAAAATCTGCACTATTCTTACATCGATCAATTATTATTATTATTATTCCAAAACTATCACACAACGCCACCTAGTCCCAAGCTAAGCAGAGCTTGTGTTATGGGTACTAGACAACTGATAAACGTATTTATATATCTCTAAATACATAAATATTATAGATAAATTACACCCAGACACAGAACAAATGATCGTGCTCATCACACAAACATTTGTCCTGGGTGGGAATCGAACCCACGACCTCCGGCATAGCAGTCAGGGTCACTAACCACTAGACCAACAGACCTGTCAATCAATAATATCAATAATAATATCATACCTACGCTAACTAGATCAGTTTCATTATACAATATTCTTTGTTCAAGTGTAACCATCCAAAATATGGGACACTATGAATAAAACAGAAATAAACCTAAATTCGGAAAGGATTTTTATTGCTTAATTGCCCAGAAAGGCAACGAGCATACTGAAATAAAAAACAACGTTGTTTTAAATAAACTTTCATTATTTTTCTTTGCGAAACAAGAGTGGTAACAAAATGGACTTCAATTTTAAGAATTGGAAGATTTTTCGAAAGACCAAATGTTTTTTTTAGAGAGCAGTGGTGGCCCAGTGGTATTGGCCTCGACTTACGAGTTGAAGGTCGTGGGTTCGAACCCAGTCAGGCGCATTAATTTGTGTAATTTATTTCAACACCACTGCTCTCAAAACGGTGAAGGAAAACATCGTGAGGAAACCGGCATGTCCTAGAACCAAAAATTCGAAGACATGTGACATCTACCAATCCGCACTGGGCCCGCGTGGTAGATTACGGCCCACTCCCTCTCACAGAGAGGAGGCCTGTGTCCCAGCAGTGGGAACATTTAAAGGCTGATGATGAAATGTTTTTTTGTTACTAGGCATTCTCTCGCTTCTTCATCACGGTCTATTTCAGTCAAGGTACATAGGACACAAAGGACATCGGCATCATTTTTGATACCTTATCTAAAACCGATTTCAAAATGCCCAAATACGTCAAGACATATTTGTAAACGGTACATTTGAAAAACGTTAGACGTTTCACGACGGCCTTCATCAAAATAAAAAAAGTTTAAAAAAAAATGTAACCGACTTCTAAAAAACACAACCACTAAAAAGGGTAAAATAACCTACATACGACATACCAAATGAAAGGTCTTGTTGAGACAATCTTAAATATATTTTTATTGTAATTTTAAAATAAATAGTTTCCAAGTTATTCAAGAAAATAGACGAAATTTGACCATTCCCCCCCCCTTATCTCCGAAACTACTGAACCTAAAATTTTGAAAAAAATACAGAAATTAGTTTTCTACTTATAGTTTATAGGATAACCTATAAGAAGTCTATATCTGTATATGGGAGGTAATTTTTGGGGGGGAAGGGGAAAATTTAAAAAAAAATATTTGAAAACTGCATCGTGTGACATATCAAATGAAAGGTATTATTGAGAAAATCTTAAAAGTATTTTTTTTTGTAATTTTAAAATAAATGGTTTCCAAGTTATTCAAAAAAAATAGACGAAGCTTGACCATTCCCCCCCCCCCCCCCTTATCTCCGAAACTACTGAACCTAAAATTTTGAAAAAAATACAGGAATTAGTTTTCTACTTATAGATTATAGGATAACCTATAAGAAGTCCATATCTGTATATGGGAGGTAAGTTTTGGGGGGGGAAGGGGAAAATTAAAAAAAATATTTGAAAAGTGCATTGTGTGACATATCAAATGAAAGGTATTGTTGAGACAAACTTAAAAGTATTTTTTTTGTAATTTTGAAATAAACAGTTTCCAAGTTATTCAAGAAAATAGACGAAATTTGACCATTCCCCCCCCCTTATCTCCGAAACTACTGAACCTAATTTTTTTTTTAAATACAGAATTTAGTTTTCTACTTATAGATTGTAGGAAAACCTATAAGAAGTCCATGATATTAAAATAACATGGTAATCACTCAATATTGTGCGTACCAATTTGGGTCAGATTTAAAAAAAAACGTGATAGGTAACATCGTACGGAACCCTCTTCACGCGAGTCCAACTCGCACTTGGCCGGTTTTTTTTTAAATGTTTGTTACCTCATAACTTGCGACTGGGTGAACCGATTTTCACGATTCTTTTTTTGTTTGAAAGCTGGTGCTTCCCGTGTGGTCCCATTGTCACCATTTCAATATCTGATGATTGGATCCTGGAGAAATCGAGGGCAACCCTCAAATTTTATAGGCCCACACATCGTTTTTCGCGAATATTATGAAGTAATTTAAGTACTTGCGTATAGTAATCATCATCTCATGTAGCTGAGCTGATGATGGAAGGTTCAACAACTCCTTAACAGTAAGGAGTAGGGGTCGACTGATTTAGTAGATTTTTTTTTTTTCATTAAGTATTTCAAAGCACTACAATTTAATAAAGGTCTGGAGTATATCTGATGATGGAGCCGAGAGACAGTCGAGAGAACTCCTCAACGATTCACAGCAGCCTGCCTTGTGTTTGAGCTTGATTAATTTGTATTGATAAGAACTTTACACCTAGATGAGTTGTAACTGTTATTAGGGGTCTGATGACGAAGACGAAGGACAGTTCAGGGAATTCCTCAACGGTTTATAGTAGCTACCTTGTGTTTGGACTTAATTCATTTATACTAATGACCCATATGGATTATTGTTCGATGCAGTATACCTGCCATTTGGTCCCATAAAAAAATCATTTATTTTGGTGTTCTTGCTTATTGTGTACAAGGGCGATGTTATAACCGGTGTTAAGGATAATAAAATTCTAGTGCATAAGTAAGAAAATTATGTTTTTGACAAGAATTTCGGTTGAATATTTAAACTATTTTTAGTTTAACAGTTTTTTGGGTAAAATAAAAAAGTTTTTTAAAAAAAAATGTAACCGACTTCTAAAAAACACAACCACTAAAAAGGGTAAAATAACCTACCAAAAAACTTTTTTTTCGGAAGTCAGTGGCTTTGCTTTTTTATTTCATTGATTTTTTTGCCACCGACTTCCGAAAAAAAAGTTTTTTGGTAGGTTATTTTACCCTTTTTAGTGGTTGTTTTTTTTAGAAGTCGGTTACATTTTTTTTTAAAAAACTTTTTTATTTTACCCAAAAAACTGTTAAACTAAAAATAGTTTAAATATTCAACCGAAATTCTTGTCAAAAACATAATTTTCTTACTTATGCACTAGAATTTTATTATCCTTAACACCGGTTATAACATCGCCCTTGTACACAATAAGCAAGAACACCAAAATAAATGATTTTTTTATGGGACCAAATGGCAGGTATACTGCATCGAACAATAATCCATATGGGTCATTAGTATAAATGAATTAAGTCCAAACACAAGGTAGCTACTATAAACCGTTGAGGAATTCCCTGAACTGTCCTTCGTCTTCGTCATCAGACCCCTAATAACAGTTACAACTCATCTAGGTGTAAAGTTCTTATCAATACAAATTAATCAAGCTCAAACACAAGGCAGCTGCTGTGAATCGTTGAGGAGTTCTCTCGACTGTCTCTCGGCTCCATCATCAGATATACTCCAGACCTTTATTAAATTGTAGTGCTTTGAAATACTTAATGAAAAAAAAAAAATCTACTAAATCAGTCGACCCCTACTCCTTACTGTTAAGGAGTTGTTGAACCTTCCATCATCAGCTCAGCTACATGAGATGATGATTACTATACGCAAGTACTTAAATTACTTCATAATATTCGCGAAAAACGATGTGTGGGCCTATAAAATTTGAGGGTTGCCCTCGATTTCTCCAGGATCCAATCATCAGATATTGAAATGGTGACAATGGGACCACACGGGAAGCACCAGCTTTCAAACAAAAAAAGAATCGTGAAAATCGGTTCACCCAGTCGCAAGTTATGAGGTAACAAACATTTAAAAAAAAACCGGCCAAGTGCGAGTTGGACTCGCGTGAAGAGGGTTCCGTACGATGTTACCTATCACGTTTTTTTTTAAATCTGACCCAAATTGGTACGCACAATATTGAGTGATTACCATGTTATTTTAATATCATGGACTTCTTATAGGTTTTCCTACAATCTATAAGTAGAAAACTAAATTCTGTATTTAAAAAAAAAATTAGGTTCAGTAGTTTCGGAGATAAGGGGGGGGAATGGTCAAATTTCGTCTATTTTCTTGAATAACTTGGAAACTGTTTATTTCAAAATTACAAAAAAAATACTTTTAAGTTTGTCTCAACAATACCTTTCATTTGATATGTCACACAATGCACTTTTCAAATATTTTTTTTAATTTTCCCCTTCCCCCCCCAAAACTTACCTCCCATATACAGATATGGACTTCTTATAGGTTATCCTATAATCTATAAGTAGAAAACTAATTCCTGTATTTTTTTCAAAATTTTAGGTTCAGTAGTTTCGGAGATAAGGGGGGGGGGGGGGAATGGTCAAGCTTCGTCTATTTTTTTTTGAATAACTTGGAAACCATTTATTTTAAAATTACAAAAAAAAATACTTTTAAGATTTTCTCAATAATACCTTTCATTTGATATGTCACACGATGCAGTTTTCAAATATTTTTTTTTAAATTTTCCCCTTCCCCCCCAAAAATTACCTCCCATATACAGATATAGACTTCTTATAGGTTATCCTATAAACTATAAGTAGAAAACTAATTTCTGTATTTTTTTCAAAATTTTAGGTTCAGTAGTTTCGGAGATAAGGGGGGGGGAATGGTCAAATTTCGTCTATTTTCTTGAATAACTTGGAAACTATTTATTTTAAAATTACAATAAAAATATATTTAAGATTGTCTCAACAAGACCTTTCATTTGGTATGTCACACGATGCAGATTTCAAATATTTTTTTTTTTAATTTTCCCCTTCCCCCCCAAAAATTACCTCCCATATACAGATATGGACTTCTTATAGGTTTTCCTATAATCTATAAGTAGAGAACTAATTTTTGTATTTTTTTCAAAATTTTAGGTTCAGTAGTTTCGGAGATAAGAGGGGAGGGGGGGGAATGGTCAAATTGTGTCTATTTTCTTGAATAACTTGGAAACTATTTATTTTAAAATTACAAAAAAAATACATTTAAGATTGTCTCAACAAGACATTTCATTTGATATGTCACACGATGCAGTTTTCAAAACTTTTTTTTTCATTTTCCCCTTCCCCTCCAAAAATTACCTCCCACATACAGATTTCATCTATTCACGTCACACCTCTGTGCTTGGGTCACAGGAATTGATATGTGTACCAAATTTCAACCCAATCGGTCTAGTAGATTCGGAGATAATTGACTGTAAGCGACAGACAGACGGACACACGAGTGATCCTATAAGGGTTCCGTTTTTGTATTCGGACGTACGGAACCCTAAAAATACAGTCGAATTGATAACCTCCTCCTTTTTGAAGTCGGTTAAAAAAATGTTAATTCGTGGACATATTGGGGCCTGCCCGCAAGTTAAACACACCATCTAACTTATAACAGAAAGCAGCTTAACAAAATAGATATACCAGAAAAAAGTAAAGGCAGCAAAAATGTAAAAGTGCCCGTTGACCTCCACTTGTGCCCAATACGATTATAAGGGTGCAGAATAATAAAATGCTCAATTTGTTACCTTTTGCCTCTTCTAAAAGGAGGTCATTTATCGTCCAAATCAACTTAGTACGCCAATATTCGAGGCCCGTGTAATAAGTACACCGTCTTTATTTTGTGTTAATGACCCTAATTGATTGAAAAATAGGAGGAATTAGGTACCTATATGTTTTGTTTTCCCTTTTGTAGATGTGATTATTATCTGCCTAGATTTTTTTTAACCATGTTCAGTCCGTCGCTGAATACGATTATTTTAGATGAAGAGATTGCTTATTTGACAACTTATTAACTTAGCAATCACCTTTTGAAAAGACTGTTTGATGGAATATCGGGTTATTACCAGTAGCGACTGTCAAAGGTCTAGCAATTGACAGTTGAGGTCAAACGCTCTTGCTTTCAGAGGCACGTAATGGACCACAGACCGGCCACGACAAGCGAAGCCTATAATCGAAACGTTTGACTTTGTTCTTTAACTTCAAGCACGAGAGCACACTCTGGATTGTAGTTAATATAAGAATGGACAAACTTCATTGATGATACTCGATCATTTCATTGTTACGGTTCACTGAAAATCAATCTGCTCGAAATGAACAAAAATCTGATTTTTCTGAAGAATGATAATATGTTTTATAAATAAAACCCGATATTTTCGTTTTAGAAAATATATATGTTTATGGCCACACAGGGAAAAGTATTTTTATGAACACAAACTTTTCCTCTGGGGAATAATATTTATATTAACTTGTAACAAAATGGGTCAAGTTTTCTCATATCTTATGCATGGCGGGTTTCCGGCTAAACAGCTGAGATGGGACTCACGACGAAACAGGATGAAACATAGATTTTATTATGCAAAAGTTAAGTAAAGAATATTGTTTTGAGTAGGAAATAAAATAAAGATATCACACTTGTTTGTCCAATTGAAAAAGACATTTATCTTAGCCAAATGTTGTATTTTTTAACCAGACCATTATCTGGGTACGTTACCAGTATCTCAGTGGGGCGATCGAAACCGTCTGACCTTTGCACCACATAAAACCTATCAACTCATTTTAAAAGGTGACCTTAAATCGTGGCCTAGTATTAAATTCAATAATGTTCCCGTTAAGAAAAAGCAATCTGTGTGCTATCTTGGTTTAGTCTTAGAGAGGAATTTCACATTCATAGAACATATAAAAACAGTTGGTGAAAAAGCTAAAAATAACTTTTATGCCCTAACGAGAATATCTAAATCTACTTGGGGTTTGTCGTTTTTAACCTTAAAAACTATTTATGGGGCTACTTACTTGGGCTGTGTGTGCTACGGAGCACCTGTTTGGGCCGATAGGGCTACCATAGGGGCGGCACGACGTAAATTGCTTCAAAGCCAGCGCTTGGCTTTGTTATTCTTATGTAAAGCGTATAGGACCGTCAGTACTGAAGCTTTACCGGTACTTGCTGGTGTTCTTCCAGTAGATCTTGAAGTGCAGCGACGTGCTGCAATGTACTTTTCCGCACGGGAGACTGACGCTGATTTCCTACCGCAACGTGACCGTGATAAGATATCTAGATTATTCAAACCCCAGAGCGACGTCTGGGAGGATCTTTTATCCGAATGGCAAAATAGGTCGGATAATTCTGTCAAGGGGCGGCACCTCCACCAGTTCTTCCCATCCGTTCGTGAGCGGCTGGCTAGGTCGTGGCTTGAGGTGGATCACTGTGTTGCCCAATTTCTCACGGGACATGGTAACTTTAAAAGTAAATTGTTTTCCTTTAAGCTTGTTCCCTCGCCTTTTTGTCAATGTTCGTCACCTGACTGTGAATATGAACAATCAGCACATCATATTCTTTGGGAGTGTATTCTCTGGCAGAACGAACGCAATATTATGTTGGATACTATTCAGACTACATCTGGAGTCGTTTATTATACGGACCTTGTGGAAACTCGAACAAACTTCCGTGCGTTCAAGCGTTTTTGCCATACCTATTATTGGAATCAAATTTAGCAGCTCACAATTTAGGACCCATTAATATTAGTAGTCATTTTTACCCGTGGTGCAAGGCAACTGGGCTTCTCCCAGTTGTAATTGTCCCTTTGTGCCTATTGGCCTTGTTTTGTTCTGTCTCCTGCTTGCATGGAGGGAAGTGGAAACATATTTTTTTCCTACTCCTCCACTATTCTTTTCTGATTAATTTCGTGCAGGATCCAAGACAGGTAAATTCATTCTCCGGGACACGTCGAGCTTCATTGTCTCGGCGCTTTTCTGGTGGTTGCCACTGTTGATTCTGGCTCTCAGGAGTTGCAGTGGTTTGGGAATAGTGTGGTGGGTTTGTCCCAATTAAAAAAAAAAATATCTGGGTACGTTCTGGCTGTTTAGTTTTTTTTTTTTTTTTAGCGTGGTAAAATCATCAAATGAGTCCTCCCACACCGGGCAGGGCGGGAAAGACTGTCAGACTTGTACTGACTAAAATCCACGGTGTCCTTCAATAGCAAGTGTGGTAATGAGATAAGTCTCGCGACCCCGGCAGGCTTTGGCCCTCTAGTGAGGGGGCCCCGTCATTATGCTGACGCTCTTTGAGGCGCGCGTGGAACACAAGGCGCCGTCGACCCGGGCATGGTCCATGGTCGGGCTGCGAGTTGCCCTTTACTCGCCGCCCTTATGCCCGCGCCTACGGTGGCCGGAGATCGTCTTGCGAAGTCCGTCGCCGTGGGCGTCCACCACCGCGGGTGGCTGTTTAGATTTAGAGAAGATTTAAAAACTGGTAGTTTTTTTTAATGCATAATTTGTTTATAATAATCTTCACCTTGTATTTAAGAATGTTATCTTACGTCTTTCTTCTTTTTTTTATCTATAAATGATTACCAGAAACCTAAGATCAACTGCTTAAAGTGGTTTCCGATTCGGGTGAAGAATTAAGAATGTAGTAAACGGTCACCCATCGACGAACTGACTAAGGCAATTGCGGCTTAATTATACTTGAAGATAGCGTATAGTGGCACGCACGTCACAAGCTTCTCGTGCAGTCAGACAGTCCGATGTTAGAACTATTCGTAGCAGACGTGAGACACATAATATTCTGATTTCCTTTCTTCAAATGCTTTTTTTTTTTCAATCTACTTATACTCGTATTTTTCTTTGTTTCTCGTAGCTTCTGCCGAATAAATGCATTTTCTTTCTTTCACTACAGGGTCACAGACAAAGCAACGAAATAAAAAAAGTCGTGTTCTAAAAAAATCGCTCTTCATCGGATAGTTTCAACGTTTCCGCTTTCCACATTAAAACAAACGTACATCACTTCCGCCCCATATCGCTTTCACACATATTTTACTACTGAAAAGGTAACATTTACACGTCTGTTAAAATAACCTTTCCATAAATAAATTCAGTTTCATGTTCCTGTGTTGAGAAGGATTTTGTGTTTTTTTTTTTTTTGCTACCAATTTATTGAACAGAGCATACAGTTGGATGTTTAAATACCCACAGCATCAAAAGAAGTAGTGCAGTTTTTTTTTTTTTAAACCAGCTGGTTCCTGGTGAATTAAATGGCTGTTGTATTACAAATAAAGTTCTCAATAGCTGCTTTCCTGTATGTAATTGATTTTCACAAAAACTACTGAATGCATTTTTGTAACGTTTTTACTAACAGATCGTACAATTCTTGAGGAAGCTTTAGGTAACGGTTTTATGCAAATTGACTGAAATCTTAGACGTATTCGTGGGCAAAGTGCTAGTATAGAATGATCATCTTTCTTATTGCAGGCTATGGGCACTTTAGGACTATGACGCCCCAATGAGACTGTTTAAACAGGATACGGCAGGCCTTTTTTTTATTGTGGTAAAAAAAAGGCCTGGCTTATGCCATATGCCTTGCTCCCTTATTAGTCCTTTCCAATCTGGGCTCAGGCCTGGACATGTACCGTTTCTGCTCTCCTTAAAGTGACTGACGATATTAGACGGGGAATGGAAGACACTTGATTGCTAGCATGACTGCTTCGCAGAAGGAGGCGATCGCTTTCCATTCCGTCTCGCCACGCAGCATGGCCTCGACTAATACCGGGCGCGAGAGGTCTCCCCCTTTCGCCTCCGTTAGGAACGGCAGGCCTGAAACGCAAATAACAACCGATGGAACTCGGTTGTTTTAGTCAATATAAGCCTGACAGTACTTTCGGCTCAACCTAGGCTGGGATGACTAAAATTATCTGATGATTTTCCCCTAAAAAATCTGTTCGTACCTCCCCAGTGTGCCGAATGGCTTGTTACTACAGCAGAAATGTATGGTACCTACATGTCTTTGTTTTGCCTTAGCTAGTACTAAAATTGGAATTTTGTTCTTTCATATCCATCTTAATATACATACATCCATAAAACCGTATGGCAACAATGTGTCGAATCCCTGCTCTCTATTATTTCTACAACATAAAGAGCTGCCGAGATCCGCATATGCATTGTTAACGATTGTATCTGTTCTGTGCATATTTCCCGTGAAATGGAATACCTCGATACTCTGTTTTATTTGTGATATACACTCGAGAGCAATGAATCCGGGTCACTTAAAGAATCCTAAAAATCTCGGAAACTAAAAATGCTAGGTTAATGCAATAAATTGTATTTAATCGACAATGTAATACTCCTTAAATGAAGGTATTAAAACTTCTTAGTTATTGTAAAGTTATATCATAAAAAAATCAAATTTGAAAAAGGGCCACTTTCGAAGATGGAACTACGAAATTACAGCATTTGGTTTTGCTTTTGGTTGTAATCTGTCATTTATGTGGGTACATAAACCATGTTGATAGTGCTCTATATTCATTATTCAAGCTGAAATTATGTCGCTTACGCCTGAAGAATGCACCAGAATACTTACAATGCTGGAAACCGGCCGGAGTCAGCGCGATACAGCCAGGACTGTCGGTGTGTCGCTGTCAACAGTACAAAGAGTTCTCCGACGTTACGAAGAAACTGGTTCTAACCTACGCAGACCAGGAACGGGCAGAACCAGGTGTACCACAGCACGAGAAGACCGATACTTGGTGAACACCATGCTTCGAAATCGCTTTCTCACAGGAACTGAACTCACCAATCAGTTTCGACGCCTCGGAGGAAGTAACCCAAGTGCATGGACAGTAAGACGTCGGCTTGCTGAATCTAACTTAAAACCCCTTAGACCTGCAAACGGCCCTAAACTGGAGCGTGGGCATCGTATTTGAAGACTAAGATATGCCCAGAGCCACGTAAATTGGAGTATTGAAGATTGGTCAAAAGTTATGTTCTCCGACGAATCAAAATTTATGCTCTACAAGCACGATGGAAGACACAGAGTGTATCGAAGACCAGGGGAAAGATTCAAGCAAGCGTGCATCGAAGAAAAAGTAGCCTACGGTGGTGGGTCTGTACTTGTGTGGGCCGGAATTTCTTCTGAAAGTCGCACAGAGCTGGTGATCATAGAAAACGGCTCTTTAACTAGCGTAAGATATGTGGAAGAAATCCTCAATGATCACGTTGGTCCATTTATGGTCAATTTAGGTGAGGATGCTATATTTATGCATGACAATGCCCGACCTCATACAGGTAGGATTGTGAATGACTACCTTCAAGAGATGAACATTACTCGTATGGAGTGGCCAGCGCGCAGCCCGGATATCAACCCGATCGAGCATGCTTGGGACGAGCTAGGCAGATGCGTAAAACAACGAAACCCTCCCCCAATCACGCTTCGTGAGCTCAAAATTGCTCTCACAGAGGAATGGGAGAATATTCCCCAAAATCGTATAAGGAACTTGGTGTACAGCATGCCAAACCGCGTAAACGCAGTAATGGAAGCACGAGGAGGCAATACGAAGTATTAAAATTTAAGAAAATCGTAATAAAGTTCAAAAATTTCATGTTTCCTATTTTTGTTTTAAGGAGAGATCAGCAGTTTTTTTCTTTATGTAATTTTGTGTTATTAAAATGTATGGTGACTCATATTTTTTTAGTTTCATTTAAGGAGTATTACATTGTCTATTAAATACAATTTATTGCATTAACCTATCATTTTTAGTTTCCGAGATTTTTAACATTCTTTAAGTGACCCGGATTCATTGCTCTCGAGTGTATTTACGAGGATATCAATTGTTGCGGTAGTAATGGAAAATATATAGATTTTTCTTCTGCGAATAGTAATATTGTTAACTATTTTAATTAGTTCTTTGTGTTATGTCGAAAAGATTTTGTACCTAATTTTTTTTTGTGTGCATAAGCATAGAAAGTTAAATGGATAATAATATCCCACCAAAAACATTTCATGTAAAATGTTGCCAAGACGACCACATAAGGTTTGCTTTGTGAAAAAGATATCAGATCTCATGTAGAGCCAAGCTTCTGAATCTACACGGCCTAACTCTACCGACCCTAACTTCACAAATTCTACATATCAGTAAAAATGTATGGCTTCAATTCGGTATACTTATGTGGTGTCAATTCTTACCTATTGGCTCTGGAACATGGACTCTCGATATGGTACTGGGAGAGGCATCCGAGAAATCGATCCTTCTTGGACTTCTCCAGTTCCAGCAGATCCAGTTGTTTGTTGTTGATGCAGTACTGTTCCCGGAACTCCTAAAACAAGAAAAAAAAAATGTAAACATGCGTGTATGAAAATTATTCGTCAGCAAAAAGTCGTCTAGAGCGCCTTCTATGAAGCGACGGAAGAACTAATAGATCATGAACCGCCCAATTAAAATTATAGTTTAAAATATTTACAATATTCCGATAATGATATAGACAAATCAGACACAACACCCGTCTGTTAAAGAATACCTTCCTTTTCACTGGTGGATCGAGTAATTACCACTCTGTTCCTAATTCCCCCAAAAAGGATTCCGTAGTTGAAAATGATGTATGTCATACGAAAACTTAATACCTGTTGAATGAAACAAAAACTAATAAAGTAAGACTACATAGATTTTAAATACGAAGAACTCGGTTTATCCCAAGTTTCATTCTCAATTTTCTTCTAACAATATTGAATCTGTAACCAACGGAACTGAAATTGGTAACAGAAAGTATTACGCCCACCTAACAATTATAGCGAGGAAAACCTCTTCATCTAAAACAAAGTGCGCGTGGGCAGAAAGAGCCTACTCTTATAATTGATGGAAAAGTGGGTTGGGAGACTTAAGTATGCCGTGTAATAGGATCATTGTGTTTTTGCCCAACCGTGTCAGAAGTAGTTTTTTTTATAGTAATTAACTTATCAAATAAGTCCTCCCACCTTGGATGGAGTGCAAAAGACTGTCAGACTGTTACTGACCCACCCTGTTCCTTCGGTTGCATTTTGCGTTCCAGAGCCGCGGTGTCCTTTTAACACAGTCCCACGAAGCATTGATTACCTTAGAAACTCAGTGATCTGTCGCAGTCGCGGTACTGTTTTAAAAGCACACTATAGCTCAATTAGGTGATCAAAGTTGGGTATAAGACCGTTTGTTGACCAAATTATGATTATATTGTCCGTCTGTTTTTCTTTTATAAAATTTAAGTCAATTATTCCTCTATTTCTTATTATTCAGTTGTAGTACCTACCTAGTGCTTTCAATAAAAGTCCCCAGTCTCGATACTAATATCCGTAGGCTGTGCAAATGTTTGCGCCGATACGAAATTGGACCCCGTTGAAAGCTGTACTAACTGAGCATCAAAATCGATTCTCAATCCGCCTAAGTAGTTCCCGTTCATTTGAATGAACGCTCAAACTGTCCTCGACGATCAAAGTTTGTACTGTTATTTGAAGATGAAATTATTTGGTTGAGACAACTTTGAGTGACATAAAATCAATTTATGAGTATAAATAAGGCAGCGATAAGCGGTTAAAAAACTGCTTTTTGAGTATTTAAAAATATAGCACGTACGTTATGCACTCTTAAGCTATTGTCAAACAGACAGGCGAAGGGAATGCGATCCGAATCCTGTCATACAGAAAAGCGAAAGCGGTCCGATAGTCTATGTGACAGGCTTCAAACAATTCCATACATTACAAACAAAAACGCTTCGCTTCGCTTCCCTTCGCGTTCGCTCCGCCTGTCTGTTTGACAAATAGCATTATTGTTTTTTTTTTCTTCTGCCCCACTAACGACATACTCCAGTTTAGTTTACAAACTTACAAACAGCTTAACCCGGAACACCTACCTGTAGACCATCCGAATGTTTAGTCCGTGATTCAATTGAAGTACGAAAGAATAAAAATTTAATAAGTATATAGAGACACCAAACATACAGATACAACCTTCATACTTTGGTAAACACCCTACCGGTGGTTAGGGCAACACAGGAACCTCCTCACAATGCGAGCCGTATCGAGGAGAACTGCCTTCTGAATCAGGCCCTTGATGCAACCCCCTAATGAGAGCCTCGAAAGATGTTCGTCGAGGCTCTTTATTATTATTATTTAAAACTTACAGTATACTCGTATTATTTAATATTTAAATGGACTAATGCAGCCACTATGGCTTCGTGTCTCTTCTCTTCTTTGTTATTTATAATTGTAAGGCATGTGCTTTTTATATCAGAGCTTGTTTGAAGTGAAAGTTCCACTTATCTTTGTTGTTCAATATCAAGATATACTTTTTTATTGACGTTTATCACGGTAATTGGAAGCGGTGTCCAGTTAATTTTGTTTTTTTTTTTCATTTTCCAGTTAATTCTGCATCAGTGATATAAAAAAGGGTCATAAGACCATTCCTCCTTATTAGGCATTAGAACGTACATGAAAGGGACTATTTTTGAAACCTTGTCGACGCTATTAACGTCTATGTATACAATAAAGTTGATAGAATGGTGTTTAGCTTTAAAGTTGACTTCGAATTATTTCAACTCGACACACTTTAAAATTAGGTACTTCATAAAAATAGCGTATCTAGTCGTAGGTATTCCTATTTTTTCACCTTTCAAACACTAGGAAGCGCATAATTTATGATATACGCCGGCTTCGCGATTTTCAAAGTTTTTTTTTGTGGAAAGTAAAATTCAACTGCAAGCAGGACTAACTTGCGTACCGGCAAAATTGAATATTATTTCCTTCCATTTTCAAAACGTCTTCCAGTGAAGTTGCGTCATCTATTGTAGAAGTTTAAAAAGTAGTTTGACACTTCTATAAATAGATGGTGCAACGATACGTTACCTGAATACACCAGCAAGTATTAAACATTAATTGAGAATATCATATTTAACCGTTACCACATGATTTGATATTGATCTGATGAAACCCATAGAGTAATTAAGATTATTCCAATAAACGAGCTTTAAGTGCTAACACTTAGTTAAGCAATATCTAACGCTCGTAACAAAAGCACTCAATATAACGGCTTAGCGTTTTAAATGTTTCTAAACAAATTTCAAGAAAACAGTCAATTTATTCTCAGTTGTGTTGGAAAACAAATTAATTTATGGGCAAACCGTAATTTTTCAACTTTAGTTTTTAATCAAGATGAGGGTATTGAGTGGCATTCGATATAGAGGTTTTAACAAATAATTTTGACAGTTATTTCAATTGTGTTTTTATTTGTTATCTCCTGCAAGTTTCTCTTGATGTTACACGTTTTATTGCACTATTTTTTTCTTTGTTTGCTTCTGAATATCGGAATTGGAACAAGAGCCTGGGACGGGCGGTCGCGGTGGGGCAATGATGTGTTCACTCTGCATTTCAGTTCGCAGGCGATCAAATACAGTACAGTATCGTCCAACATACGATTACGTTAGATAGCCCGTACTTGATCCAACAGTCGTTGTCCCAAAATGTTGACAGTTGGCTTAAGCACCTCAAGCACCTGAGAAAGAGACAGCATGAGGACGTGGTACGCGTTCAGGTTGTTTCTACTTTCTCTATAGGCTTTGTGTGAGTACAGAACGTTCTCATTGATGAGTTGAGTCCACCGCATACGCAGTACACTTCCGCTAGGAACTTATACCCTATTAAGGCCATAAGCTGTCCAGTGGCATCGTTATTGTTGGCATCTCTGAGTATTATTCAAGGTTTTTAGTGTCCAAGAGTACTGCTCTTTGCATTAAGCCCTTGACCCAGCCCCACAATTAGAGGCTCTTTAGAGGTGTTGAACGAAGCACTTGGCAATTAACCTATTAATATAATAGTACAATAAATAGCTCACCTGCTTAGAGTACATGGTAGTCTTGCTGGCTGGCCGTTCGTCGCTGGCCCTCTGCCACTTTCTCCCCGCGTTCTCATCCTCTGACTCGTAGCCTTTGGCCGAATGTGCTATGTCCGCCTGGAAAGAGACATGAGAAAGATATTTTTTGTGCACGTCATGAATATTTGAATGATTATTATAGCTATTAGATATTGATCGGAATGGCAGCGGAAGGAAATTTTGAAAACCTTGTTCCGTTAGTACGGCCAGAATAGTTTTTAATTTTGTCTTAAAAATAGTGTATGTGTATTAAGTTTTCCATAAACTTGATAATGGTTTCAGTTCTTTTTTTATTTTTGGTTAGGTAGTTGTAGGTTTGCGCTTTGCCTTAACCCAGTCTTGGGTTAGACCCAGAAACAAAGATGAGACCCAAGATAGAACGAGGTTATTCACAAGGAACTGGAACTCCTGCCCACAGACGCGACCGAAGACAGTAATAATTTTAACCATTAGTCATCATTTGTTTTTCTTTTCCTGATGATGAATAAATGATTAGTTATAATGTGTTACGACTTACGACATATCACGATCAGTAGAAAACATGTGTAAATAAGTACTAGGCATGCATATTGGAAACTATCAACTACAATGTTCAGCAATGTGACCTCACAGTCAGTGCTTCTATAGCAACGAAACCCAATTTAACCAATTTCATTAATATAGCACCTAAAGCAATACATTTTCCACTAGAACCAAGTTTCTCCACAACTTTTCAATCAAATCGTTGTACCGCTGAACAACAGACAGCAGAAACCAATCACAGGGCAAAGTTTTATCAGTCTCCCAAGTCTTCGTACAAACGAACTGAATTTCAACAAATTGCAGGCTCAATCCAGCACAACTTCAAGCATTTGCATCGGCGATACCATCTATTGGTTCAAGTTTAATTGCAACCAAGTTCCACTGGCAATGGAATGATCCGACACTTTCTTTTGAGTACGATTTGGAAGATCTCTGTGTTTCTCATTAATGAAAAAGTTTTGTAGTGAATCTCTGGTTTGTAGCATGCAGTAGATATTTTTTTAATAGGAAAAAATTTTTCTTTTTCAGTGATCGTTTTTATTTGTTAGAAATAAAAAATCTAATAAGTACTGAACACAGCACAGCGTCTTTAATTATTTGTAAATTAAATCACTGAATTAATCGGACCCAAGAAGGCTGCTAAGCAGCTTAGTTGGGATAAAAAAAAAATCTATTAAACATTGGAAAACGCAGTGAGCGGCAATATTGCCATCACATTTTTACATTTTCTTTGTTATAAGAATCTAGGAGAATAGTATTGACGTTACCAATATGTATCTAACAAAACTCGCAACAGATATTATTGTTACGACCTTCTTAAGAACGTTTTTAATACAAGAGGAATTGCATAATATGCTTGCCTATTTTAAACATGAATAAAAATACCCTACTTAAAAGCTGTTTATGACTCAGTAGCAGTAGCAAAAATAATATTCCGTGATTATAAATATATTTGAGTTCCCGATATTTTGACGATGTTGCAAGCGCCATTATCGAGGACTATGTGACATTTTATATTCAGTTATAATCGATTATATTTTTCAGTCTAATAAATTAAATGGCATAAAAATCTTTACATCAATATTTCAAGATCTGTCACAGCCATTTCCAAATATTAAAATCTACCGCCTAAGTTCAGAATAAGAAAAATAATATAACAATTTAGCGAACTTTTTGAACTAAACTTCTAAAAGTAATAAGCACGGTTTATTAAAAACAGCAGTAAATAAGTATTTTAACTTCAACAGCGCTGAGATAATTGAGCACTCATAATGAGTTCTGAGCAAAATGACTTTTCTACAGTTTGCATAGGCCGGCGACATTGCTTCAGGCTAACGTCTTTGTTTTTCAGTGCAATGGCATTTCATTTTCATAATTTATTTATTCTAGGACTGGGAGATAGCATCTGATTGTTATTATTACGAGGGGCTTAATGGAGTCAGTATTTTTTAAAGAAACGTTGCCCCCTCATATGGAATTTCTCCTGTGTCGTTGGTGCGCTGAAAAATTTAAACTCACATTTACAGAAATACCCCGGAACAAGGTCTTTGTAGATCATACAAAAAGTTCCGTGCAGGAATCAAATCAGTGACACGCACCGCAGCGTTCAATGGTTTAGCCACTTTGTCATTGTGCCATCATTCGTGTTTAATTGAAGAAATGTTCTCAATTATCGGTTCAGTGGCAGCGTCTCATCAGCTCATCTTATAGTTTTAGTACGTATTTTGGTACTTACCTACCTACTCAAATACTTTTTTTATTACCTAGCCTATTCTGTCTCACTGCTGGGCATATACGTTATTCAATGATTTTATTATACACTTATAAATATACTATGGCAGCTCATTTTGTTATTTTTATTCGATATCTTCTTTACGACAGCATTCATCAATATTCTGTGGAATCGTTTATATTTTCCCACGTTTTTATACACTCACTTTTCTTGTTTGTTTGTTTGTCTCAAAGTGCCTCAAAATTGAGTTGCAAAAGTCCAACCGGAAGTTGGACTTTTGCAACTCAATTTTGAGGCACTTTCCGATAAGTTAGCAGGCTGAAATTTGGCACACGATCAGAGTTCTGATGACAATACATGACTAGCTAAGAACCGTCATAACAAATCCAATATGGCGGCCTCCTCAAGATGGCAGACTGGCTGTTTGAAATCCACCCTCATGATATGGGTAAATGAAAGGGTTTGCTGTCAGGAATACGAAAAAAAAATAGTCACGTGACTTAAATCTAATATGACGGACGTCCAAGATGGCGGACAGGCTTTGAGGCACTTCCCGATAAGCCGTAGGGTTATTTTCTTATTTTTAGGACATTTAATAACGTGGGTTTTTAGATTTTTTAAATCTATTAATTTTATAAATGTGCGGTAGTTAAACATAAATACTATACTCCCATTTTTTCTCTAGTTTATAAAACATCAAATCAGTCCTCTCGCCCTGGGTGGAGCAAAAAGGACTGCCAGACTCGTACTGACTAAAATCTACCGTACTATTTACTCAGATGTAGAATTTTGTAAATAAATAATATTCCACAACTATCACACAACGCCATCTAGTCCCAAGCTAAGCAGCTTATATATTTCTAAATACATACATAATTATTATAGATAAATTAGACCCAGATACAGAACAAATGATCGTGCTCATCACACAAATATTTGTCCTGGGTGGGAATCGAACCCACGACCTGCGACCCACCACTAGACCAACAGGCCTGTCAATAAACTATAATATCCATTTAAGGTGGATGCTCCAGGGTAGCCCGCGAAATTCAAAATTTCTTGGGTTTTTTGCAATTTGCAGGCCAGTGCTAGGTTGTATGTTGATTAAAATATTGATCGCGACTTTGACTCTCGACTTTGTGATTTTGATGATAATAATTCTGTAACTACATACCTACGTCTTACAGTCGCGATCAATATTTTAATCAACATACAACCTAGCACTGGCCTGCAATTTGAAAAAAACCCAAGAAATTTTGAATTTCGCGGGCTACCCTGGAGCATCCACCTTAAATGGTAATAGTTACTTACAATTTATAGAAACATGTTACCTAAATCCCAAAACATTGAGAAAATATTGGAATATTCCTTGATAGGGATATCAAAACTTCTTCAAAATGAACGTATGTACACAGGGGAACTTGGAATAAACATAAACAGCTTTGAATAATGTAGGCATTGGTGTTACTAATTCAAGTTCGGAACTAAGAACAAACTGCGATATATCCAGTGCCTACAATTTCATGGAACCTGCCGACGCCTAGTTTCTCAAATATCGACTAGCAGGTGTGAATATTCCATAGGGATTTATTTTCAAGACACTGAAATAAACAGTTGTGAACAATCTACGTAATTAAATGTATGGTAATTTGTTAAATGTTAATCTCATTTAAGAAAACAGGTGTCGGTAGTCGGTACACTAATTTTCTGTTACTTTAGCTAGCTGGGAAATTCAGAGCATTGATGATTTATATTTATCAGCCTGTTCTAGCCGACGACTGCTAGTCAAAGGCCTCCCCAGTCCCCATAATTATCGCGGTTACGACATCAAGAAATAATTTTGACTCATGTTTGTGACTCTTTTCTGTTTTAAAGGTATCATTTTCTCGTCCACCCATCGTTGGATATGTGTCATTTAAAACTACCTGTTTCAAACCTAGTTATATTTATTATAGTAGAAAGCCTTTGTCAAACAGACAGGCGGAGCGAATGCAATGCGAGGCGTTTTTATTTGTAATGTATGTAATTGTTTGAATCCAGTCAAATAGAAAAGCGAAAGCGGTCCGATAGCGTGGCCGAACCGAAGCCGAATGCAAAATTACAAATCATCTAGTTTTTCGTTGCGAAGACGTGTGCGAAGCGAAGGCGAACTAGTAGTAGGTAATGGCTGACTTTGTATGCACGACGTTAAACATAGAACGAATCCGAAGCGAAGCGTAAAGCCTCCTGCAGACACAAGCGATTAATCGCGCTGCGACAACGAGCCAAACTAATTTCCACTCTAAAAATACTGCGAATGGACCGCGACATGTCGCCCCGCGCGATTAATCGCGTGTGTCTGCAGGAGGCTTTAGTGAGCCGTATCCGAGGCGTATCCGAGGCTTGACAGTGCCACAGTGATACTGTCATGCCTTTTTAAAACTAATATTAGTTACAAATTAGCTGTTCTGTATTGTAAGAAATGTGGAATAATCGAGGACGTGCATCATATCTTGATCGAGGATGAGTGGAGCGAACCCTTCCAGTGAAATTTGTTTGGTCATCACGCTGGATATTGACGACGAGCTCAAGGTGCGCACGGAATTTACTTTGCTGGTGTATATTATGTGGATTGTGATAAAGCTACTGCGTGGAGTAGCATATAACCCGGGAGTGATGCTGAGGGGGCTGTGTAGTGGCGGCGGCACCCGCCACTGCTTGCTGTGTCCGGTGGCCAGGCCCAACATACCAGCCAACACACCTCTCACCAGAACAATCCATGTTATGAACGGATCATGAGCGGTTTGATGTATTTTCATGCGGCTTGAGTGAACGCGTACAAGTTCTTTTAAATATAGTTATTTATGTAAGAAATCTATAAATACATTTTGTTGTTGTATAACCGAATTTGTATTTTTCTTCACTTACGGTCTGGTGCAGCAGCAGGCAACAGTGCTGCGCAATAATAACACCTTTACAGAATATAATTATGAGGACCAGTACCTAGTACTGCGGGATTCGTTTGCTATCCTTTATATAAAAAGTAACGTTCGTGCAGGACGCGGGAGAGGCGACGCGTCCTGCACGAACACATTCTATAATTAGTAATTAGCGACGCGTAATTTAACATGCACACCTGTTTTAGGAGGGCTACCCGTCTTGGGCTTACCTCCCCTACCTAATAGGTGCACTATGTAAAAATCAACCAATATATTTTTCAATTATTTAATTGTAATATTCAAGTCAAAAAGTCCCTGCTCTTTACCATTTTGATTTTGTGTAACACATTACAATACAGAACAAACAGTAATTTTACATTTTTTTTCAGTGTCTTATGAAAATTAACAGAACTCACAAATTTATATTCAATCACATGATTATGATAATTGTTTCCAAAAAATAAGCCTTAAGGAATGAATTTGGTAAGAAAATGTCATTTCGCATTATTTTCAGCAAACCCTTTCATTTTATACCTAAATCATAGGGCTGCATTTCAAATAGCCAATCCGCCATCTTGGGACGGCCGCCATGTTGGATTTAGATCACATGAGTATTTTCTTTCACCGACTTCAAAAAAAAGGAGGTTATCAATTCGACCCGTATGTATGTAACATTATGTAACGCCAGATGTTGCTAGCAAGCCATGCCAAGCCAAGCCAAACCATGCCATGCCAAGCCATGCCAAGCCAAGCCATGCCAAGCCAAGCCAAGCCAAGCCAAGCCATGCCAAGCCAAGCCAAGCCGGCTGTCAAGCCCGCCCTGCCAAGCCGGCTGTCAAGCCCGCCACACCAAGCCGCTACGTCACTTCCCTACCACGTGCGCCATCCCCGCCAGCCAGCGAGTTATATAAAAGCCAGGAGCGATGATTTTGGTTGTTCAGTTTATAACAATAATTGTAAGGGAAAACTCTGCCCAATTAAAAGTGTAAATCAAGTATTTTCGATTTATTTATATCACTGTCGTTTTACTCAGAAGTGGGATAAAATAACCCTACGATGAAACGACGCTCTGCTACAAAAAAACCTCAACAGTCGTCATATCTGGAGGACGGAGATTCTGCTTTGGTAAACCAGATTTCTGAAAATAAAAACGAAGAAAGGCGATGCACACCATCCGTAAGGAATATAATGAAAACTCTCCTTGCACAAGAAGTTGAAAAATCATTCAATGATCTGGAACACGAAGTGCCTACCCTCATCCATCGGAAAGAACACCGTGCCGCATCGTTAATTCCGTTAATGATCGAGTTTCAAGAAGTATTCTTCTCGCTACCAGCAATGCTTCTATGTGGAAATGAAGGCTACCTCCAAGTCGTCAATAGCGGATCCAAGGACATCACATGGAAGAAAGGATTCGTCCTACTTCGTGCCGAGAGCTGCCAGGAATCGTGCATAAATAACCAGGTCAGTTATGCCATGCCAATATTTGCAAAATGCCATTAGCCAAATGTGTTTTATAATTGAGGGCCTCGTGTGTCGATAATCATAATATGCCATTGGTGGGGTATAGACCTTGACAAAACTAGGGTAGGCCCGATAAGCAAATCTGATTGTAATCAATTAATTAGTTTATTATCTCGGTATAAAACTGCTTTTCTAGCTATACTAAGGAGTTGGGAAGTTGGAATGTACAGATTTAGACCAAATTCGCATTAAGTACACGTAGGCCTTATAGATTAGCACATCACAAACAAGAGATTGTTACAGTCAAAATTAGTGAACCATTAGAAGCAGGTATTATAAAAGAACCCGAATCGGAGTATGCTTCTCCTATTGTTTAGTTATGAGGAAGAACGGAAATAGTTGCCTGTGTCGATTACAGAGCCCTAAATGCATTAATTATCCGCGATAGATAGTTTGAGCCCTTGAGACGGTAGTTTGAGCCCTGTCTTGTATTTTAGTTGCGTTACGAGTCGGGAAGAAAGTGTTTTTCACAGCGTATTACGAAGTTTTCGTATATGTGTTGAGTAAAAATGTCCGTGTAATTACGGATAGTAGTGCAGTTAACTATACAATGACAAACGTGATCACGCATCGCCCACTGGTGACTTTTAATTCAAGACTATGAAATTACTGTTGACTATAGACCGGGTGAGCGCATAAAGCATATCGACGCCTTGAGCAGGAATCCGATAGATGCCGTTAATGTGTTCCGTTTAGAAGTAAACTATTGGTTTCGTGAAGTGCAAAGTATTATTGATTTATTGTGAAGCGGGTGCACAGATAGTGATATTTTAAATAATTATATAATTGACGGTAGGCTGTCTCGTAAAACGCTTTACGATACCCGATTAGTTATGCCAAATTTCGCATGTAGAAAATATTACAAATGCATCATGACGATATTGGCCATTACATTATAGGATTAAAATTATGCTCAGAACTTCTTAAAAAAAATGATTTCTAGTTTCCAAAAATGACCCAATTCATAAGGAAATATGTGACGTCGTGTTTACATTGTGCGTACGGTAAAAGAGAATACGGTAGGAAAGAAGGCAAACTGCATCGAATCTCTAAACCATCTGAACCGATGAAAATGGTAGACATCGATAATTTGGGCCCTTTTAGCAAAAATAAAAAGGGGTACCAATAATGTTAGTTTTGACAGATTCTTTCTCTAAATTCGTTGCTTTTGAGCCTACACGTATTGTCAATTCTGTAGAGACAATTACCTTCTTATTTAAAAAAAAAGGGTTTAACTAAAAACCCAGGTTAAATTATCTCGTAAAACTACGGTTTACACAAACGTTATTAAAAATCGTGGTTTTGTGATAAACCATGGTATTCAGTCGTAGCTGTCAAAGGTGTGTCAAAGTTTCTTATAGTAACTTTTTCATTGTGTTGTTGTTTTAATGATGTAATTGTTTAGACAATGGTTCAAATGACGGTACTAAGGTCCACGTTTAATCTATGTTTTGTAATACGGAGGAATTTAAACCATGGTTCTGCAGATAAGCCTGAACTTGATAGTCCAGGTTTAAACTAAGGTTTATTCAGTTCCCCAGATCACGTAGTTTCCGATCATGGTAAGGCCTTTACGAGTAGATACTTTAAGAAGATCGCAACAGAAAAACAGTCAAACACATGTTAACAGCTATTGCGTGGCCTAGGTCTAATGGGCAGGTAGAACGCACTAATTGCACAATTTTCGATGCGTTGAGAGCCACGGAACCTCTTAGTTGGGACAATAGTCTACCAAAATAATGACACATGGGGTATTAATAATACTGCTATTGATACAACAGGCTATAAGTTATACGAGTTAATATTTGCTCGTGTAGGTAGATCTGTATAGTGATGTCTCCATCCCTGGTCGGGTTTCTGAGTTAGTGCAATCTAGACGCAATAGGGCTACCAATCGAATTAGAACAGCTAGCAAGAAAATGAAACGTAACTGTGATACAAGGCGTAAAAATAGTACGATTTACAAAAAAGGCAATTACGTACTTTGTTGCCAGGCTCAGACTCCTTGCTGCAATAAGATTAATTCTAAGTTAGATGATCTATATTCTGGTCCGTATGTTATCATTACCTAATGATTTAGGATAGCCATAAACTAAGAAGTATAAAATGTCTTAGAGGATACAAGAAGTTTACAGGCCTAGTATCTGCTGATTTATTACCTACGACCATATCGTAGCGTTGCTTCTATATCCGATAGCACCAGTAGCGTGGATGAACAATAGGAAAACGAAGATCTCGTAGATCTTCTTGAGAGCTAGATAGTTCATTTCCTCGATATGCCATTTGTTCTGAGCTGATTTGTAATCACTGTTTTGTTGTTCCCATTGCGGGAGCAATTGTTACAGGATGGCCGATTGTAACGCCAGATGTTGCTAGCAAGCCATGCCAAGCCAAGCCAAACCATGCCATGCCAAGCCATGCCAAGTCATGCCAAACCAAGCCATGCCAAGCCAAGCCAAGCCAAGCCAAGCCAAGCCATGCCAAGCCAAGCCAAGCCGGCTGTCAAGCCCGCCCTGCCAAGCCGGCTGTCAAGCCCGCCACACCAAGCCGCTACGTCACTTCCCTACCACGTGCGCCATCCCCGCCAGCCAGCGTGTATAAAAGCCAGGAGCGATGATTTTGGTTGTTCAGTTTATAACAATAATTGTAAGGGAAAACTCTGCCCAATTAAAAGTGTAAATCAAGTATTTTCGATTTATTTATATCACTGTCGTTTTAATTACCAGAACTGCCCACTTTTCATATATATGTTATGTTAGTCTATATCAGAGTCTGAACAAATGTGCCAATTTTCAAAAGTTTATGTATGTATGTTTTTATGTTTGAGTTCACATATCTCCGGAACTTTAAGTCCGATTTAAGTAATTCTTTTTATGTTGTACTAGCTATTGTCCAACTTAGGGTACACTGCAAGTTTCATCAAAATCGGTTCAGTAGTTTTTGAGATAGGGAATTTTTTGCCTACTTGGGTTGTAGATTTTCAATGTGGATTGTATGTTTGGTCGCGATTATCTCGCGTTTAGCTGAACCAATTTTGATGCGGTTTTCACAAAAGTATTTGTTACATTCTGGGGTTTTAGTATACAACAATAATGGATATCTCGTGAAGTTGCCCACATAGATCCGTTTTTGTTGGTCACATGGATTATAGATTTCTAAAGACGGCCGATTATACGAAGATTCTTGTTGAATATCTGAACTAAAAAGGGTAAAATAAAAAAACTATAAAAAAAAGAATCGACTTCAAATCAAACACAAAAAGTTTAAAATAACTTTTCTTTCGGAAGTCGGTGGCAAAAGTCAATGAAATAAAAAACAAAGCCACCGACTTCCGAAAGAAAAGTTGTTTTAAACTTTTTTGTGTTTGATTTGAAGTCCGTTCTTTTTTTTTAAGTTTTTTTGTATCCCATTCAGCAAACCCTTTTATTTAATGCCCATATCATGAGGTTGCATTTTTTTTTAATTTCTTAAATAGCAGTACACTTACAATTTTATACAATACGTTGGTGGAAAAATAAACTCATTAGAGTTTTACCGTATAAAAGTTGTACCTATCGAATAAAGAGCGATGCAATACAATATCCTCCAATCATCATCATCAGCCTATAACGTTCCCACTGTTGGGACTCAGGCCTCCTCGCTGAGAGAGGAAGTGGGCCATAATCCACCATGCGGGCCCAGTGCGTGTTGGTGGATGTCACATGTCTTCGAATTTTTGGTTCTAGGACATGCCGGTTTCATCACGATGTTTTCCTTCACCGTTTTGAGAGCAGGTGGTGATGCAATAAATTACACAAAGTAATGCGCCTGGCGGGGTTCGAACCCACGACCTACAACTCGTAAGTCGGGGCCGATACCACTGGGCCACCACTGCTCTGCTCGATTCGTTTTAACATTTTAAATATTCATTAATTGAAAAGAAAAAAATAGATGATTGTCCATTATACACCGTGTTCCGGACGATATACATAAACTTCGACCAGATGTTCAAACCACGGAAGTAAGCATTTTTCATTATGGACACATTAATAAATTCTTATTTTTTATTTTTTGTTAATTTTCATACAAACTAAATACCTAGACGTAAATAACCCGATATGCATGCCTCTTTATCCGAATTGGCAACGTCATTCATAACATTTGGCGGGCTGAAACAAATGAAATGCAAATAGTATTTGATAGATTTCAAATTAAGATACTTTCTCACTGCATAGCTCAATTAAATTTCATTAAATGAAATTACAAATATCTTTGTAACGAAGCCTTTTTAAGTACTACTTCCTTTGCTGGATTTGATTTGTAAAAGCCATAGAAGTATTTGCTAAAGTTTATGGATAACGTGAAGAACACGGTGTATATAATAACTAGCTGACCCGGCAAACGTTGTTTTGCCATAAATTAAAAATTTTGTCTAAAAAATAAAAAAAAATTTAGGGTTGGACTACCCCTAACATTTAGGGGCATGAAAAATAGATGTTGGCCGATTCTCATAGATACCGGATAAGCACAAAAAATTTCATCAAAATCGGTCAAGCCGTTTCGGAGGAGTATGGCAACGAAAACTGTGACACGAGAATTTTATATATTAGATTGTCTGATTAGATTTGCGATTTAATGATCCTGTCAACATAATCTATTACTGGTCGTCTGGCATTGAAAGTTCCCGATAGTAATAACGAGAGAGTATTTTATTGCCCGTATAGAGTGCCACGCAATATTACTCAGGCAATAAAGCGAATACGTCACTGTTAAGGCTACGTTCCACTGGAGATAAGCGATTTAGGGGAATTGGTAGATCATCGGGTGAATATTTTATACTTCGTAATTTCATAGCGTTTTGTACCAAACATTTTAGCATTTTCATTTAGTAGATAAGACTTTTAAAATCCATACACATACCTACACAATACATGTTATTTCGTTTTTGTACATATTATTGTGTGATTCTGTAAAATTATAATAATTAGCACTGTTTTAACACCAATTAAACAATCACAACATAGTTTCCATGTTTGTTCAACTAAAATGTGTCATTTAATGGAACGAGCTGAAGAGACGGTGTAGTAAATCTTGCCTCAGACTACACTTGAGTCGCGGGGCTGTCTAAACTATGTACCTAGTTATAACTACATAGTTTAGACAGCCCCGCGACCCAAACCGTGGTCCTGAAACAGAAAAGGGCAATTAAAAGAACAGGGTACCTTTTAGCCAGTACGAATCTGACAGCCTCTTCACCCAGGACGGAAGGTGTCATTAGATGATTTTTCAGCCTAAACAAAGGGTTCTGATACCCTATTAAGCCTCCTGCAGACACACGCGATTAATCGCGCTGCGACAACGAGCCAAGCTAATTTCCACTCTAAAAATACTGTGAATGGACCGCGACATGCCCCGCTCGATTAATCGCGTGTGTCTGCAGGAGGCTTTATGTTCGAGATAGATTAGTAGAACCACACTTCACCAGACTGGATTTAAAACGACCAATTTGAAAATGGAATCGTTTTTTCATAACACCTTTTAACATTTCACTTATTATTATCGATTATATTAAAAAGACACAGTTCATGGCGGGCGTCGCTTTGTTACTTCGTGTGATCTCGGGGTCATCAAGTCAACTTTTGGGATGTTGTGAGCTGCTAAACCGGACTTTCTGTGGATGCCTTTTTTTTTTTTTTTTGCGTGGTGAAATCATCAAATGAGTCCTCCCGCCCAGGGTGGGGCGGGAGGGACTGTCAGACTTGTACTGACTAAAATCCACGGTGTTCCTTCAATAGCCCTTTATGTACCAGGGTCACGGTTACCGAGTGAGACAATCCCGCGACCCCGGCAGGCTCCGGCCCTCTTAGGGGGCCCCGTCAGTTTGCTGACAGCTCTTTGAGGCGCGCGTGGAACACAACGCGCCTTCGACCCGGGCATGGTCCATGATCGGACGGCGAGTCACCCATTACTCGCCGCCCGCATGCCCGCGCCTACGGTGGCCGGAGATCGTCTTGCGACGTCCGTTGCCGTGGGCGTCTCCCGCGGCGGCTGGGTCGTGAGGTGGACGCTGTCCTCTCCCTCACGCGTTCCGCCTCCTCCTTTGCTAGCATTACTGCTTCGCAGAAGGCAGAAGGCGACCGCTTCCCATTCCGTCTCGCCCCGCAGCATGGCCTCGACCAATGCTGGGCGCGAGAGGTCGCCGCCTATCGCCTCCGTGAGAACACGGTGGTGCTCTGCCCAAGCGGGGCAGTCCTGCACCGTATGCTCCACCGTGTCCTCCGGGTGATCCTCGCAGTGGTGACACCCAGGCGTTTCTTCCTTGCCTATACGACACAGGAACCTCCCGAAACATCCGTGTCCGGTGAGGACCTGCGTCAGGCGGAAGGTGAGGACGCCGTGACGCCTCTCCAGCCACTCCTCAAAGAGGGGTCTTACCGCCGCGATTGCGGCGTGCCCGAACCTAGGTTGCGACAGTCGTTCCCTCCATACTGCCCTGAGATCACGCCGAAACTCTTCCCGCCGCGCCTCGATTTGTCGAGGCAGCAGGGATTCGCCCCGGCGCTGCGCCTCCACGCGCCACTCATAGACGCGCTGGAGGGCAGTCGCCTCCAGATCCCAGGGCAGCAATCCGGCAAGGAGGTTGGCCGATTCGCCGGCGATCGTGCGGTATCCTCGGATCATCCGGATAGCCATGACCCTCTGGCATGCGATCAGCTTCGCTGGTCGCGTCCGCATGCTCAGGGCCCACACGGGAGCCCCGTAGAGGGCCATGGACCGCACGACACCGGCGTACAGCCTCCGGCACTCTGTGGATGCCTTAAATGATTCTGTGGATGCCTTAAATGATTCTAAGGCCTCCAGCCGAGGGACTTCGAATATGTCTCATGGAAAGGCACCTTTATACTTTGTCAGTCTCCCTCCCCGTATCAATTTAAATGAGACAGAACTCCGTAGATTTAATACCGTAATCATTTACACTGGGGGCTTGAGATGAGAATTACCGTTTCTTGTTAATCTTTTGAAATATGCGCTGACGGTTCATTAAGGAAATGATGGAATAACAAAAGCTTTTGGATAATCGCCCTTTGTTTTCATGTTATGCATTATGTTTGGGTAATAGGGTGTTGATTACTACAATTTGTTTAGCGTTAATATCATTAAATAATAACTAAAGACATAATGTTTTTGTTTGTAATTAATAAACTCAAAGATCCGAGAAAAATAGTCGTTGCTAAGCATCTGTCGTAAGCATTACTTCAGAAAGTACTGTTTTTACTGAGCTAATCCAAATAGCTGACACGATAAAAATAACGGTTTCTTCAGTTACAAAAACAAAAAACCTCAAAACAAAGAACCTCTTCTCTCAATTATTTATGTCAAATCAAACCAAAGATAATAAATTATTTCTAAACGCATTAGGTGCGTCCCCACAGAGCACGCAGCCTCGCGAGGCATTTTCCGCGCGAATCAGCTCGGATGGTGTGGACGTGTCTCGGGCGAGGCAAGTGACAGCGCTGCCGCGGGCCGCGGTCGAGCGACCGAGCGCCCGAGCCATCCAAGTGTCGGCATTTGTTTTGCTCGCGTATTTTGTTTCGTGCCTCGGTCGAAAAACAATAGACGCGTCCACACAGAGTGAACAGCCTCGATTATCGGTTTCCTCGCGCAGCAAATGCCTCGCGAGGCTGCGCGCTCTGTGTGGACGCACCTATTAACGAATGCGACGCGCATCGTAAAGATGATTCTTGTGGAAAGAACAATTCAGCTGCGAGTGGGATTTAAACCCGTTATCAAAAACGTTCAAACGAGGCTGTAAGATTCAGCTTCTGAGTGTGAGTTGCGGTAGCCTAATTGGTAAGGTGTCTGATATACTTATCCAGAAGGCACCAATTTAAATCAGTGGGATTTGAACCCGCAGCTTAATTTTTCTTTCCTCAAAAATCTTCAAAATTAAGGTGTTAAAGTTTTATTACAGAACTAGCTGTGCCCGCGACTTCGTTCGCGTGGAACGTGTCGGAACTTAACAATGTATTTTTTAGTGCTTCTTTATTAACAACATTAGCTGTGAACCATCATTCTGGAGCATACATAAATATGTGTACGTAAATTATCAAATGAGTCCTCCCACCTAGGGCAGGGTAAGCGGGACTGTCAGACTTGTACTGATTAAAATCCACGGTGTCCTATAAATCCTATAATAGGCCTTTACGTTCTGGGGTCAAGGTAATTCGATAGTTCCGCGACCCCGGCAGGAATTGGCCATCTAAGCGGGGGCCCGCTATTGTGCTGACACATTGAGGCGCGTGTTGACCACAACGCGCCGACGACTCAGGCATACTCACCGCTCGCATGCTCGTGCAAGAGAAAAATCTACGTTTAAACGCCTCTGGGACCTGAGTAGTATGGGCAGGCTCCGGAGCCTGCCTGTTCCTGCCTTTGCCGGCGCTGGCAGCCCCAGGACGTGAGCAGACATGGGCGAAAGTCATTATTTCAAGGAAACAGGTCGTACCTATGCGTGACCCATCCTATCCCATCGTATCCCATCCTATCCCATCCTATCACATCGTATCCCATCGTATCCCATCGTATACCATCGTATCCCATCGTATACCATCGTATCCCATCCTATCCCATCCTCTCCCATCCTATCCCATCGTATCCCAACGTATCCCATCGTATGCCATCGTATCCCATTGTAAACTCGTCCTATCACATCGTATCCCATCCTATCCCATAATATCCCATCGTGTCCCATCGTGTCCCATCGTGTCCCATCGTATCCCATCCTATCCCATCGTATCCCATCGTATCCCATCGTATCCCATCCTGTCCAATCGTATCTATCCTATTCTATTCTACGATTCCTTTAAATCGCTTTAATTAACATTTTTTGTTTGTAAAGCGTAAACTGATTCTATGAATTAAAAAACATATTGTTACTTCAATTTGACACCTCTATTCCAGGTTTTTTTTTAACGCCATCTACCGTGTTATCGTCGAAATATGTTTAGATAAATTATTTGAATATGTAGTTTTTCTATTCGAAGCTAGATCGCGCTACTGAACTGCGCGTCTCGGTGTAAACTGACCGTAATTTTACTTCTGGATCACTTTAAATTCAAATAACTTTTGATAGACTGAACCGATTGCAATGAAACAAAAACTCAATGTTACTTCAAGGTACGCTAAATCGTTGTGTATAAAAGTTATCTACATTGATTTCGTACATTTTACGTGATGCTCGGATAACCATCATACGAACAGACATACAGACAAACAGACAAAAATTCTAAAAATGCTGGAAATGGGTTCTATTGGTTGTCCTTTAACACCCTGGCTATATTTTTTGGGTTTTTATTTAATGTACAAAAATTACTTTTCTACAGTTTTATTATATGTATAGACAAATTACTTTTCCATCACTGTTTTTGTTTTTCAGCTAAAGATAATATCAGATATAATTAAAAGTAGTACTTTTTCGCAGAAAACCTATAATCACCATCGTATTTCATGAAGCTGATTGGAAATTGAATATCCGCCAGATTTCATATGCGAATTTTAATGGAATACTTGTCTATTGGAGCTGAGTATTAATTAAAACGATCTGAAATGAACTATTTTTAACCGAGTTCAAAAAAAGGAGGAGGTTCTCAATTCGTCGGAAACTTTTTTTTTTTTATGTATGTTCCCCGATTTCTCGGGGATTTCTTTGTTTGAAAGGGTATACTTTCCAATTGGTCCCATGATCATCAGGTCAGGATCTGATGATGGAATCCCAGGGAAATCGAGGGCAACCTTCAAATTTTATAGGCACATAGTACCATTTTCATATATTTTCTAAAGCTGTTCAAGTATTTGCATCTGATAATCATCATCTCAGGTGGATGAGCTGATGATGGAAGGTACAACTCCTCAACGGCTTGGAGTAGGCATCGACTGATTTAGTTTGTGTTCGCATATCTCTGGAACTACAAGTCCGATTTAAGTAATTCTTTTTTTGTTGTACTAAGTATTGTTTAAATTACGGAATACTGCAAGTTTCATCAAAATCGGTTCAGTAGTTTTTGAGATAAGGAATTTTATTAGCTTATTGTGCACTTGAGAGAGAATGATTTATTTGACAAGAATTTGAGTTGAATATTTAAACTAAAAAGAGTAAAATAAAAAACTTTTTCAAAAAAAATGTAACCAGGCGGTTACATTTTTTCATTTTTAGTCGGTGGCAAAAAAACAATGAAATGAAAAAAAAAACAAAGGCACCGACTTCTGAAAGAAAAGTTATTTTGTAGGTTATTTTACCCTTTTTTGGGGTTGTTTTTGAAGGCGGTTACATTTTTTTTGAAAAAGTTTTTTTTGTGAAAATGCTGGAATAGGTAATTCAAAACTAAAAGGTTTTTAAAATTAGACAACAATTTTAGCAAATTCCATAAACTACTTTTTTGTATTTTGTTGATTTTGTGGCTATATCTAGTTAAACAACAGAGTGGTTGACATAGGCAGATGAGTTTTTACTTTATCATAAATCAATCCGAACACAAAGGGGTTAAAAGTTCACACTAAAGCGTTGGATCTACATATCTCATTTTCTTATATTATGTTATTATCAATCTTCTACTTTATAACTTATTACTCAGCCAGAATTATTTAAAAATATTAAGACATTACCTAATGCTACTAATTTACGAAAGAAATAAGTTTCAGTAGTGTACAAGCAACCAGTATAAAATAAACAATTTCTTTAATATCGAATTCCTATAACTCTGCGTTCTCATTTCAAAATAACGAAAAGAAAAAAAAAACCGTTTTACCTATTCAAAAGTCGCATACAGTTTCAAAATAACGGCTTAGGAGTTCCAACTACTTTTTAAACTTTAAACTTTTGGAACGTTCTTGGAAACTTGAAGACTAGAAAATGCTTTTAGCCATATTTTCTGGATAAAAAATTGGTTGTTGTATTTTTTTTTCTCATTTATAATCAAGACTAAGGCCCGGCGCCCACTATCGGCATCGGTACGGCTCAGGATTTTAGGTGATAAAAAACATTATACATTAACTTCATGGCAATATAGCAGAAATTTCCTCTGCGGCAGCCTCAAGCATACCGTAGCGGTATTTTTGGTACTACGATCATAATTATGTCATGGAAATTTCTACTTTATTGCCATGATGTCTTTAATGCTTTTTATCACTTAAAATCCTCAGCCGTGCCGATGCCGATAGTGGGCGCCGGGCCTAAGAAGACGGAAAAGATAATATTAGGTATACATATACAAGTTCTTTAAGACAGAAAGTATAGTATTTTAAAATACCAAAACAATATGTTTTTACATTTCATTATTTTTAAGCAGAAGTTTTGTGTGAATTAAATAGCTAATTTTAATTTTAGAATGAGTAATAAATTGGATTAGTGATGAACCGCGAAAGCACATAAGGACGAGAAAAGTTAGAAAATAACAAAAATAACGTTCCAAAGACAACGCTTTTTTATCAAACAAGATGTTTGTTTATGATGTTGATTATGTTTGATCGTTTATTGTTATCATTTTGTTATGAAAAATAAACCTTATATATACTACAGTTGATTTTTTTAAAGGATTTTAGTGGTGCGGACGGCTTTCAAAAATATTAAATTGCATTGTTCATGAAAGACTGACCAACATCATAATTGCGAGAAAATGAAGCTAAGTTTCATTACCTTTTGACGGCATATTGTTTTTGCGATAACGATGTTGGTCCTGAGGAGAAAATTGGTCCGTTTCATAAACATAAACGTAATGTTTATAATACCCGAAGGGTTAGGCAGAGGCATACCCTAATAGAACATACATTTCACCTGTCCAGTCTACTTTTGAGAAATTCTTTGTAGAAAAACCTAATAATAGTAATGTCTGGGAAACAAAATCTGTACCACAAACTCAGCAGTCTAATAATAAGTTTAATGAAAAAGCAATTTTAAATTTAAAACTAAATAAATAAAAACACCCACTGTAGAGGAATAACTAACAAACCTATTCAATATTACCTATTTCATTACGTGTACCTATATGACAAAGTTTGCATGCACTAGCAATATTGCTTTCCGTTTAGTATTATTTTAACATTTCCAGGTGCGATAATTATAGAAGTTTTGATTGGAACGGACCTGTTAGAAATGTTAGTTGCAGTTGCAAGTTTGCGTCTGTGGGTGTGACCAATACGGTGCACCTGAAGACTAATTGGAGTTCAATTGTATGGGAACCGGAACTGCTGTTTCGTGAATGTGGACTGTGAAACCGAACATAGTCGTTTTTTTGGGTTTCTTTTTTTCAAATGAAAGTGTTGCTACACACTGCGAATTAATCCTGTGTCGTGGATGTATTTACAATCCACAGTCACAAACAGCCAGAACCGAAAAGCATCTATATCTTGTATTGTTATTTACGTATAGACAATGAATTTAGAGATGGTGCAACTTTTGAAGTTGTACAGGATGTGTTATTGATAAAAGAATATAGAAAACAAAAATCGCCTCGTGTAACCATAAAACATTTTAAATTTATAGTGTGTTCGACCGGTTACTACCGTGCGAAAGTGTGAAATTACATTAACAATCAATTATTTCATGTATTCCTCCAACTTCTCAACTCTGTAACTACTTTAGAATGTAAATGGCACAAATTAGAGGTGTAGCAACACAGTTTCAAGACAAAGTTAAAACGTTGTAAAAGCGCAATAACGCGTTAAAAGGCTTCTACCGTTTCGCGTAGAAGCGGTTTCACAGGCATATGTGGGTCATGCACATTGTACGGTCGCCGTCGTTAGGATGTTAGCGCCTCTTTTATTGAGTAGAGTGGCAACTTCTATTCAATAGCTGTTTGTGGGTAGTTCGATAGTTTTGGATAAAGCGTACTTTTTGGTTAGTGGGTAGTGCCATAACAATGTTGATTGCATCGGTATCAATTTTAGGTTGCTTAGAGATTGTTCTATGTATTTTGATTGGATCTCCAGATCCATTGTTTTGTTTTTTGTTTTTGAACCAAATGCTGACTGGTAGATGAGGCTTTGCGGCATTAAGTTCGCCTTATGTACCACCATTGGTCTTAGGACTATCAAACCAGATAAACCGTGACTCTGGTACGTAAAGGGCAATCGCAGGAACCCGATGGATTTTAGTCAGTACGAGTCTGAAAATCCCTTCCGCTCCACTCAGGGCTGGGAGGGCTCATTAAAATTTGATGATTTTGCCACCTTAAAATAATTACAATTGCACAAGCACATAAAAAAATATAATTGTGCTGAATTGTGCCGATAATAAATAACTTCAAAACTTTCAAAAATATAAACAAAATAATGATCTGCCATTTGTAGGAAGCGAGATCCAAGCTAATTTGTGGTTAGGATGTAGTAACTATTTAATTATCTTTGGTTAGGGGTCCAGATATACCTTCTCAAACCTTTGCACAAACTGCCTAAGGAGTGTCGAAAGATATTTGTCGATGCACTTTGCCATCAGCCTATGTCGAGGCTCTCTCGAATACTATATTAATGAATATTTGTTAAAAAAAAATATAATATTTCTCATTTTTTTAAAACAGAATACAAGATCTTCTTCATTCTCTTTTATTTCATTATCAAGATTGTCGTTACCGCATTTTGGATCGTAAGTTTTCAAAAGCAGGTTTAAAATTTTAAATGAATTCCTCGGAACAGTAATTGGAATAACGCTCAGTGACAGCCAGAATACCTACGCTTAATAGCTTTTGGAAACCGAAACAAGACACTGCATAGAACAATGAATATGGACAAAGTATCTTGTATGTACCAGACTTTTAATTCTTTTGCTACGAAGACTAACATTGTGTTTATCTACAGCATTGTGGCCACTTGTTAAGTCGCCACAATGTTGTAGTTGTAGGTTTTAACCATCTAGTTAGATTATAATTATCTAGACTGATGAAATCTTCTCTATATTGAAATGAAAAAAATCTCTAGTCTATAGGCACTGAACCAATTTCGACATAGATTATTTGTGAAGTTATCTGTACTTATACATTACATACATTTTGGTTTCTGCACACGTGGGCATTTGTTATCATTATTCTCGGATCCTTACCACCCTCGCCTACGGCTTGTCTATTGATTCCGCCCCGAATGCAATAACAAACTTTCCCTACTTGTACCGAAATGTATTATTTAAATATGTCACCAAATCTAGAATAGCTTTTCCCACCGGCTTCGCCCGCTCGTCCCCTTATAGCCTATGTCAGTCAAGATCAATGCGACTTTTTACTGGTAAAAGAAGGTCCAGAATTTTTAAGTTAAATTATACGTACAAAAGTATAAATCTTTACTCTTAGGGCTGATTTTTCAATAGTCAGATAACTTTTATCTGAGGAATAAAAATAACGATTTGACATATTTTCTATAGATAAGCTGCCATTTTTATTTCTGATAAAAGTTATCTGACTATTGAAAAATCAGCCCTTAATAACATTAAGTTTAACAAGTTAGATTATATTAGATTTGTGTTTGTTGGATATTGAATAAATAAAACAATATTTTGTATTTTGTATAACAAGTTAAATAACTGACTTCAAATTAAGAATCTTAATTGGATTGTTAGTAAAAATAATATCGGTAAAATAAAATTCCTTTTCATGAAAAACCAAACCAAAGCCATAAGATAAAGTAATTTAATTTTCATCAGTAGATATTCCACTAACAATGAAACCTAGTTTTATAAAAAAATATGGCTCTGAGAACGAAGATGAAGTACTAATTAAATACCCTAGTTAATGAGATGAGACTAATGAGACATCGGGTAGATAAGGATTTATCTTACTTTGTGCTTTCTTTAATAATATGTTCTGGATTTTTTCTCGACTTTTTTTTTCGATTCATAATATTAATAGAAAACTGATCCATTTAAACTAAAATTTGATCTTGTTAGCGACACTACCGAATGGTTTAATAATACAGCATGCATTTTTTTCCAAAATTAGATGTGTTCGATTCCTGGCCAGGATTATTGATTTTTCTAAAATCCAATGATGCAAATGCATAATTTTACTCGCAATCAGTATTTATTCTAGCATTGGCCCATGATTGGGACAGTGTAGGCAAAATGAATAAAATAAAGTTGAAAATATATCAATTGCTCTGAAGTTTACAGTTGAAAATCTATTAAGAGCCTTTTAGTTTATCTTTTGCCACTTGCCTAGGCCATCTCGTCTAGTGATTGCAAGCGCAAGTGGTGGGCTCGAATTTCTTCTGGCTCTAAAAAATTCCTTGTGTGTATATGTCCATGGAATTTTCGTTATAATAATGCGTTAATTGTCCCACGTTTTTATTTACTCGGTGTACTAGATTTCATCGAAATCCGTTCAGTGGTTTTTCCGTGAAACAGTAACACTAGAGCCACTCTAACTAGAAATGCCTTTTTTATTGCGTTAATGGAATTTATATGAACCAACATTTTAAGACCACTACCGCAAATAAACAGGAAATGTCTTTGCACATGCAATTTTTCCTAAAATATAACAAAATTATATTTTATGTCGTTAAACAGTGGAGTGTTTACGAGGAGAGCATGAATTACAACCAATTGCTTGGCATGTAATCTGCTCATCTTGGGCGTCCATTTCACTAGTTTATTTCAGCTGAAGGTAATATGTATGTAACTTAGTTTAAGTTACGTTACACTGGCTTATAAAATAACGTTATCTCCACTTCAACAAATGCCCTGCACCCAAGAAAGGGCATTTACCTGAAGTCTTAAAATAAAGGGTATCTCTTTATGATCCAGACGGAATTTCATTACAAGAAAATCGTGTTTTAAACGAGTTCTGGTAATGGCATGATAAAGAAAACACGACTGATTAAATTGGGCGAACAATGTTTTAGAAAGTTAAATTTCACGCCCTTTTTTTGGGTTCTTAAGTAAGACGTGAGAAGTTTTAAGTGGATTTAGGGAATCTGTTCGTGTAATCTTTTGATTTCATGTTGAGGCTTTTGTAAACTGTTAATTTTTCTGATGGTTATTTGTTTACGTAAGACAATTTCAAATAAAGATTAGCTTTGATTGTTACAATAGCTAGGAGGCAACGAAAGCGTGGGTTTCATTACATTTAGAGTTTTTACTAATCCAAATATATTATGTAATTTATAAATGGGATTTTCATTAAGTTTTTAGAAAGTCAGATCTTGTTTCAAGAAATTATCTATTTTTTAACTCCATGTATGGACAACGATTAGTTTATAATTAAATTAATAGCACTCATCTAGACTAAACTCATCAAGAATATCGACAATTTATTTTTTTTAATTTGGAATGGGTCGGCTTCTTGACCTCATTCTAGCCCAGAAGCAAACATGAGATCTAAGATGGAAAAAGTTTACCCAGAGAGAACTCTTGCGCACTGATGGAACAGTAAAAACTATTTGGATGCGCTTTATTTTAAACAGTCGCATTTAAAATTCACAGCAATTTCTTGTCTTCGTTTGAGCTTTTTCTACCTAAATAATAAATCATGACAACCAAAATGACTCTCTAGCTACCGAAACAGCACTACTTAGTGTGTGTAGATAATGAAACTAATAAGCTTGGAAACTCAGACAAAACTTGATAATCAAGTAGTCGGCGACTTGACAAACTGCACTTGTTGTTACACCAACTTCGTACTTAGTAACAATGATGATTTTCCCCGTGTTCGCACGTAAGAGACTTGGGAACTTGCTAATTACAAGTTTGGATGTTCCTGATTTACCTTTTAGGTACTTCTTTTAATGTATTTTTTTGTGCGTGAGAATTACCTGTTTTGAGGTTTGGTATGGAATCTTTGTTTTAGGAGGCTTGTTTTTGGTTGAAAATTCACAAAGGCTTCACGTCTAGTTTCCTATTTCATTTATTAATTCCATTTTAATTGAATTATTACGTAAAAACGATCTGATGTCAGGAAATTGCTCAAAATAAAGTGGTGTGGATGTAAAAAGAACAGGCCATTTGTGTAGCAGTAGAACATACTTCGAGTGCTGAAACTTTATAAGCCAGTTAAAATAGATTAGATTTTTTTGAAGCAGTAATTCTGGGATTATGTATGTAGAAATTTTTATAGGACACAAAAATGTTTTTATTTTTTATAACGAAATCCATATGAATGGTCCCAAAAAGAAGAATGGACCACCAATAGCTTGTAAACCCCATTCTACCAATCGAATATCGATATCTTTAATCGAGCTTTTGGCAACCCTAAGGGGCGCGGGTCGAGAAAGGTAATCTCAATTAATAGTGTCAGCGTTAACAAAACAGCTCAGGTTTATATCCAAGTAGATACTATTGTTAAAGGTAACAAAAGATACTGTTCAACAATTACTTAGACTAACAGGTATAATAGGAAACGCGGCTAGACCCAAGCGATGATCTCATTTGGATTGCGCCGATCTTCTTTAGAATTGTTTCGGGAACCTTCTTTGTTGAGTCTCGGGATTTGCATAAATTAGTCGTAATCATAAAGCTGTAGAAAAGACAGAGTAGTTACAGCTGTTTTGTTACTAAATGTCAAACATTACATAGCTTCAAACACAAAATATTCTATCAATAATTACCTAAATAATATCATCTACCTAATTATAATTCACTGCAAAATCTGTTACTTTTTACTTTCTCGTTATATTACTGATTCGCTGAAAAAATATGGTGGGGTTTTTAGTCCAAAAGGGAGGTTATTCCATTGATAATGGCCTTCTTACAATTCCTGTGTTTTCTCTATATTCAATTCGTAAAGGGATGGACCAAAAAGCTCATTTGATTGACCCCGTCATACATAATGATATAATAATATAGTCTGGATTCTGCTGTTAGTTTTTATTTGTATTTTACAACATTCTATCAGTAAAAATGTATGGGTTGGCTGTTTCGTTACTTCAGAAACTAAATATATACTTTATCGTATCACCTTCACGACGGCGGTAGCGAAACGGCAAAGCCATATTTTTTTACTGATATGTAAAATTTGAGAATTTAAGGTCGGTAGAGTTAGGCCGTGTAGATTCAGAAGCTTGGCTTAACATGAGATCTGATATCTTTTTCACAGGGCAAACATTATGTGGTCGTCTTGGCAACATTTTACATGAAATGTTTTTGGTGGGATAGGTTTATCTTTAAGTTCATCTGTCAATGTCATCCAAACTCTTCCGTTCTAGTAACTTTTTACCAACGTTTTTTCAGTAGGAATTAAACATTTTTGTTTCCGCTAGATTTGTGTGAAGATGGGTTGACTGAAGTTTGTCTGGTGCTACGTATATCTCTTTTTTATTCTAAATTGTGTATTTGTTATTGAGTTTATATAAAGTGTGTTTGCTTTTTCCTCACATCCAGGTAGTAAAGTAAATTAATAGCGAAACTCCATGATTTGTCAGCACCTTGAAACCACATTGTCGTTTAATTAGATTATTTTTAGGGTTCCGTACGTCCGAATACAAAAACGGAACCCTTATAGGATCACTCGTGTGTCCGTCTGTCTGTCGCTTACAGTCAATTATCTCCGAATCTACTAGACCGATTGGGTTGTAACTTGGTACACATATCAATTCCTGTGACCCAAGCACAGAGGTGTGACGTGAATAGATTAAATCTGTATGTGGGAGGTAATTTTTGGGGGGGAAGGGGAAAATGAAAAAAAAAGTTTTGAAAACTGCATCGTGTGACATATCAAATGAAATGTCTTGTTGAGGCAATCTTAAATGTATTTTTTTGTAATTTTAAAATAAATAGTTTCCAAGTTATTCAAGAAAATAGACGAAATTTGACCATTCCCCCTCCCCTCTTATCTCCGAAACTACTGAACCTAAAATTTTGAAAAAAATACAGTAATTAGTTTTTTACTTATAGATTATAGGACAACCTATAAGAAGTCCATATCTGTATATGGGAGGTAATTTTTGGGGGGGAAGGGGAAAATTAAAAAAAAATATTTGAAATCTGCATCGTGTGACATACCAAATGAAAGGTCTTGTTGAGACAATCTTAAATATATTTTTATTGTATATTTAAAATAAATAGTTTCCAAGTTATTCAAGAAAATAGACGAAATTTGACCATTCCCCCCCCCTTATCTCCGAAACTACTGAACCTAAAATTTTGAAAAAAATACAGAAATTAGTTTTCTACTTATAGATTATAGGATAACCTATAAGAAGTCCATATCTGTATATGGGAGGTAATTTTTGGGGGGGGAAAGGGGAAATTTTAAAAAATATATTTGAAAACTGCATCGTGTGACATATCAAATGAAAGGTATTGTTAAGACAAACTTAAAAGTATTTTTTTTGTAATTTTAAAATAAATGGTTTCCAAGTTATTCAAAAAAAATAGACGAAGCGTGACCATTCCCCCCCCCTTATCTCCGAAACTACTTAACCTAAAATTTTGAGAAAAATACAGGAATTAGTTTTCTACTTATAGATTATAGGATAACCTATAAGAAGTCCATATCTGTATATGGGAGGTAATTTTTGGGGGGGGAAGGGCAAAATTTAAAAAAACATATTTGAAAAGAGCATCGTGTGACATATCAAATGACAGGTATTGTTGAGACAAACTTAAAAGTATTTTTTTTGTAATTTTAAAATAAATGGTTTCCAAGTTATTCAAAAAAAATAGACGAAGCTTGACCATTCCCCCCCCCTTATCTCCGAAACTACTGAACCTAAAATTTTGAAAAAAATACAGGAATTAGTTTTCTACTTATAGATTATAGGATAACCTATAAGAAGTCCATATCTGTATATGGGAGGTAATTTTTGGGGGGGAAGTGGAAAATTAAAAAAAATATTTGAAAACCTCATCGTGTGACATATCAAATGAAAGGTCTTGTTGAGACAATCTTAAATATATTTTTTTTGTAATTTTAAAATAAATAGTTTCCAAGTTATTCAAGAAAATAGACGAAATTTGACCATTCCCCCCCTTATCTCCGAAACTACTGAACCTAATTTTTTTTTAAAATACAGAAATTAGTTTTCTACTTATAGATTATAGGAAAACCTATAAGAAGTCCATGATATTAAAATAACATGGTAAATCACTCAATATTGTGCGTACCAATTTGGGTCAGATTTAAAAAAAAACGTGATAGGTAACATCGTACGGAACCCTCTTCACGCGAGTCCAACTCGCACTTGGCCGGTTTTTTATTAATAATCCGATGAAAGAAAACGAAATTGTTCGAACTATATGAAATCAAATCATATTAATTAATTCAATAAACGAAGACAAGCATCAAATTAGGTGATTAATTGCCCATATCTGGTCCCGCTAATTCAAATCTCTCCCTAATTAATTCAATATCTTAAAATTGGCTACATCAGACGAAAATTTCCCATTCAACTGAATGAGTCCAATTAATGCAATCTCCGTAGGGGCACGTAATGGACTGATCCATGAGCACATAATTATCAAATATCTGTGTTATCTCTTATTTTAAGCAATGAGCTGTAAAATATACGGCCAGGGTTAAAAATACAATTTTATGCGCCATAAAAATGAATAGGATCATAAAAAATCGATCTTTTAATTAGAACACAAAAAATGTTCCAATAAATTGAAGCGAGGTTTAAGTTTACGTTGTGGTTAAAATCTTTGTTCTTGTTTTAAAACAATCTTTATTGATAAAATTTTAACAAAATAATTTTAATTAATTTGTTAGTAGATTTTATTTCAATTATATGTGTACGAAGGAGTTAAATGAAAACTGGAAAATAACGTTAGAACAGAATATCGAAAAGGTGAAGTTCTGTTGGAAATAAGACCACCACGGCGGTTTCAATTCAATTTGCTGCAACAGGTACTGTCATGGCTGTTTTTAAAACCACAGCAAATCAGAATGTCACCGGAACAACCCAACAGCACCTTATCAAGATACTATTTCCCTTCGAACCACCTACATTATATATTTTAAAATAATATCATAGGCGTAATGTCCAAATTAGCTAAATTTATTCCCCTTTTATAAATCTATGACTGAACACAAAACTTAAATAATACTCCTACAATGATTAAATTACTAACTTAAACTAAAAATGTACAAATATTACCAACTAAACATTTACAAAAGAGATACAGTTAAAATTAAATGTATTATTCAAAATCACAAATGCAATAGGACACTTAGGCGTCAAAGTACTCCTGCATATCGTGTTAGCCTGTCATCCGGGAACGTGCCCACAGAAGACTGTTATCATTTGCACGTTGATTGTTTTTTAATTTTGATATTTGGAGCTAATGAGTTAATTTGGAAATGGTGGCCTGTCTGTAGTTCCAGGAAAGTTAATTTTGCATTTCGAAAGATGAAGGTCTAGGCCGATGAAACGGAAATTTTCTTATAAATAGAACAATTCTTTTAAAGCTGCATCTGCATCACTTCCCAGGTTTCCATTATCTAATTAATATACGTAAAATTTGTAGTTTAGAACTGAAGATGACGGGCCCAAAGGGGTCATCTTGTTAATCAACAGATAATTCCAAAGGTAAGGTCACCTTTTTTTTTTTTTTAGCGTGGTAAAATCATCAAATGAGTCCTCCCACCCCGGGCAGGGCGGGAGGGACTGTCAGACTTGTACTGACTAAAATCCACGGTGTCCTTCAATAGCCCTTTGTATTCCGGGGTCACGGTAATGAGATAAGTCCCGCGACCCCGGCAGGCTTTGGCCCTCTTGGGCGGGGCCCCGTCATCGTGCTGACGCTCTTTGAGGCGCGCGTGGAACACAACGCGCCGTCGACCCGGGCATGGTCCATGGTCGGGCGGCGAGTTGCCCTTTACTCGCCGCCCGCATGCCCGCACCTACGGTGGCCGGAGATCGTCTTGCGACGTCCGACGCCGTGGGCGTCTACCATTGCGGGTGGGGCGGAGGGAGGACGCTGTCCTCTCTCTCTCACGGCCCGCCTCCTCCTTAACGAGCATTACTGCTTCGCAGAAGGAGGCGACCGCTTCCCACTCCGTCTCGCCCCGCAGCATGGCCTCGACCAATGCCGGGCGCGAGAGGTCTCCGCCTATCGCTGCCGTGAGGACACGGCGGTGCTCTGCCCAAGCGGGGCAGTCTTGCACCGTATGCTCTACTGTGTCCTCCGGGCGATCTTCGCAATGGTGACACCCCGGCGTTTCTTCCTTCCCCATCCGACACAGGTACCTCCCGAAACATCCGTGTCCGGTGAGGACCTGCGTCATCCGATAGGTCAGGACGCCGTGACGCCTTTCCAGCCACTCCTCAAAGAGGGGTCTTACCGCCGCGATTGCGGCGTGCCCGAACCTCGGTTGCGACAGTCGTTCCCTCCATACTGCCCTGAGATCGCGCCGGACCTCTTCCCGCCGCGCCTTGACTTGTCGGGGCAGCGGGTATTCTCCCCGGCGCCGCGCCTCCACGCGCCACTCATAGACGCGCTGGAGGGCGGTCGCCTCCAGATCCCAGGGCAATAATCCGGCAAGGAGGTTGGCCGAGTCGCCGGCAATCGTGCGGTATCCTCGGATCATCCGGATAGCCATGACCCTCTGGCATGCGACCAGCCTCGCTGGTCGCGTCCGCATGCTCAGGGCCCACACGGGGGCCCCGTAGAGGGCCATGGACCGCACGATACCGGCATACAGCCTCCGGCAGGAGGCGTTTGGCCCGCTGAGGTTGGGCAGGAGTCGCCTGAGGGCGCCTGCCGCCCTGTTCAGCCTTGGGGCCAATCGCAGGAAGTGCTCCTTGAAGTTCCACCGGCCGTCGAGGACGAGTCCCAGGTACTTCATCATCCTCCCGACGCCGATGCGAACCCCTCCCACCGTTATGTGGGACTCTGACCGTGGCGCGTTCAGACGGCCATGAAAACACATGGCCTCTGTTTTGTGGAGCGCCACGTCGAGTCCCAAAAGGTAAGGTCACCTTAGAGTTATTTTGAGAGCTTCCTGTAACATTGGTATAAGGAACTGTTATAGTCTTCTTTCAGTTAGTAGTGTGTAGTAATGTTATTGAGTTATTTTTCAATTAATTGAAATTCTTTATTTTTGGCGATTGCCATTTTGTGAAACAAATTTTGTGTGTCCGAAATCTCTCACACGTCACTGCATGGGGAAATATAATTATTTTTTTTTAATTGTTACTATAAAGGCCAGTTTCCAATAAATCATTCACGTTTGGTAACAACCACTCCAATATAATCCTTTTAAATCGTATAAATGGTGAGCAGTTTAAACGTACCTGAGTTGAAACCGATACGCCCGGGCTCGCACCGCCACCTGAAAATAAAGAAAAAATGTTTTTAAATTGATGGATAAAGTATTTTTTGTATAGCTACGTCTAGAGTTTTTAAAATCTATTAGGGACAGAAAGGTTCTTTTTTTAATTGTACCTACGGCTATCTAAATAAAATACCCACTGAGATTTTCAATCAAGTACATTTATTACGTCTTTTACGCTTTATTAGGGAAAGATTAACTCATCTCTTGAATTATAACATTAAACACTGTTCTCTTGTACATCTAAAATTCTGTTACTTCTAGCCTCTTCATCCCACTCATTTACTCAGAGGCCTAAAAGCCGTAAAAGCTTCTTTGGGTGCACATGCGTCGGCCCAGCTAGTCCAGCTGGTAGAAACGCCTCAACAACAATATGTGAGGTTTGGCGGACACTTTTGGGCAATTAGCTAACTATGCAACATTTAACTACGCTCCAAAATTCAAATCCCAGACGTTGTTCAAAAAGCCGTTAAGAAGTGCGACTGGGTAGTAGACCAAGTTTTCCTTATGACGGATGAGCTGTAGACAAATAACCACAATTTGGATGTATGATACGACTAGAATTGGAACAAAAAAGCGAGCATTCTATTGTTCGAAAAACAACTATTAACCGTTTCCAGTCCATTACTCTAATAAAACATTAATCAGCTTAAAAGCCCAAAATGCATTATCGTCACCATTAAACAGATTAATTTTCAAATTGCATTATAATATCGGACAGTAAGTGGTAAACAGTATTATGTCGTACACGCTGAAACCATTAGCAATTCCTTTTTAAATTAATTGCATGCGATAGCGAGAGTAACGAGGTGAGATTGCTATAAGCATGTGTTAAACATGTATGTAGCAATGTTCAGGTTTTTGATAATGTTATGTAGAAATGTTAGAGGCTAACTTCAAAGGTAATTTCGGTTAATGGTTAAAATAGCATTTTAATTAATCTTCTTTGACCCGTCGCCGTCGTCTTACGGGCACCAGGTTTGAGCTATGTTAGTACATAGCTCAAACCTGGTGCCCGTAAGACACAGTAAGGTCAGCGGGTAAGCCACGAAGAAGATGCTAGAACGAACTACATAATCAATCAATGAGACGCAGCGCAGTTCATAACAATAGTTCTTATAAGTGAGTATAAACGTAATTCAATGTCGATAATTCCTTGAAAATTTAGGAGAAAACTTCTAAGTGCTAAAGGCACACGGCAGTTTCAACAGACCATCCATTTTATCGGAAACTATCGCCAAACAGCAGCAGGTATTACAGCTTTTAGTTTGGAACCATTTCCAATAACCGAGAGAAAATATTGACCGTATCTAGGCCTGTCTAGGTTTACTCTCTTAGATTTGTATGCTTTGGAAAATCCAATATTTTCTTTAGAAACTTAATAGTTTGGATAACATTGGACTTTGTTCAGAAATGGGTATTAATATGCGTGTCTATGATTTCTTTTTTTCGCTCATAAGTTTTGCGTTACCGCTATAATAGGTATGCGGATTCCACTACTAGGTACAATTTAGTTAGGGATAAAATTATTTTGAAATTATTCGAAATGGTTGTTGAAAACCAATACCTAAATCACAACAATATTTTATCATTTCTGCAACTGGCGTTCCAATTTAAAAACCATTCCTGGAATGCACATAAAAAGAACGTCAAAGTAAATGCAAATATGGGTATGAAAAACTGCGTTTCATTCGCTCTCTGCATATTTGCTGATGTAAAAGTAAAGAAACAAGAATCTTCTTTAATAACCTTTTGAGTTATTCAGTGCATTCCTGTTATTTTGCTTCATTGTATTGGTAATGTGGTATCTTCAGTGATTACAAAGAAGTACCTACTCGTATTAGATGTATAATAATTATAATTAACTTGTGTGTATGCAATGTGGGTTTCCTTTCAGTAAAACTGTTCCGAAATTAAATGAAATGATGTTTATTTTTGTAAGTAGTATAAAAAATATCACTTTTACGCGTCATCTTTTTCAAACTAGATGATAAATTTTACACTGTGTTAGGAATCAGCCAAAACAAACGGTCACTGTCTCTTTTAAAGTCCAGAAAATCAAGTAATACGAGATCCATGCCGGTTAGTGTAGTCCCAATTCTTATCTCTTTGCCGTTTACCCCCTGATGGCGGTGCTCAGTTTCATTTATTCTTCTGAAAAGATTCACGTTTGAATTGTGGATTGGTCGCTTGTCGGTAAATGAACGAAAGTAAAATTTTGCCAAGTTGAATTTAAACTTCTACGAAAACTACCTCTCCCAATGATATTATAAGTAAAAAAAAGGTGTAGATACGTTATACGCGCTCAAAAACAGACGCGCTCAAATGTGGTTGATTCACAAACCTTAACCTCAGTCCGACGTTGCCAGCGACAACGGATGCACTTCACGTACTACAGAGTGAGTCAAAAGTAAAAGTGACTCAAAACCACCGAAAATGCCGTCGTGTGTGATGAGGTATTGTACAAATTATACAAGCAAGACTTCTAAAAGTCAAAGAATCACTTATCATTCGTAAATATATTATTTATCTTAATATTTTCACAAATAAAACATTACGTTTCTATAATATGGCGTCGTAAAAGAAAGAGTGCGAGTGAGAGTGCGAGTGAGATAAAAGAGAGAGCGTCACCATCTAGCTGTCACTTTTTTTCATATTGGTTTTATCAAGCTATCCTTTTTACTTGTAGTGAAATGTAATGTGTGTGAATAAAAAGTGTGTATGTGTGCTGCCTCTTTGCGCGGTACGCTTTTTTCTGTTGTTTTGTACGTGTATAACATATCTATGACTTATAATATCATTGACCTCTCCTCCCTTGCCATTTCTAAAATACCTACTTAAATTGTACAGAACTGTTTTCAATTTTCCTTTAACTTTTATTTTTTGTACAATCCCACCGCTACCTATATTCAACAGTAAAGTCTTAATTAACAGTGACCACCAGAAAAGCGCCGAAATAATAAAGCTTACCGGAGTCACGGAGAATGAATTTAACTGTCTTGGATCCGGCAACGAAATTAATCAGAAAGAAAAGAATACCGGAGGAGCAGGAAAATACCATACATTTATCAGAACCCACAACAGCGATGTAATGTCAACCACAACGTGAATGTACGTCATTACACGCATAAAAGAATGTAGAATTAGGTCGTCTGTCCATCGTCGATAAACAATAGAACTAGGAACACCCTCAACGGCTGCATCCGACATATTGTATTTATCGATATTGTCCCACATAACCGTAAAATACCGTTTTAGTATAGACACTGTTTTACACCTATCTGAACAATAGGTATTTACATTAAAGGACCTACATAATATCACAAAATGGAATAAAACGTTTCTGTAACATGGTTCTGTTTCTTAAATCCTTTGAAAATTTTATTTTTCTTGAGAAAATTTTGGAGATGCTAAAGTTGTTCCCATATTAGAGTATAGAGAAACCAAAAAGAATAGAGATTCTTTAGAGGTATTAATCATTCGGATAGTTCGATTAAGTTTGAGAATTTAATTTAATTATAATTTCTAATCATTTCCTGCTCGTCTGTACACGAAAAGTGATATTAACTTTTGAACCAAAAAATAGCACCGTTTGTCTCAGAGGTAGAAAGTTTGACCGTGTTAATTTACTACAGTAACGCAGAATAGCGCATAAAAATGTTGATTTATCCGTAACTGCAAGGTATGATAGAACAAATAAATATAGCAATGACGGGAAGACCGCATTTCTCCTTTATTTTCATGGTTGCAAAGCATTGTATTTTAGGGTCACCGCATCAAAAAGTGAAACGGAAAGGGACCATGTCAACTTCGTCCTGTTGTCTACATGTCAGTGTGACCTTGAATACCGAATCGAACCAAGTTGGAAAACAAGGTTCCAATGTTAGGTTGTGGGTTTTGCATGACATTGTTTGGTTGGAACTTTCGTTATTTAGCAAAAAGGAGTTTGGAGTGTTGAAACCTTTTTGCTAATGAAAGCTTTTTGTTGGCGGCAATGTGCTTGTTTTGCCAACATAGAATATTAATGAACCAATCTGATCAGGTTTTTAGGTGGTTTAGTTCTCTTTTCCGTTTTCAATAATAATCACAGAATTTAGCTAACACCAAGATTTTACATGGACCAATTACCTATCCAACCTCCACAACTACTGTCTAAAATCTACGAATGACAGCTATGCAACCTTACAATTGTTTATGAAACAAATTATTTTATCGTACATCGAATAAATTTTTGTCAATCCGCTCTTAAAATGTGCCAGACAACACGTACTGTTTACAGCTTTTGTACGTATGTTCACTATAACTAATTCAATTTCAATCTTTAAATAAAAGCTTATTGTTGATTTTGAACGCTCGGGTTAGTGCTGAGAGTTGACATTCAAAAGTACTATTTGCTTTAGGTATTGTTATTTGTAAGTGAAAACCAGTAATCTAGGCAAGTTCAAATCCCTAGTTGCTATGTTTTGTCTTTAAGTTGGAAAACTGAACAATAATCCTAAAGTAGGTTGTAAGTTTCGATCCTCTTTTTTTAACCTGGTTAAATCATCAAATGAGTCCTCCCACCCAGGGCAGGGCAGGAGGGACTGTCAGACTGACTAAAATCCACGGTGTGCTTCATTAGCCCTTTACGTTCCAGGGTTACGGTAATGGAATAAGTCCCGCGACCCCGGCAGGCTTTGGCCCTCTAGAGGGGGGCCCCGTCATTTTGCTGACGCCCTTTGAGGCGCGCGTGGAACACAACACGCCATCGACCCGGGCATGGTCCATGGTCGGGGGGCAAGTTGCCCATTACTCGCCGCCCTCATGCCCGCGCCTACGGTGGCCGGAGATCGTCTTGCGAAGTTTCGATACTCTTGGGGAATTAAAATTGTGGGGAGGATGTTGGGGTGTACGCAGTATCCAAAATATGTAGGTATATTATAAACAGAAATGCAGTTAATACAGAATGTCAATTCTTTAGCGTCTTAATGTATCCTTCTGGAGCGCCCTCCTGACGAAGTTGCAGGAATAATTTGTTTTGTTCATTTTAGTATGGTCCACTTCAGTCTTAGCTCTTCGGGAATGCAAGCGATGTAAATGAATACTATTGAAAATGTCCCCTCTTTCTAAAATAAAAACAAAAAGTTCAAACATCCTCTATTCCTCCCCTAACCTCGGCAACCAAACGAAATAAAAATCCAATCGTTACAGCTTTTACAAAAGAATAAAGCCAAATAAACCCGTGTACTATTTACTTTTAAAAATCACAACCGTGCAATTCTCCACTTTTATACCTCTGATGTACGTAAAGTCACGTTCGTGCAGTCGTGGTATATGCACTGTATACACTGTGCACTCAACTAAACATCTAGTTTCTTCACAAAATGTGGAATTCGAACTACCAGCTAACCACGAAAACTAATTACGCTGGGACGTGTATATGTTGGGTATATTATGTTAGTGTACCCTAATTTAGTGTTCATTTGGCTAGACTATTTGGTGAAGTTTGAATAAAGGAAAATGGTTAGATATTTTATGAAAATATAAACACTCTAGTTGCCAGCAACTTCGCCAACCGGTTGTGAAGGTAACCATTGTTCCTGCGAACACAAAAGGCTACTGAAAGAACAGGTTTGATTGTCCGCCCCACCTATAGGGTGTGAGGAATCATTTGATTTTACCAGCCAAAAAAAAGGAGTAGTAATGAAATACAATTCCATATGCTAACAACAAACTGTAATGACCAATAATCATGGCCAGATTGCTTTGTCATTATATCAATTTCCCTTGTACCGCGTGGTGCTCAATTATTAATTGAAAAGGTCATGTTGAATTGTGCTCATTGATTTCGTGGCAATTATGATAATTAGTGCAACAACTACACACACAGAGCAATGCATTCATATAAATGCAAACGAAAAACGTTTTTGCAACTCAATTGTGAAATTAACTATGAATATAGAGAGGTCACAATTAACTGTCATACGTATAAATCGCGTGGAACATTACGCGCTTCAAAGACCTGTCAGCAATCTGGTGGGATCATAGAGGGCCAAACGCCTGCCGGGGTAGTGGAGCTGTTTAAATGGGTAACCATAACCCTGGAATATAAATGGCAATTAAAAGAACACGGTGAATTTTAGTTTTACAGATAGTCCTTGCCGCTACACCCAGGGCGAGAGGACTCATTTTATGATTTTTAACCGACTTCAAAAAGGAGGAGGTTATCAATTCGAGGGTATGTTTTTCTCGAATTTTATAGGCCGACACACCGTTTTTCGCAAATTTTATGAAGTAATTTAAGTACTTGCGTATGGTAATCATAATTTCATGTAGCTGAGCTGATGATGGAAGGTAGAACTCCTTAATAGTAAGGAGTAGGCATCGACTGATTTAGTTTGAGTTCGCTTATCTCTGGAACTACAAGTCCGATTTAAGTAATTCTTTTTTTGTTGTACTAGGTATTACTTAACTTAGGGAATATTGCAAGTTTCATCAAAATCGGTTCAGTAGTTTTTGAGATAGGGAATTTTATTAGCTTATTGTGTACATGAGCGATGTTATTACCGGTGTTATGGATTACAAAATTCTAGTGCACATGTTGTATTTGACAAGAATTCGGGTTGAATATTTAAACTAAAAAGAGTAAAATAAAAACTTTTCCAAAAAAAAATGTAACCGCCTTCAAAAACAACCATAAAAAACGGTAAAAAAACCTACAAAATAACTTTTCTTTGTGAAGTCGGTGGCAAAAAAAAAGACAATGAAATAAAGAAAACAAAGACACCGACTTCCGAAAGAAAAGTTATTTTGTAGGTTTTTTTACCGTTTTTTATGGTTGTTTTTGAAGGCGGTTACATTTTTTTTTGGAAAAGTTTTACCACATAAAATCGAAAAAAGGATACTATCAAAATACATGCAACTGTCCAACAGTTTAGGCGTAAAGTAGAAGTAGAAACAAACTCACTTTTCCATTTAGAGTTTTCATGTCTTTACAAATGTGTGATGAGTTGGCAATAAAATTAAACACGATCAGCACATCTAAAGTCGGCGTTTAAAAGCTCTCAGTGTTATCCAAGCTACAGAATAAGGCTACAGAATAAGGCTTAAATTCCTATTACGCTGATGTGGGTTGCGTAAGTCTGAAGCGTACCAATATATATTCTGAAGATTTTTGAGGAAAGAAAAATTCAGCTGCGTGGGACTCGAACCCGCGTCTTCTGGATAATTACTCCAGACGCCTTACCAATCAAGCTATCGCAACAAACTCGTTGAAGCTGAATCTTTCATTCCCTTGTTTGAAACGTTTCACGGTACCGTGTGTTCGACCGATCGTGACCGACGTCAGTATAATAGGAATTAAAGCCTAAAAGTGACAACTCTTAAACGCGGTAATATTTATTCAAATCTGACTGAGATTTTCAGATATTAAACGCGTTCAAACAAACAAACTTGCAGCACCCCTGCTAATACCTTGATCCAGCGGGATCGAAAGGATCAGTTGTGCAAATAGCCAGGGGTGCAAACCGCAGGTATTTTCTAGCTGTCACTGTCAATATGTCAAAACATCGATGTTACTAAAAGCGCTTGAACCCAGTTTATGTACCTACTTACTCATTGCGTTAATTTTCGTGCAATTCAAAATCAAAATGTTTTGTTTCATTTTGGTCTCCATGGGCATTTATAAAATATTAAAACGTTAGATGCATTGTTCGAATTGGTAGGTTGCCACAATCTAAGCAGGACATCGCGGTCCTGGAAAGCAAAGTTTATGTGAAGGAACAAGGAGATTTTTAGTCGGTAAGAATCTGACGGACTCCTTTTTTTTTGCGTGGTAAAATCATCAAATGAGTCCTCCCGCCCAGGGTGGGGCGGAAGGGACTGTGAGACTTGTACTGACTAAAATCCACGGTGTTCCTTCAATAGCCCTTTATGTAACAGGGTCACGGTTACCAAGTGAGACAATCCCGCGACCCCGGCAGGCTCTGGACCTCTTAAGGGGGGGCCCCATCAGTTTGCTGACAGCTCTTTGAGGCGCGCGTGGAACACAACGCGCCGTCGACCCGGGCATGGTCCATGATCGGACGGCGAGTCACCCATTACTCGCCCTTCGCATGCCCGCGCCTACGGTGGCCGGAGATCGTCTTGCGACGTCTGTTGCCGTGGGCGTCTCCCGCGGCGGCTGGGTCGTGAAGTGGACGCTGTCCTCTCCCTCACGCGTTCCGCCTCCTCCTTTGCTAGCATTACTGCTTCGCAGAAGGAGCGACCGCTTCCCATACCGTCTCGCCCCGCAGCATGGCCTTGTTCGAGTTGGTAGGTTGCCACAATCTAAGCAGGACATCGTGGCCCTGGAAAGCAAAGTTTATGTGAAAGCACAAGGAGATTTTTAGTCGGTAAGAGTCTGACGGACTCCTCACGTCCACATAGTACGAGATAAATCATCTGATGATTTTTACACCCCAAAACAATTGGATGGATTATTTTCAATATGTAAAAACCAGCAAAAAATATCGTGACACTTTTAAAATAGTTCCTCCACGCTTTTCATTAGCTCTAACTACGCAATATTTATCAGAAATCTAAACTCCGGTATTTCTATTTCCAACTACATAGCGGCTATTAACTATTACATCACTGCTAAAAGCCAGTGCAGTTAGCCACAAATCGGATTAACGAGTTGCCGAGGGTAAGTGGCTCGGAGCTGCCACCAGAACTATTGGTTAACCCTCTGTCGGATTATTATTCTGACCGAATGTTTTTATCTTAAGTTATTGGACTACTTACAAAGTTACCATAACTTTGTAAGTAGTTAGTGGTTTGGACCAATTGGAAATATAAATTGGAAATATGAATAAAATAACTCTTTAAGAAGTATCCTTGCCCTAATTAATACCTGTTATTGATTTTATTCATATGAGTCTGAATCGCCAATTTGCATTGAGTAAACATGCCGATTTTATTATATTTGAGAAGCGATTTTTGCAATACTATGACAAAATTAGACATTGGCCGTCAGACAAGGGTATGACACAATAAACAGTTTGCCAATCAAGTAAGTCGAACATCATCATCAGCCAGAAGACGTCCACTGCTGAACAAAGGCCTCCCCCTCCCTTGGCATGGTACCAATGGACAATCACCACGGACAATCCGCAGCTTGTATCCATCGGTCAAAAAAACAGAAAGAAATGTATCGTAAATACTGCCACTTTGGTTTTCGCCTAAATTGCACTATTTATTCTATCGAACAACTAATTCAGTCTAATTAAACAATTGATCAACTGAATTCTGTCAATTAATAGTCCGCAATGTAGTCAAACTTGCATGCAACTCGCATACAATTTCTTGCATCGTAATGGGCCTTGAATGAGATGCAAGATTCTATCTCTTCAAGTGCTTAGCAGGGGTACTTCAGGGCTCTCTCTTGGGCCCAGTTTTGTATAGGTACATCTTTCCTACCTCCCACAATGCCCTGATGCCTTTTGCTGATTATGCAAGACACAAAAAGATAGACCTGATAGATAACTCCAAAGCAAAACCACTGTCGAAGTATTTTTGATTGCCCGTGTTACGCAGTTAGGTTAGCAGTTTATGTTTCCAGAAAATTTCTGAGTTTACATAGAATTAACAACTTCCGTCTAACCTACATAAATCTCTAGGGAAATCAGGGTTTTGTGTAATTTTTATTTACGTTAAGAACCTGCTTGAAGTATTTACTGTTTTTATGTAAATTAAACATTTTGTAATTAACTAGCGGCCCGTCCCGGCTTCGTACGGGCCTATGTTACTTATGGTGGATGTAGCTTTCGAATGGTGATTTTTTTTTTTAAATCGACTCAGTAGTTTTTGAGTTTATTCATTACAAATATAACACACACACACATACACTCATACAAAAATACAAATATTTCCTCTTTATAATATTATTATTGTAGATATATAATGTTTCTATTCTAAACTGAATGAAGTCTAATACCTAAAATTTCACAAGGTTTTTTATAGTAATTGTTTCATAAACTTATACAAACTCATGCCTTTTAAACAAGCCAGTTAAGCATCTTTTGTGCTTTACATGGCACTATCGATCCGTTCACAACCTTGCCGCCGCCGTGAGCGCGGGACGGCGAGCAGTAAGATCAATTAATGTATAGGAAATGTTTGAAACACGGGTCGAGGCGCTGCCAGTGGCAAATTCTCGACTTACCAAAATTAAATAATGTCGTATTCACACCGCCAACGGCATCGCTCGCCGCTTACACCACAATTGTGAACGGGCCGTATGAAACCATTGAACCTACACTACAGATCTACACAATCCATTGGGAAATACCAGTGCCATATTTACATACAACTTAATAAATGGCGGGATCTTTCCGAACACTAAACGAGAACATAGAGCAATACAAAGTAATAGTCACCGTGGGGATTCTTTTTAATAAACCATTCGAAAATTTATTTGCATAATACCTCTCGGAGGTTTTCGGAAAATGTATTCCTTGTTTCCAATTTATATTCAATAGGTTGATTTTTTTCCTACTCTATGCCAACGTTAGTAAAGCTCAGTATTTATTGCGAAAGACAGACGAGGAACATAGTTTTGAAACATGTTTGTTTTGTTTTAGTGTTGTAGAAACATGTTACTGGCAGCATGGAATGTTGAAATGTTGCTGACAACGTCTGCTGAATATTGCAGTGACAAGTAAATGTTTAGTATTCATAGCGTGGAATAAGGGTGCGCCCAAATGCGGCAAATGGGTGAATTCGAAGTTGGAATTCGTCGAAATCTGGACACACCCTAAAGTTGCACACCTGTCATTGTGTCAGTCAACAATAATTCAACACAAAGACGTTGTAAAAATATTTTTTGCGTCTGTTTTGCAGTTTTGTTTTCGATTGAACATGACGCTTTTTGTAGCAACGAATACAATTTAATATCAATATAAAAATATTATCACAGTTAAAAATTTTTTGAATAAAAACATTTTCTGTAATAAATATTATAATTGAATACTTTATGATTGAAATTCGTATTTCATTTTATACGTAGAATACTGTTATTGAGTAAAAATAAATTTACTTCAGAAAATATTTCAGGATGTCATATTACATAATAATATTTGTTTCCAAAAAGTATAAAAGTAACATTAACCCTACGAGTGAGGACAATGAAATTATTGTATCTATAATATTCGACAATAGCATAATATTTACAAAATTTTTAAAAGTCACAAAGCTTATCGGTATTTGAAATACGTTTTCTGCGACTGTTATCATTCTTGAATGTACTTTGTTCCATCTTCATTCATTATAATTATTTAATTTCAATTTTTCATTTCTTTTCGTGTAGTTACCTATGTCAAAATAAGGAAAACAAAAGTAAATACAGTAAAAGAAAATCGCTTTTGAATTTTGCGAGATTTTGCTAAGCGTTTACAAAGAGCGTGCAAGCTTTAGAAAAACGCCGGGTATGCGGACGGTGAGTTATGGGTGATCATGGACAATTTCGACCCGGGTCGACGGCGCGTCGTGTTCCACACGCGCCTCAAAGAGCTGTCAGCACAATGACCGGGCCCCCTTAGGTGGCCAAAGCCTGCCGTGGTCGCGGGACTAACGTGCTACCGTGACCCCAGAACATAAAGGGCTATTGAAGGACACAGTGGATTCTAGTCAGTACAAGTCTGACAGTCCCTCCTGCCTTGCACTGGGTGGGTTCCTAAACCCACGCTAAAAAAAAGCATTAGAAAAACGTGCATGATGTCACAACATGGCGCCATTACAGTTTCGTTGTAATCGTAGTCGCGTAATATATTTTCCAATGAAAAGGCTAGAACTTTCGACGCTTGTAGCGCAAAAAGAGGTACATTATTGGTGAGACGTGGTTCTCATTCTAAAATACGTTTCCGCCAAAGTTTATTGACCACCACTCTGGGTATTAAAACTATTGTAGCGGGCAATTCTGCGGATTTTACGACGGATCATAAAGATGTTGCTCGTTGGTATTTACGCTTGAAGCTACTATAATTTTAGGTCTAAAAGAGCAGCATTTGATTGGTGCTTTAAGTCGTTCTAGGGGTCAGAGCCCATTCGTCTCCTAAGATTCGCACCCTGTGCCCACTCGTCCCCTGGAACTTTTGAGGGGCCCATTCGTCCCCTGAAGAATATTTATTTTTATTCATTCTTCTAATATAAGTACATGTACATGTGTATACTGCAGCTTGGTAGTCCTGGTACAGTCGCGCAGAAAAGGGTAAAATAAAAAATTAATGTTAGCAAAACAGAATTAATGTTAGAACGTTCATTATTTTTGTACATTAAAAAAACTTTTTGAAAAAAAGGGAACCGACTTCAAAACCAAACACAAAAAAACTGTAAAATAACTTTTCTTTCGGAAGTCGGTGGCCATAGTCAATGAAATAAAAAACAAAGCCACCGACTTCCGAAAGAAAAGTTATTTTACAGTTTTTTTGTGTTTGGTTTTGAAGTCGGTTCCCTTTTTTTTTTCAAAAAGTTTTTTATTTTTCCCTTTTTAGTTTACTTACTAGGATTGAAAATCTACAATCCTAGTAAGCAATAAAAACGGATCTACGCGGGCAATTTCACGAGAAATCCATTATTGTTATATATTAAAACCTTCCACAGAATGTAACGAACACTTTTCTGAAAACCGTATCAAAATCGGTTTAGCCAAACGCGAGATAATCGCGGAAAAACATGCAATGGTCACTGAAAATCTACAATCCAAGTAAGCAATAACGAATCCACGCGGGCAACGTCACGCACATATATACTAAAACCTTCTTCAGAATGTAATGGACACTTTGCTGAAAACCGCAACAAAATCCGTTCAGCCAAACAAACATAGGTACATACACACAGGTGGAACTGAGAACATACTTTTTTTTTTGAAGTCGGTTAAAAAGGTTGACAACGACTCCACATTGAGCTATAACGAAACACTTAGAATACAAGAACATAATGACATCCATTAATATGATAAAATAATAATTGCGGATAAAAAATTGCTATACATATTTAGGAGTAAATAATTAAGTTTTGACTTTTTAGTCAAAATATGACTGTAGTATTCCACCATAAATTTTTAATATAGTCATTTTTGTAAATATTTTAATTTTAGTTTTTAAATGTAGTATAGTAGTAGTATACAGTGTGTCCGGTCACGAGTTAGCGATACTTAAAGGGGATATTATAGATTCATTTTCATCGACAAAACTGCTTTTAAAAAAATTCTTACTCCAACACCTCGCGAATGGCGGCCATTTTAGTTTTTTGTTTTGTCAAACTGGGGTATGTACAATAAAATGCAAATAACTTTAAATCCAAGAGACCTACATACATGAAAATGACTTTATTGCAAAGTTAAATGTTAAGGCTTTTCAAAAACTTGCGAAAGTTTTCTAAATAATATGTAAAAAGAACCAAAAAACGTGGGCAAACACGAAATTGTACACAAAAATTACTGAATATTTTCACATTTTATACTCTAGCACGAAAAGTACCCCTGTATTTTGCTTAGGTGTTTGCATTAAGTTAAAAGTATTTGAGTTAGGCTATAAAATGGTATCAAAATTATTTCTCTACGTCAAGTACTTTAGGAGTTATTCTTACTTGAACATAACCCTTCCTTAGCGAATGTGCCCCAATAATACAGGTGTCGCATTCTTCGGGCGAGCTAAATCGTTTCAGTGTAAATTTATGACCTGTCATTATTAACCACCATGTAAATGATCCCAACGAATCACCCATAAACTGAAATGGCCCATTTTTTGAATTTATTCAAAGATTTTTTTTTCATAGAGTAATTAAAAAATTTATTATTTCAGTTTAATGGTGATTCGTTGGGATCATTTACATGGTGGTTAATAATGCCAGCTTATAAATTCACGTTGAAACGGTTTAGCTCGCCCAAAGAATGCAGCTTCTGTAACATTGGGGGTACATGCGCTAAGGAAGGGTTATGTTCAAGTGAGAATAACTCCTAAAATACTTAACGTAGAGTGATAATTTTGATATTATTTTATAGCCTGACTCAAATACTTTTAACTTAATGCAAAAACCTAAGCAAAATTTAGGGGTACTTTTCGAGCTAGAGTATGAAATGTGAAAATATTCAGTAATTTTTGTGTACAATTTCATTTTTGCCCACGTTTTTTGGTTCTTTCTACATATTATTTAGAAAACTTTTGAAAGTTTTTGAAAAGCCTTAACATTTAGCTTTGCAATAAAGTCATTTGCATGTATGTAGGTCTCTTGGATTCAAAGATATTTGCATTTTATTGTACGTACCCCAGTTCGACAAATCAAAAAACTAAAATGGCCGCCATTCGCGAGGTGTTGGAGTAAGAATTTTTTTAAAAGCAGTTTTGTCGATGAAAATGAGTCTATAATATTCCCTTCAAGTATCGCTAACTCGTGTCCGGACACACTGTATACAGGGTGATTTGTAATTCGATGCGGTCCTTGAAATGGGTGATACTAGACCTTATTTGCAACAATTTCAACCCCGACAACATGGGGTCTAAACTGACTGGTTTTGGAGATATCGAACTTTAAAGGTTTTTCGAAAAATTTCTACCTCTCCATCATTAAGTGCTTATTGTTAGAAAGTAACGATGGCCACCACTTAGAATTTATACTTTTCTGATAGAATATGAACGACTGAATGTAATGAATACAAGTTTGTTGTAAAACTAATCATATCTTGGGAAATAAAGTGTCATAAAATTTCTGTTTTGAAGTTTTCTGAAAACTTCCCTTGTCTTTCAAAGCATATTTAAAAAAATAAATGTACGACACTTGGTTTGCAAATTACAGGAAAAACTTTCTTGTCTCATTACCTTTCTAAAATGGTGCCACAGTACCTACGTTTAGTTAGTGTCTGACCAGAAAATTAGGATTGTTACTGACAAGGTAGTAAATCAACGAAAATCGGTTGCAATGTTTTTTCGACCCAACATTTTCTTTCTGTGGTTTTTGTCCAAACTGCTATCTAATATTAGCTTTTTGAGTCAATGCGCTTAATCCTGGCCGTGATCACCTAATAATCATATCAGGCAAAATCGGTTTTTATTTGGAGTATTTTACCTATGGACCAGATAGACAAACCATCAATTCTCTTCCATTTAAAACAGCTACTTGAAACATAAGTACAATGACGGAATGTTTGTAAACTCTGGTTTCATAAAAAAACTAAACCGGCGTGCATTAAAGTTAGGTCACCGTACTGGTAGGACAGGTAAAAATACTCCAGATAAAGCGCGATTTTGCCTGATGTCATCAACCAGGATTTAGCGCATTGACTCAAAAAGCTAATATCAGATAACAGTTTGGACAAAAACCACATAAAAAAAATGTTGGGTCGAAAAAACTTTACAAACAATTTTCGTTGATTTACTACCTTGTCAGTAACAACCCTAATTTTCTGGTCAGACACTAACTAAAAGTGGGTACTGTGGCACCATTTTAGAAAGGTAATGAGACAAGAAAGTTTTTCCTGTATATTGTAAACCAAGTGTCATACATTTATTTTTTTAAATATGCTTTGAAACACAAGGGAAGTTTTCAGAAAACTTCAAAACAGAAACTTTATGACACTTAATTTCCCAAGATATGATTAGTTTTATAACAAAGTTGTATTCACTAGATTCAGTCGTTCATATTCTAACAGAAAAGTATAAATTCTAAGTGGTGACCATCGTTACTTTCTAACAATAAGCACTTAATGATGGAGAGGTAGAAATTTTTCGAAAAACCTTTAAAGTTCGATATCTCCAAAACCAGTCAGTTTAGACCCCATGTTGTCGGGGTTAAAATTGTTGCAAATAAGTCTAGTATCACCCATTTCAAGGACCGCATCGAATTGCAAATCACCCTGTATATACACCGTGTTCCGGACGATATACATAAACTTCGACCAGATGTTCAAACCACGGAAGTAAGCATTTTTCATTATGGACACATTAATAAATTCTTATTTTTTATTTTTTGTTAATTTTCATACAAACTAAATACCTAGACGTAAATAACCCGATATGCATGCCTCTTTATCCGAATTGGCAACGTCGTATTTTCATTCATAACATTTGGCGGGCTGAAACAAATGAAATGCAAATAGTATTTGATAGATTTATCATTTTAATTGCACTAAGCGGCAACATAGGCCAAATTAAGATACTTTCTCACTGCATAGCTCAATTAAATTTCATTAAATGAAATTACAAATATCTTTGTAACGAAGCCTTTTTAAGTACTACTTCCTTTGTTGGATTTGATTTGTAAAAGCCATAGAAGTATTTGCTAAAGTTTATGGATAACGTGAAGAACACGGTGTATATAGGTTCTTTTTTATTATAATTATATATAGGTAATACAGTTATATAATTAACAATATCGTTAATTCTGAAAAAATATATAAAAGTGTGATCCATTAAGTGAATTACCATCAATAATAATACTAATCATATTCCAGGATTCAAATGAGATAATTCGATTCAATTATATGTCAAAAATATTATTATTATAATATTAACAGTATTGTTTATTTCGTTAGGCGAACTTCATTTAATAAAAGACCAAAGACACATTGAACAGTCTCGTATTCGCAGTCACTTTCAAGAACCAATATGTCACCACCACCACCACCACCAATAGGCAGCCATAACATACAAACAAAACACCTTATCTATTATTTTTGTAACCCGTTTTTTAACAAGCCATTCGTAGAGAAACAATTTTACATCGTAAGCCTATATCGACAGGTTATATTATTATCATGACGGATTATCATTCATCATAGCTCTTTTTTCAATGATCTGTTATGATTTATTAAATTAATTCCGTTAATAAACTGTTCACAAGTGTACTATGTTAACCGTTTCTTATGTAAAATATAGGTAATTTTATCTCAGGGGACCAATAGGCACCTGAATAGGTGCCGAATCTTTAACTTATATTGTATATATATTAGAGGGGACGAATGGGTACCTTAAAAATAATATTTTTTATTAAAATATTAATTGGTCCCCTACCAGGAGACCAATGGGCACCTCTATAGGGGCCGAATCCACAACTTTTATGCTGGGGTACGAATTTTAGGGGACGAATGGGCTCTGACCCCGTTCTAGTTATTAGTTTTTGGAATTATTGATCAGAATTCGGAAATTAATTATTTATAAAGCCAGAAAGTTCCCGAGGGGTTCTAAGAATATTCTCGTTAGATAATTCCTAATAGATCAGGAAAGAAACCAGCAGTAAATTCTAGCACACAAATGCACGAATTATGGTAACATTCGTCAAAGTATTAAATGTAAAAAAGTCAAAAGTTTTGTTATAATGATTGAGTGACAAAATGTCCATATTACATAAAGTGCAAATGATTTTGTATACAAATGCACTAAGGTGGACTTAGGCCCAAATCAATAGAGTGAACTTTAGTCTCAGCTAAAACTTGGCTCAGTTATGCTTCGTCCGAAAATGAATCTTACTTGCATACGATAAATTAATGTTCTTATTCGTTTGATAAGCTCGATATCAGTAGTCTATGGAAATATTCAAATGAATTTTATACTAATAATAAAGTTGAAAGCAAATCCTGTGGTCTTCATCTGACCGTCATTTTTTTTTGGGACAAAACCACACCACACTATTCCCAAACCACTGCAACTCCTGAGAGCCAGAATCAACAGTGGCAACCACCAAAAAAGCGCCTAGACAATGAAGCTCGACGTGTCCCGGAGAATGAATTTACCTGTCTTGGATCCTGCACGAAATTAATCAGAAAAGAATAGTGGAGGAGTAGGAAAAATATGTTTCCACTTCCCTCCATGCAAGCAGGAGACAGAACAAAGCAAGGCCAATAGGCACAAAGGGACATTACAACTGGGAGAAGCCCAGTTGCCTTGCACCACGGGTAAAAATGACTACTAATATTAATGGGTCCTAAATTGTGAGCTGCTATATTTGATTCCAATAATAGGTATGGCAAAAACACTTGAACGCACGGAAGTTTGTTCGAGTTTCCACAAGGTCCGTATAATAAATGACTCCAGATGTAGTCTGAACAGTATCCAACATAATATTGCGTTCGTTCTGCCAAAGAATACACTCCCAAAGAATATGATGTGCTGATTGTTCATATTCACAGTCAGGTGACGAACATTGACAAAAAGGCGAGGGAAAAAGCTTAAAGGAAAACAATTTACTTTTAAAGTTACCATGTCCCGTGTGAAATTGGGCAACACAGTGATCCACCTCCAACCACGTCCTATAGCCAGCCGCTCACGAACGAATGGGAAGAACTGGTGGAGGTGCACATCTGACTTTCAGTCCACTATGTCGCATGTCGACGCGAATGTTTATAATCATAATAATTATATTTTCATTCTGATCGAGAAGAACGAATATTGACCGCCTTTCCAATTCCATAACAAAAACTCGTACATTAAAAACCGTCTAGTCAAACATTTTAAAACATTCATCAATAAACAAATTGCTAGATTCAGTTGCAGACGACGCGGACGCTACAGATTATTTGTCTGCATTTCAGATAGAGTGGAATCCAGATCGACTAACGATGTCACGAAAGATGGATTCTGTAGAAATCGGGCTTTAGTCCAAATTGCTAGCTGATCTTGTGCAATGTGCAACGAATATATTTGATTCTATTGTTTGGTAAATTGAGGTGCGTGTTTTTGTTGATTATTTTTTAACAGACTTCAAAAAAAAAGTAGGTTCTCAGTTCGACCTGTATGTATGTATGTATGTTTGTCCGCGATTATCTCGCGTTTGGCTGAACCGATTTTGATGCGGTTTTCAGGAAAGTGTTCATTACATTCTGGAGAAGGTTTTAGTGACACTAATGGATATCCCGTGACGTTGCTCGCGTGTATCCGTTTTTAATTGGATAGTAGATTTTTGTTGAATATCTAAACTAAAAAGGGTAAAATAAAAAACTTTTTGAAAAAAGGGAACCGACTTCAAAACCAAACACAAAAAAAGTGTAAAATAACTTTTCTTTCGGAAGTCAGTGGCCATAGTGAATGATATAAAAAACAAAGCCACCGACTTCCGAAAGAAAAGTTATTTTACACTTTTTTGTGTTTGGTTTTGAAGTCGGTTCCCTTTTTTTCAAAAAGTTTTTTTCTTGCTTTTAGCTTGCTGATAGGTACTCGTATATCCAGGGATAATTTTATAGTACGCAACTTTTTGTTATCTTTTTTTACTAGGTTAGGTTAGCACTCGTAGTATAGTTAATTAGGGAGATTTCCCAATAATTGTTTTTTATGTCTAGCCTCAAGGGTTGTCTCATAGGTTTTTATGCATTAACTCAACGTCATTATTTTGCTACGAGTAATATCCTATCTATTTCCAGATGTAGTTATGATTTTCATTGATTCTTATGCCAAGACAATTCTTATGTCATTTTTACAAAACTTACTTTTATTATTTGAAAGAGGTAATGTCTGTCAAAATCCCAAGGACAAAACATTTGTGTACTACGTTGTTATATAATAAAGCACCAAAATAGAAATACACTGTGTTTTACTAAAGGCGCTCCCTCACCGCGAGCATTCACGTGTAATGTAACATAAAAGTGCGCAATTTGATGCTCTATTGTCTTCGAATGTTCGAATCTATAACGTTACATTACAGGTGAATTCTCGCGGTGAGGAAGCGCCCTAATGTACTCGTAGAACTCATTTAACAAAATAATTCACGTTAGTACATTACAATGGTCGTTATGTCAGAGAGCGTAGATAAAAGCGAATGCATAGAATTTTATTTCGTCATAGAGTATTTATTTGTGTTGTTGCGACCTTTTATTGCGACCTACGAAAAGGTGCTGCGGATTGCAGTCATTTTAACAAAACTAATGTCATTAACCTAATAAATACGTAATCAAATGTAGGAACCTACTTGTCCTCATGAATGTGAAATACTTGCCTCAAATAAAAACATGTCTGTGAAAACACAAAACCTCAAACAAATTAGAATCGGATATAAAGCCTTCGAAACTCCTTTTACTCGTAAATCCAGTTCATTCAAAGATAATCCAATCGAAGTTAAGTTCCAAGTAAAATCAGTAGGTGTTGCCAAATGAATTAGCTGCCAATACTTGATTGTGGTTGCCAAAACGTCCCCGAATTGTTGTTTACAAACATTTAATCTGGAGTAAAAGCTTTAAAGTAAATTCGAATGAGGTTTAAAGCTTAATTTTCATTATCTGATTTCGAGACTGATTAACAGTTGCCACAATAACAGAGACAAGTGATAAGCGTCGTGTGGGACACCACAAGCAATATGGATCGATGAATTGAAGAAGGTAGTTGGTAGCGGCTGGTTGAAAGGTGGAATTGTGCCCTGTGACGATCCTTGGGGAAGTTCTATGTCCAGCTGTGGAATGCATTGTTGAATGAGACTTGGCCAATCACAGACGAAAAGGATAATTTATCGGTCAATTCTCGCAAATCTCTTGTCTGCAGCCCACGTCTCTGTTTGAGTGTATATTTGCTTTATATTCCGATTATTATCTTGGGATTGAACCACATCCATCAGTTCCATCCCGAACGCACAGACTATGCAGCCGGGTGTTATTGCATTAACTTTTTTTTTCTCGCTCTTATTAATCAACACTGTGAAGGACAGATAAAAATAGAGAAAGTGTGTAAAATGATAAGAAATATAGTTCCAACCTGATGGACATTTGTCAACCAAGTTCAATCTTTATTCCTTTTGTATTATACACTCGAGAGCAATGAATCCGGGTCACTTAAAGAATCCTAAAAATCTCGGAAACTAAAAATGCTAGGTTAATGCAATAAATTGTATTTAATAGACAATGTATTACTCCTTAAATGAAGGTATTAAAACTTCTTAGTTATTGTAAAGTTATATCATAAAACAATCAAATTTGAAAAAGGGCCACTTTCGAAGATGGAACTACGAAATTACAGCATTTGGTTTTGCTTTTGTTTGTAATCTGTCATTTATTTGGTTTATGTACCCACGTACATAAACCATGTTGATAGTGCTCTATATTCATTATTCAAGCTGAAATTATGTCGCTTACGCCTGAAGAATGCACCAGAATACTTACAATGCTGGAAACCGGCCGGAGTCAGCGCGATACAGCCAGGACTGTCGGTGTGTCGCTGTCAACAGTACAAAGAGTTCTCCGACGTTACGAAGAAACTGGTTGTAACCTACGCAGACCAGGAACGGACAGAACCAGGTGTACCACAGCACGAGAAGACCGATACTTGGTGAACACCATGCTTCGAAATCGCTTTCTCACAGGAACTGAACTCACCAATCAGTTTCGACGCCTCGGAGGAAGTAACCCAAGTGCATGGACAGTAAGACGTCGGCTTGCTGAATCTAACTTAAAACCCCTTAGACCTGCAAACGGCCCTAAACTGGAGCGTGGGCATCGTATTTCAAGACTAAGATATGCCCAGAGCCACGTAAATTGGAGTATTGAAGATTGGTCAAAAGTTATGTTCTAAAAGCATATCTCCAATAATTTTCTATAAAATCAAAGCAAAAACTATAAAAAATGTTCCACTCGCACGGATCTAGTTAAATCGCTCCCTACCTTTAGCTCTCTGACTTGTAATATCCGGGAGTATGGCATTTCGTTAGCTTCAGATGAACGTTTGATATCTCTTCCTGAACTCGACTGCTCTGATCAAGTCAAATATCAATTTAGTTTTAGTTCGAATCCGGGATTAGATGCGAGTCGACTGAGCCATGATTTCGGTAATAACCTCCGTTTTGAGAAGATAGATGATTTTAGATGTACATTTAAGATAAAATGTCTGGAGAGACGACGTGTGGAGTTAGTAATCTTGTCAAAATGTAATTTGTACTAAAATTCAGCTTCGCAAAGCTATCAAAGGTGTAAAGTTTACAGGACTCGCGCCTCAAGGTGGACGGTAAGCAGCTGTCCAATGGAGAGACGATGGAAAATGTTTCCATTAATGAGTTTGAAATCATCAAATTACTCGTTCAGCTGAAGAAGTAATTTTACACAGGATTTTAGTCAGTACGAGTCTGACGCTTCCTTAAGCGTCAGACTCGTTTGTTCTTTGCGTTACAGGGCCAAGGTAACTCTTTAGAACAATCCCGCAGCCCTGGCAGACATTGGTCCTATCGAGGCCCGTGAGTTTTATGCGAGGAATAAATGATTCTTTGTTTATAATTATGGCGTTACAATGTTTGCAATGTGTCTTCTAAGTGGGAGTCCTCCAAGAATAAATAGTCGTTGTTAAGCATCTGTCAAAAGTATTACTTCAGGAAGTACTACTTCAGCTAAGCGAAGCCAAGTATCTGATTCGGGATAAATAAACGTTTCTTTAGGCATTGGTTGGCATAGTAACGACTAAGTCGTAGTTCAAGTGAAAGTAATACTTTACTGTCATTTTTCGGAAGCGTTCACAATAAATATAGTGGATAATTCTTATTTAATAAAAAAACCGGATTCGCTTTTATTATTATGATTGATTTAATGTTACACTAAAATTAAGATTAATCGTTGTTTAAACATTACAATATTATAAAAGTTTTAGTCTAGAAATAAATAAATATTATGAATACATTGAACGCATTTTAAAATAACACTGATGTATGACGTCACCATGAAAATTACTGACATTTTGACAATTACAAACACCAACATTAAATCCATACTTAGGGAGTGCTAAGTTCTCGAAAATCGATGCTATGGGCAAGCGAAGTGTTGGCTCAGTATAAGGATGGCTTTCAAAGTCAAATCATTTATTTCAATTAAGCCATCAAAGAGGCACTTTTAAACTTCGAACATTAAAATTAAAGGAAATGGGACGGGATGGGATTGATTCTACACCCATTCGCAGAGGTAGGTTTTTCATCGAAAGTAAACACTAAAGAACTGTCTATTTATACGAAATGGATGCTTAGAACGTCGGTAAGCACTGACTTTGGCTTGGCTATTACTTAGGTACGACTATTTTTCTCGGTTTAAGTGTTTTATCATTTCTAGATTTAATGTTTAGGTATGATTAATTAAAAAAACTATTATTGTCAAAAATAATAAACATGCTAAATATCCCGTTTGCTAAATATGTCGAGTATAAGTTTGGTTGCATGGCATGGTATTATTTTTTAATTGAAGGAACTTTAACACAAAAGATGGTATTGGAACAACTAGAAATTGCACAAATTTGTTAATTTTGAGTAAATAACCTTACAAAATTAGACGAAGAAAAACAAATACAAAGTTCAAAGTAAACACTGAACAACATTACCTTTTTACTGCATTTTTATTCTCTATCGTAAAAACAAGTAATAAAATGTAAATATAACAAAATGTAATGATGAAAGTTTTGTCTTACAAATGTTACCTATTATTTGATTGTAACACAAATCTTTTTCAAAGTGCCGCTTGAAACTTTCTCTGTGGTTTTGTCATAAGTATATTTTTTCCTCTATTAAGTTGTTATTGTGGAAAAATGAAGTCACCAAGTTAAAAGTAAATAGCTTTTCAAAATGAGTAGGTATCATTTATAACAGAGTTTCATACTTGTTTGCAAAATATAGGCTTCTCAACCAAAATATAGGGGTTCGAACCCATGACAACGCAACGCAAAAAAATTTGTTTTAGTCTTTAATAACTACCTATGAAGCAAATATTCTTGGATACCTATTACTTTGCGTTTAAGAAATTGAGCTCCTTTAAAAAACAATATTCCTTTCCTTTCGTCTAGTAGATGTATCGATTTGTGTGGATTTGACCCAACTTTTAAAACGAATACTGACGTCACTACTATTGACTCAAAAAGAGATGAAAATCGTGAACGGTAGTGATTCGTTTGCGTTCTCTCAAAGTTTTCCCTTACCACGCAATATCCTACAGACTATATTGACTGCGTGGCTTTATAATGAAAATTCTGCCATCGCTCGAGTTCTCGTACCTATTTACCGAGGCAGAATATTTGTATAGGAGAATAAATTTTGAAGCTATTAATATCACATAACTTAATATTATGAATTGCAAGACCGTGTTCTTGAGTAAGCAACTTAAGAACACAATCTTGCAATTTATATCATTATGTCTCGTCTTCGTGCAAATATGCCATTGTCGTGATATACAGGGTTATTTATGTAAATACGAGCAATTAGTTAAAGGGATAATAGAGAATAACATTTGAAACTGAATGAAATGGAATGGAATGTACAATGTTCCCGAGTAATTTGACAACACGTTTTCCTTCAACAAACCAAAGCTTAAAACGCAATATAGTATTACCAACATCTTGCTGTAGGTATTTGTTTGAAGAACTTGAAGGAGCTCCTGGTGCAATCACACATCATTTGATCACGATGACATAATTATTACTTTCTACCAGTAGGTACTGGAGAACCAGCTGAATATCAATTATCATCAATATTATCAGCCAGAAAACGTTCACAAGACCTAGACCACCACGTCGATCGATAATCCGCCACTTGCATCCGTCGGTTGCCCATGATACTCACGATATCGTCCATCTTTTGGAATTGGAAGGAATGCCTACGCTGAGTGGTGAATATTATTAATTCTTAGAGTGAGTTAAGACGAAACTTTGCAGATTCACTTTTATTTTATATAGTAGACGCAGACGCAGGTTGATTGGACTTATTGAAATGAATTGACGATATTTGAAGTTGAATGAAGGCGTCAACAACTCTATTATCATTAATTAATTAAGAACCCCTCTAAGCTTTGTTTTTGTATTATTCACCCCGTCCTATACGGTCGCAGAAACAAGCAGAGATACTCCAACTATCTAGATAATATTTCAAAATTGCAGTAGTCTGAGGCACTAGAAATACCAAGCTTACAATATCTATCACAAACTTTGTATTTATTGGTTCACGTAACTTTCAAGTTATTTGCTATCTAGAATATTATTTGGACAAGAACGTCGTAACTTTGTGGTGGCTATGAAGAAGTTCTGTGTTTACTTAGTAGTTTAAAATATGCTGCAGCAGAAGCTAATAAAGAACCCGTAACATAAAGTGAAATATCCTCTTTAAATAGAACTTATGATCACTCGCAGCTATAATAATTTTTCTTCCGACCCTGAACTTAATTTAATTGCAGGTGTTTAGCTATTGTCTTCTTAAACTTTACTTTTGTGGAAAGAAAAAATTGGTCGAATAGGTCTAGATTTCTGAACGAACCGACTGAGTCAGTACCTACACCAAACGCTTTTACCAACCAAACTGTCCAAATTATGCCCACAAAATCGAATTCTTCATTCCATTCTTAACGTCTATTAATTTTCATCTCAACCAGTCCACTCCTATTTAGCCAATTCGTCTATCACACAGTCCATTTGTTTCCTTGGTCTTCCCCTACTTTCATAACCATTAATTCTCAGAACTTTCCTCACAAAATGTTCATTTCTCCAAACCACTTCCACCATGACATATGAAACCTTTTCAATCATAAACAAGCAGCAACAGTTTCATATAATTGCCGAAATTTCATTCCTTTCGGCTTCAATGTTGGGAAATAATGTCCAATTAGAGTGGCAACCACTTCTGTTCTTCACACGCTCGAACACCGAAAGGCTGAACACATTTGGTTAATCGAATTTTCGATGCACCACCGATGATTCGGGATAACGCGGGAGTTAATTGCTAAACTGTTTCGCTTCATTTGGTGGCGTATTAAGTGCCTTTGTGTTTCATTTGTTCTCGTGTTTGGTTTCTGTGATAAATGATTTTGAACTGATTGATTTAATTATTTTTAATAATTTTCTTTCATGTTGTGTAATCGTTCGATGAGATTCTGAGAGCATTAGATCTCAAGAAAAGAGTGATGAAATATGATGAGGTGGAGTGTTCTTTCACAGTATACCTAAACTTGTTTTATTTAAATGTGACTACTACAGTGACTCAAAACAGCTACACAGTTTTTTTTTTACCGACTGCGAGGAGTCAATAGTCAAAAGTTAAATTTTGTAATGGAATCAGGCGTTATTTATGGCCTTTTGCATACATACACGCTATTTACTTACAAAAATCGATCTAATCCTATCTATACTTGAAAGATCATACAAACATGACGTATGAACTTCTGAAAGGACAGGTTGAACGTGGTTAGCGTGTAATCGCACGGAAGTGTCGCAATATCCGGGAGCAGGCTGACGCGATTTCAGGACGACTGCACTCGTAATGCATTTCCGATTTGTGTAATGCTGTGATTAGGGATGATGAATGTGCTGATCGTTTTGCTAGTTGAAACATCGGTTCCTAGTAACAAATTGGAATCGAATTGGTTATGTTATTAATGTGATTTGGAGGTTATAGAAATATTTTGGGAATAGGCTAGACTACTTAAATATTTTATGTATATTCAGTTGAAGCGGCCACGGAAACTATGACCATAAAATGTTTTTTTTATTATATACGTTCAAAACGAATTTGTCCTAACAACATCAGCATAAATATAATTGAAAGTACGGACAATATGGACAATTTATCATCTTCAATATTAGTACAAAAAACTACATGATCGCTTCACTCTAACCATTGATTTGTTTCTAATCTAGACTACACCAATCTACTAGCATATAAAACTGCATATTTAAGTTCAACTTTTTACTTTACTATAAAAATATTTCACGATCTGAAGCACGGAAATCTTTCCCCACTTCATCGAACTACGTCACAATTCAAGATCAAATCGCTTGAAGCGATGAAGCACTCTCTCTGCAGCGATAAAAGCGCTCTCTTCGGAGCGATAAGTTGCTCTTCGATATCGAGGGTCGTATTAACCTTGACCGGTTCTACTCGATCGTTTAGCTCATCTATCATCATCAGCATGCAAATTAGGAGAGTGGCTCGTTTGATTAACATTTTGTAGTTTCTCGTCAAGTTTTAGGTAATGAGAATTAGGTAGGGTCAGGGTGGCTAATTCCGTCTATGGGGCGTAACGGTCTACTTGAAAATTATGCTCGAAACAGTCGAGTTGCAGTGTTTGTAGTGGTGTCGGTAAAACAGTTCTAGTTTTAACTTCAAATAAAAATTCCCTAGATGGCGTAAGTCGCTATACAAATGGGAGGTTTCGAGCATAATTTCAATTAGATAGTTACGCCCCATATGACGGAATTAGCCATCCTGACCTTAAGTCTATTATTAGTATTACTGGAAGTAGTCAGGTACGCAGAGACATGAGCTAGGAGTTGTTTGGATAAATAATAATATAATTGTTAACAGCCCATTCACAACTTTGATCTAAGCGACGAGTGGTGCGGTGCGAATTGGTGATAAATTATTACTTTGTAAGTACACGAAATCAGTACTGGTGACTCCTCGTGGCATGTTTCAAACATTTCGATACATTTGATCTTACCACTTGCCGTTTTTAAACGCGCCGTCGACGCGCGTTTTGGAAACGCGCGTCGACGGCGCGTTTTTGTCAAACAGAGCAGTTTGATGTCGCGATACAAAGCGACAAACACGCGTTTGCATCGCGTCTGTATCGCGACAAACGCGCGTCAACGGTGCGTTTAATAAACGTGGTGTGCATAGTGCAAGTCACCGCTCACGGCTGCAAGGTCGTGAACGGGCCGAAAAATTGTGAAAAGTGATCGTTTTAGCCTTACATTTTCAAGGTTATATGCGGTTTTTATAAAGAATTTAGAATGCAATATGGTGCACACATAAAACGAAATATTAATTTTAGAAACTTAATCTGCGACATTATAGTCATCTTAATTTATTACCTACCAGTGCAAACTGAATCTGAAAAATACGAACTGAACGATTATTGATGTTATAATCATAGAAAAATATCATAAAACTTTGCTACATAACCACAATTAAATGGGGTCGTCTGCATCGTTTCACATTTTTCTTTTAAAGTTCGAGTATCAAAAACCAACTGGAAAACGAGACAGTTTTAGCCGCCATTCCTACATATTGTACATGATAACAAACCTACCAGAAAAAAAAAAGATAGAAAAAAAATATTTTATCAAAAAGCTTTAAATTTCGAGCTAGCCGCCAGGTGGCAGTAATCACAGTACATATGAACGCTCCAGGCGCTTACCGGTGAGAATAAAAAATAACGACTCCCATTTTGATATGCTCCCATTGTTAAAATGTCCAATGGCATTTTTAACGCTAGTGTGAAAAGATTTCTTTGTAAAAAAAAGGGTATCGTTCAGCACTGGATACTGTAAGATTATGCATTATGACGTGTAAATAATTAATACTGCCTGTAGCATAACATAGTATAAAAAAATGTTCACACTGATGAGACACGAGTGCACAAAGGGAAGCTCTGTGAGAGCTGTAATCCACCATAATATGACCCAGTGCCATTTGGTAGATTTCCTAGAATTGAATCAGCGCAACGCAGCAGTCAGTTACTTAGGGCCCGTATTACAGAACGTCACGCAATACTCAAACTTTACTTAAAACTAGATTCAAGGCCTTTGATTGGTTGAAACTAGTGTTAAGTAATATTTGAGTATTGACGTGCGTTCTGTAATACGGGCCTAAGTCAATGCGCCAATCATTTCACAGACCAATGACTGTATTATGGTTTAAATAAAGTTATCAAGAGTACAGAATTAAATAAAGAATTACTCATTCCAGGTGAATTCAGTTAAAATGAAATGTAAAAGTTAAATAAATGGTGAATATTGTGAATATAATAATCGGAAATGTGCGGTATTAAATTCGGTGAATGTTTCGTTCACGTCCCATTATATATTTATTGGAGGAAATCGTGGTCTCCCATGCGGAAGAACCGAACACTGGTTCGTTAAATATATGGATACTTCTTCCCTGTATTTATTGTTTATTCATAACCAAAATTAAACTTTGCCAAAGTTTTTCTTTGTATACTGTGTTGAAAATATCGGCTCAGTGCATATGAAAGATGAATGAAGAAAATGTTTTATTCACTGTAGGTACTTTAAACGGGTTTAGTCTGGGCCTAAATGTAGCCTAGAAAGAACTCCAGTTCCTAAAGAACTAAAATTTTGGTGCCGGTCTCCGACAGGATCGTGGTCGCGATCCAGGCAACCCTGGTTGAAAGTTTTGAAACCTACCACCGTGAATTTGATCGCAAAGCCGGCACCGTATGTTATGGGTAGCGTGTGGTACCGTTGCCCGAGGAAGACCGCTAGGAGGTTGATCACAACCACCTCAACTGCATCGGAGGCAGCTTCCAGTCTAACCGTGTACTGTAGAATATTTTACATATTTCTTTTCCGACTAAATTCATTATACCGCGAATGCTAACGACGCTCAACACTTTCGTGGAGACCAACCCTGGATTGGACTTGTTTGCTGATGTTAGAATGTCTGCGGTTTTGTAAGAAGAGAGAACGGAAGGTGTACCTAGTTACCATTCATGTAGTCATTTAATATGTTAATATATTGGCACATTTAGCTGTTCTAAATGTATTCAATAAATAAATTAAAAGCCCAGTAACTGGGTGGAATATTTAACAATTTCATTTATTTCCCGGAAAAGTATTTTTTACACAAAAATTACAGTAAATCTGATACCCTTATCCTTCTGCGAAATCAACATCGTATATCCCGTGTGGACGCAAAATCCAGAGTTTCCGACTTCCTACCAACTCCCGCCTTCTGGCAGAATTCTTAATCCAAATATGTAAATATATCACCTTGACAACGATGCGACGAAGGTACAGTGATAAACAAAGGCATTTATTATGTATGAGTTTGTAGCAAAAGTTAGAATTGAATCTGTTAGTTTAAGGATAAAATGGGATGGTTAACTTGGGATTTTGATATAGTGTTTATTATTACTTATAATATCTTCTTTCTTCGAAGAATTTTTTATTTTGGTTTACTTAGACTGTCTCTGTCACCCATGACTTCAGGGATGACAGAGACACATTAACTGGTAACTTTGCAGAGATTAGGGTGCTTTCGCAAATACGGATTGAATAGGAACTTAAGGCTTAAGACGTTTATGACGATAAAAAACATTTAAAAATATTTCAAACTTAAACAGACTAAAAGTCATAACCCTTTTTTTTAGCGTGGTAAAATCATCAAATGAGTCCTCCCACGTCAGACTTGTACTGACTAAAATCCACGGTGTCCTTCAGTAGCCCTTTACGTTCCAGGGTCACGGTAATAAGATAAGTCCAGCGACCCCGGCAGGCTTTGGCCCTCTAGACATCATGCTGACACTCTTTGAGGTGCGCGTGGAACACAACGCGCCGTCGACCTGGGCATAGTCCTAAAGTCATAACCTTCCATTTGGTTTAAACTTTGGTTTTATTTTAATCCCAAAAAAAGCCTTTTTGCATTGCATTACACGAATGACATTTTATGATAACAGAATGCCCCCTTAATACATACGTAAATGTAGACAGAATTTTATAATTTTCTATGTAGGTCAAACAACTTTTATGGAAACTACTGCTACAACTACTAGGTACTTAAACTTAAGTTCACATACAATATTATTACTGTATTCGTAGTTCATAAGCTCTATAAGAGCCTTACCTATTTGATCCTTTGACACAAACAAGGCTGCAGTGAGCGCAGAACTAAGAGGCTCTTTGGCGACGTAAAACTGGTGAATGCCAAGCTCCATAGCTTGACTCATCGCCGCAAGGTTGCCTGCCTGTCGGTCTTCTAATACAGGTTGTACTTCGGTGAGTGTGCCCAAGAACTCCACGACCTTATTCCACCAGCCGCCTTCTATCATCGCACATCTAGACGCACGGCAAATTACCATCCTTACCTCATTTCTATACCACCAATTCGCACTAAGCGTTTCCAAACGTCTTTTATAATACCGATAATGCGGACTGCGAAGGAGTGGAACTCTCTGCCTGCGTCTGTGTTTCCGAACACATACCTACAACCCTAATCTCTTCAAAGTTACAGTGAACAGGCTTCTCCTGGGTAAGCTTGCTCCATCGTCGACCTTGTCTTAGTCACTACTGACCTAGGCTAAGGTCAAGAGCAAACCCATTAAAATCAAAATCAAAATCAAAATCAAAAGTCATTTATTCAAATTAGGCTGATTTATCAGCACTTTTTGAAGGTCAATTTTTTACATAAGACAGTCCCCCAAAGCGCCCCCCCTTCGACACTTCCTAGTGTTTTGGCTGGGAAGAAGAAGTGGCGGAACAAACTCCCCAGCAACACATCTGTCTGTACGGTTAGAAGAACCAAGATATTATACAATTTAATAGAACATTCACATCATACATCAATTCGAAATTACATCCCAACCGTGACTAGAAGGCACAAAAAGATAAACTAACACTGTTTAAAAAAAAAAAAAAATAGAAAATGAAGATTAATATAAAACAAACACAGACATAAAAAAACACAAAAACACAAAATATACATAAAATAAAACTAAAATGACTTAACTAAGTCAAAAGTAAAAAAATAAACAATTATATGAATTCATATAACCTGTCGGAAAATAAATTAATCTGGAGAAAGAGCATGAACGCAGTCATTATTTCAATCGAGCGACCAACTGCTCTTATCGTCAAGGTAGTCATTTATCGAATAATATGCCTTAGAACAAAGGATGGATTTGATTTTAGATTTAAAGGCATTAAAAGGTAAGTCTAACAAAGATGAAGGCAGTTTATTATAAAAAACTATACCGAGCCCTACAAATGAGCTATGAACTTTATGAAGCCGATGAAAGGGAACACGTAGATGGTGCTTATTTCTAGTATTAAAATTGTGAATATCACTGTTTTTAGTATACAAATGTAAATTCTGCCTAATATACATAATGTTGGCAAAGATGAATTGAGATGCCACCGTAAGGATGCCAATCTCTTTAAACAAATCTCTTAGAGAAACCCTAGAACCCAGCTGGTAAATTGCCCGAACAGCTCGTTTTTGCAAAACAAATATATTTTGAATGTCAGCGGCTTTTCCCCACAATAAAATTCCGTAGGACATAACGCTGTGAAAATAACTAAAATAAACTAGTCGAGCTGTATCAACGTCCGTGAATTGTCTTACTTTTCGGACAGCATAGGCGGCCGAGCTGAGCCTTCCCGCCAAGCGTGTTATATGCGGACCCCATTGAATTTTCGAATCGACTTGAATACCCAAAAACACCGCTGAATCAACAGTTTCAAGCTGTTCATTACTTAGGACAATGTTAGGTCCTAAATTTCTAACATTTGGCAAGGCGAACTTTATACATTTAGTTTTTTTGGCGTTAAGAACCAGATTGTTAGCTGTAAACCAATCCGTGACCAATATTAATGCTGTATTTACATCGTCAAAATCTTGTCTATTTCTATCTACTTTAAATATAAGAGAAGTATCATCTGCAAATAAAACAACATCACAAACACCCTTTAAAAGATATGGCAAGTCATTGATATAGACCAAAAATAAAAACGGACCCAGAATAGAGCCTTGAGGCACGCCTAGCTGAACATGTTGACCGTAAGATTTGGAACCATTTATATCTACACATTGGAGTCTATTTTGTAAGTATGAATCTATTACATTTAGAGCTTCATTTTGGACTCCATAATGACGCAATTTTCGCAATAGTGTGCCATGGTGTACGCAGTCAAAGGCTTTAGATAAATCACAGAAAACTCCAATTGCATTTTTACAGCTCTCCCACGCCTTATATATGTGCTTGAGCAGAGCAACACCTGCATCAGTAGTTGAACGACCTTTCGTAAAGCCATATTGTTCACTGTGCAGGAGTTTATTTACATTAAAATGTCTAAGCAACTGTTTGAGTATTATTTTTTCAAATATTTTACTAAAAGCAGGTAAGATGGATATTGGTCTGAAATTACCAATATCATTTTTATTGCCTGATTTAAATAATGGTATGACTTTACTGTTCTTCATGAGGTCGGGAAAAGTACCCTGATCAACACATTTATTAAAAGTAATTGCAAGATAAGGAGCTACAATTTCGATTATGTTACTTAGGAGTTTAACAGAAATGCCCCAAAAATCACCAGTATTTTTAGATTTAAGGGTATTGAAAACATCAATTACCTCACGCGGTGATATGTGATCGAAGTTAAATATGTTACTGCATTTAGGCACACTACGATGCAAAAAGTTTTCGGCTTTAGACGGAGACGAATTTAAGGAGCGAGTTGTAGTTACAGGAATATTTGCAAAAAACTGGTTGAATGCGTCAGCTACTGCAGCCGTATTTGAAACTAATTTATTGTCTATCAAAATCTCTAACTGATTGTCTTGTTTAACCGATTTTCCAGTTTCGCTATTGATAATTTTCCAAGTAGCTTTAATCTTGTTGCTAGAATTTTTAATAGTTTCGCTTAAAAATTTTGACTTCGCGATAACACAAATCTTTTTGAATAATTTTGAATATTTTCTAACGTATTCTAGAAAAGAAGTATCAAATATGTATTTTTTCAAACCATACAACTCGTACAATCTCGCTCTACTTTTATAAATGCCAGGAGTAGCCCATTGATTAAAGCCAACTGAGGTTCCATTTTTGTTGATGATTTTGGTCTTGAAAATGGACTGGTATTCTTTATTAATAACATCAAAAAGGGCTCCATATATTTTATTAGGGTTTTCCGATTCAACTATAGCTGGCGTAAGTTTATGAGCTACATTACTCTTAAATTTGTTACATCGACCAGCTGTATAAGGCCTGCATTCAATCTTGTGTGTTTTTTTACGTAGTGGCATAGGGAAGCTAGCCAACAAACCGCAATGGTCAGACGATAAGTCATTTAACACTACTTTATTTTCAGTATCAGAATCTGTAAACATGTTATCAAGACAAGTCGACGAGGACGCAGTGATTCTAGTTGGTTCAAAAAATAAGTTAATTAAATTAAAAGATTTAAAAAGGTTAAGTAGTCTGACACTTAATGGAGTTGCATCTAAAATATTAACATTAAAATCACCACACACAACTATATTTTTATTACATGATCTTAACTTACTAAGTGAGTCCTCCATTACTGATTCAAAACTAGTAAAATCCCCAGAAGGGGGTCTATAAACGCAAATAATTACGTAGTTCTCTAATTCCACACAAGACAATTCAATAACACGCTCGACAGAAAGATTTACTAAATCTAAACGCTGTTTACATTTTAACTTGTTTGAAACAAGCACCAAAGAACCACCTCGAATAGCGCCCTTTCTCACAAACGCACTTTGCACAGTAAAATTATCATCATTCAAAAATGCTAATTCATGCTCCTTCAACCAGGTTTCAGTCAGACATAAGACCTGAACCTGATGGTGTTCTATAAATAAACTTAACTCTAACTCCTTGCCGGACAAACCCTGTATATTTTGATGCACAACATTCAACATATTATGTGGCTTGCCTGTTGTCGCATCTATCAGTTTAAACAATTAATTAAATCAAAAGTATTATTATCACTACTATCAGAAATCATAGGCACAATAGTACCAGTGTAACTGTCTATATTGTATGCTAAGAGATTAGCAATTAGTCTCCTACAACTAGCAGGCAAATACATAGAATGACAAGTTAGCCTGTAATCAATTAAGAAATTATTTATATCAAAATAAGAGATTTCGTTACTGTGACGACAAGTCCTATTATATAATAAAAGATTTAGATTATATATACGCCTATTTTGCTCATTGGACAAACAATGTGAAAATGGCAGAGAAGAAAAAATGAAATTACAATTATTAGTCACACTGAGATGCAACATCAAATCAATGCACTCTGTTATGTCCTTCCTTTTAACAGCTAAACTATTCCCAAACAACAATATTACAGTGGAATTGGGATTAATATTTGTCAATTTAATATAATTTATTAATTGGCTAAAACTGGCACCGGGTAAACAATTATTGATTATATAGTTTTGAGAGCACTGATTAAAAATACTTCCAAAACCTTTACCAAATTCATCAGAAAAAACATAAGTTGTTTTAATTAAATTATTATTTAAATTATTATTTATCAAAGCAGGTTGGGTTGCCGAGGGTGTGGGTATGATATGCTCTGCCAGGGGTCTTTGTGAACAGCTACAGCCACAAGAGAAGTTATTTGTCAGAGACTCATACCTCTCCGCATTGTATGTGACCAGGTCTACAAGGTCATTGGCCTCCTGCATGCGCTTACTCAGGTCTTGTTGAGAAGCCTCATATTTACTAAAAATATCCTTAATAGCATATTCCCTCACCAACAACTCATCCTGCAGGTTTTTAGTGTCATTTTCATACATAGTTCTGCATAAGTTTAAATCAATTTGACATTTTTGCAGTTCTTGCATTAGATATACATTATTTTTTCTAAGTTTAACATTTAATTTGTTTACTTTTACACGTTTTAGTGATTTTTTAATTTTCCTGATTAATTTATTAATTCTAATATATTTTTTAATCTTGTTGTGACTAGACATATTTAATTTATTGAGGGTTTCATTAGTTAAATCTATTATTTCCACTGACTCAACACATACAGGTTCCTTCCGGCTACCAACCAACTCATCGTATAGAGTGCAGGTCTTTACAGACTCTTCATTGGACTTGACCGTTTCCAGGCAAGTAATTGTGTTATGTGCCCTGCTTAGTTCTTGTTCAAGTTCAGATATACGGTTCAAAGCCTGATCGTAGGTGCCAGTACATTCTTGGAAGTTGGCAACGAGTTGTCGGAGTTGTTGGTGCTGGTCAAGTATATCCATGTGTTGACCGTGTAGTTCAGCTAACTGGCTCTTTAGCTCAGTGTTCTTATTAATAATAAAACCTATTTCCACCTCACTCTCTTCCCTTTCCTTGAGCAACTGACTAATTGTGGTTTGACTTGATTCAAGCTCCTTCAATGTTACCCTTAATTTTTCCTCTAGGGATGCAGCTCTGCGAGTCAACATGATGTAAAGTCAACCTCAGAGGCACCCTGGAATGAGAGAAAAAACAGCTTTATACTTAGAAAGAATAGAATAGAGGGATAGGATGGAATGAAAGCTAACTTTTTAATGAATTTATTAAGAGTAAGAAAAAAAATAAAAGATGGAATTAAAAGTTTAGAATGAAAGTTTATCTTGGCCTTAGGATATTTAAATAAGAATTAATAATGGATTTGTTTCAGTTGAGAGTCTATTTTAGTGTAAGTATGATTAAAATAATTGATAAAAAATATAGTTGTGGGTACTAGGTAGTAGTTTTGATTTTTTATGGTTTATAGTTTAAATATGACATTAGATCATGAACTGGTGCTAATCCAGTAAGTAGACATGAAAGAGGAAAAACTAGTAATATTGTTGATTAATTTTAAGGGATATTCAATAGATTAAAAAATGATTTTAAAATGAGCATGGAAATCCTAATGTCTAGTACAATGAAAGTGTTATTTAGGCTGTAGCTCGCATGAACGAGCAGAGTAATTAATTATTGGGTAATAGGAGTTCTGATTATGATTTGATTGAGTTATTTTAACATGAAATTTATATAAATACTCCCCCGGTTATGTGGTGATTTTGAATCCGTCCGTTGGATGACAGCTGACACGAATTTAGTGTTTTATTTCATTGATCTTGCAGCGAAACAACTCACAAACACAGATCCTAATTATTTAAACGTAAATTTAACGAATTATGGAACATTTAACACTATTTAACAACTAAATACAATATTTTTACAATTTAATTCTGATATAAGATTTTATGACAACCGGCTGCCAGTGTTGCCAGTGTTGAACCGAAACCACCATTACACTTAAAAAAGTGAGCTTAGGCGAGGTAAGCCCAAGACGGGTAGCCCGCCTAAAACGGGTATGCATGTTAAATTACGCGTCATTTTTGCTAATGAGAATGTGTGCGTGCAGGACGTGGCTCCTCATAGGGAGAGGCGACTCGTCCTGCACGCACACATTCTCGTTAGCAATTAGTGACGTGTAATTTAACATGCATACCCGTTTTAGGCGGGCTACCCGTCTTGAGATTACCTCCCCTACATTTCATTATCTATTGCTATATTTTTCTATCTTTATAAATAAATATTTTTAAGTAATAAATGGCCTAGTATCGTAATTCATGAATGAACGGAAACGGAACTTTTGATAAAAAAGCCGTGATAGAACAAACGAATTCAGTAATTTCAATGATTTTGCACCTCAAACGAAGAATTGAAATAAATCCAATGAAATGAAGTTTACGAAAGATATACCTAATCTTCTCTCTGTGCGTTTGTATGTGCGCTATAAATATTTACGAGACGATAACGGGGCCAATATCGGAAAATACTAAATTTTTCGACTTGAAATGAAAACGTTTCCTGAACAGGGTAATGTAGGTAGTATTGAAATTGTGACGTTATGTATGAGATTGTCTCAGTTCTTCGTTACAGTCTTTTCTATCGCTGATTCTAATGATTATAGTTGTTTAGGTGTCGGTACCTCAAAACGGAATCCTTATAATACGATCATTTTGTCGTCTGTCAAGACTCTTTTTTTCAGGAACGCGTCGAAGTCTCAAACTGAAATTAATATTAAATACCTGGTTCATCATCATCAACATCAGCCGGAAGACGTCCACTGCTGAACATAGGCCTCCCCCTTAGACCGCCACGCCGAACGACAATTCGCCACTTGCATCCATCGGTTGCCCGCGACTCTCACGATGTCATCGGTCCTCCTAGTGGGAGGCCTGCCTACGCTGCGTCTTCCGGTCCATGGTCGCCACTCGAGAACTTTTCTTCCACATCGGTTGTCAGTTCTACGAGCGATGTGGCCTGCCCATTGCCACTTCAACTTGCAAATTTTATGAGCTATGTCGGTGACTCTGGTTCTTCGCCGAATATCCATGTTCCGGATTTTATCCCGCAAAGAAACTCCGAGCATAGCTCTTTCCATTGCTCGTTGAGTGACTCTTAGTCTCTCTAAAAGGCCAGCAGTCAGAAACCACGTTTCAGAGCCATAAATACCTGGTTATTTTTACGTTAATGTCCGAGGGACTGTAGACCTGGGTCTACGGTCGGGTTGCGCGATACTGTGTCAAATCAAAATATACGAGTAAATCATCACCTTTGAAATTTCTATTCCTCCAAGTGATGCTTTGGCAGCAGTTCCAGCCTTTGAACATCCAAATAACTGAACGTTAATTTTCTCATGCTTATTATCGTTTGATTAACCTGTTCATATAGTTAGTACGTTTAACTTAAAGTACATAACAAATATGTAGCTAATAATTAAATGTATATTGTGGTTTGCTAGTTTATGTTGGCTCCGCTGGTTGTTGATAATTACCTAACACTTACAATTAGTAGTTTCCCAATATTAATTGTCGTATTTAGTTTACTGTTTGAACTGAAATTGAAAATGGTGTGTTGTGGATAAAGTCAGGCACCATGGCAGTTTACAGCGTTTTTGAAAATCGATTCAGTATCTTTTGAATTTGTTCATACCAAACAAAAATACTCTTACAAACGTTTTTTTCTTTACAATATTAGTGTATTTAACTGGTAGCGTAGACCCTGCTCTCATACCATGGACCACTGCAAACATAACATTAAAAATATAAAACAAGGACCACTGCCTGTTTTATATTTTCAAATATTTCTTTTGAAGTGTTATAAATTATTATATTAAATAAATAAACAATAATTGACACGAACTTATAACGTGCACTTTAAAACCAAAACACTGTACATTACCCTGACGTTCATTAATCCCCATTCGTGAAGTTTATATGGAAAAGCGCAGTAAATAAAAGTGTTTTCCACTGTTTACGGTCAATAAAGCTGTTGGAACTGGTGATGCTTGATTTCCAACGCCATTGCACATTGCAAGGGATGGAAGTTAATGTGAATGGATTTTTTATATTTAAACGGATTATTTCAATGAACGCATCCATTATGTCAGCACATTTTAAATGCGTTCAAGAACTGTCAATGGCTAAATTGTAGTTTACTTATTATGAGTTTTAAATATGTATGTTGTCATAACTCGAAATTTATATTGCCATAAAATACTATTGGTATAAAAAATGGATTAAAATTGTATAAAACAAAAAGTTATAAACTAATAAATGATGAATTTATACAAAATTTTATAATGTTTTAAAAATACACAGTTGACGGAGGTTTATTTTGGTCCTGCTCATGTTTTGCAACTTAAAAAAAAACGTCAAGATTTCTTTATTAAAGTACCTAAGTTCAATTTTCATGAGCTATTCTTTGTTTTAGCATTCTTACAGATATCTTTAAAAAAAAACACATTTACTGAAAAAGTATATACGTTTTGTTAGTATACATAGTTTTATAATCGACACTCTTCACGAGAAAATCTCTTTGCGCGAAAATATACAATTCAGGTGCAATTTCCTTGTTCACCTTTATATCGAAACGTTTCGCAGAACTGACAAAATAACAGCTCTTGTCGTATTCTCTTTCGGAATATAAAATAAATATCACGTCGTATAAAAGATGGGATTATTCCGTATTTGTATCACTTTTCGTACTTATATTTGCTTTTTGTGCTCAATTTCTGGCGAAAGCTTGTCAAGCTACTGTTGGGATGAACATTATCCTTTGGGCAAAGGATAATTTTCATTCCAAACGTTTAGATCTTTTGTAGCATCGTCGTTTGCTTTCCCTTATTCCAATTTATTTATTTATTTTAAAGCATCAAATGAGTACTCTCACCCAGGGCAATGCAGGAGGGACATTCAGACTTGTACTGACTAAAATCCACGGTGTCCTTCAATAGCCCTTTATGTTCCGGAGTCACGGTAGCTCGTTAGTCCCGCGACCATCCCAATCTATTTCAGGTCAGCACAGCATTTGATATTTTTCTATAATATTCATCTTTTGTCCACACTCAAATTCTTGTGATCGGCGCCATTATGTTTTCTTCTTCTATTAAGGTGATGTGATTATGTAGCAAAAAACAACGTGACGTCACCACAATTTCACAACACTTCTGTGCCCCAACATTCTGATTCATACAACATTCATGTATTCCTAGTAACCCATATCGTGTTATACGGGACTACGTCAGAAATATGATGACGCTGGATCCCTAAGGCTTTTACTGGAGTTGATGACATAATATATTTACTGAGAAACTTTAAAATTTTATGAACAACTTGCATCAAAGTGAAAGGAAGAAACTTTCATTAACTCATGAACTATAAACAGAAGTTCCCGCAGTGAATTTCTGTTGAAAAATATGAAAAAGTATACGATATATTAAATTTAATAACAACTTGAGTTTGAGAGCTTTCATAACGTTTTGAGCACACTTTAATGTCGTTCTCCAAAATGGTTATCATTTTATGAATATCGATAAAAATATTGTAAATCGAAAAAATCTTTTTACAAAAAAAAAATGATTTCGTTTTTGATAAACTGTAAGAAAATTTTATAATTATTTTAGTAAGTACCAAGAAAAGGACCAGTTTTCTATTAAAATACGTATTTTGTTTTGTCGGTGGTTATCAAATCGGATGACAATATTTTATTCTTTATGCATTTTTAGATTTTTATCACCGTCAATGTCTTTTCTAAACGTACCTATGCTTTGCGGAATATATTTTTGTGCTCATTCAAATGTAATATTTTAGTATGTGCTTCATATTATACCAATTACTGTAAACACTGCATAAACACGGTTGGTTTGATTGATATCAAACCTATGTTAATATTGAATATCTATTAATAACATGAACTAATTAATTACGCCACTTGAACTGACAACGAAAATTAAACAAAATAACAGTGTGAATTGAAAACGTTAATTGATTGTAATTTCTCAAATTCATTGGAATTATCTACCGAATCAAATAAATTAATTGTTGTAATAAATTGCAATTGAGTGCGGGGAAATAAGACATACTTAGGTATGCCGAGAGGAAATTTTGGCATACTTAATTGGATGAGTACAAAAGTTTGCCTAGTGCTATAAATTATTCATTTATCTCAATCTTTCTCCCGATCTTAGTCTTAGTCTTATAACAATCGAGAGGTGAAAATTGGCTAACTTTAAATGTCCAATTTTGTATTGGCCACTTTTAAGTTAGCAACCGTCAAAGAACGTGGATCAAGATTTGCGTTGAGATACAATATTCATTACAAAAGGCCGACTAAAGCATACCATTATATTATTCACGAATCAGAAGCTGTTAGAGGTCACTGGGCATGCAAGTTACTTGTAAATATGCAAGTAGATTCCATATTATTTTTATGATTAAGCTTTGATTTTTTAAGCGTTGACGGTAAAATGACGAGTCTTACGTCAGAAAAAACAAACAAAATAAGTTATTTATAACATTCGAAATAATTATTATTTTCAGTAGCAAATTAATTACGACATTTAAACGACCCATTAAGACATAACGATACTCAATCATAAAAATATATACCAAAAAACACAATTTGCAATAAACGTTTATTAGTTATGCTACTAGGTACTTGTATCACACTGCTGTATTCTGATTGGACGATAAAAATCCAATTGCGTTGAGTCGAAGCAGAGGTGTATTACTGAAACCATCACTTTTTATTGCACATCGTAAAAAAATGTCTCCACTTTATAGTTCAAGCAGATTTTGTTGCAATCTCGTTGTTTCAAGGTATCAATGAGATTTATTTCAGGAGAAAAGAGATAGATATATTTTTAGTGCTTGCCTGCATCATTATCATGAATGAAACAACCTCTAGATGTGGCGACATTGTAAAAATAATGATCTTTTCAACACATTTGCTCGAAAAATGCATTTACAAAGCCTGTATACATTGTTCTAAGGTTAAAAATTACGCACCATACAACGGAACATGCGGTAAAATAGGTACTCTCACCTAAGTACCTATTTTACGGCATACCCCGTTGTATAGCACCGTGCGTTTTCTTTACGTTTTTTTTTTAATTTCCTTTAAAAAAAAATTAGAACTCCACCAAAGAGTTTCACATTATGAGAATAAACAACCTGACTGATCGAACCTCCTTGGAAGCGCTTTTCCTCAATGCGTTGTCTCACTTTAATGCTAAAGAGTAAATGAGACGAAAGATGTAGTTCTAATTTTCACCACGTGCATGTGGCGCCATTTGCAAATTCGCGCCATTTTCATATTAGAAACTTCTAAATAAAGTTTAAGAAAACGCACGGTGCTATACAATGGGGCGTGCCGTAAAATAGGTAAGTACTTAGGTGAGAGTACCTATTTTACCGCACGTTCCGTTGTATGGTGCGTAATTTTTAACTTTCGAACAATGTATACAGGCTTCGTAAACGCATTTTTCGAGCAAATGTGTTGAAAATAACTATTACGTAATATCTGAACAATAATTTTGTATATCATACAAATTGTTGTATGATTTCCTAATCGTTCTTCAAGTCCTAATACCACGTAAGTCAAAATTAGCAGCTTTTAAAGGGGCATTAATAACTGCATTATTCTAAATAGTAATCATTTTATAACTAGGGTTTGAAGTTTTATTCAACTTAGTTGTTTCTGATTGACTGAAATAGAGCTAGCAGTGGATTCAATTATTATAAAATAATAAAAACATAAATAAAATTGATTACTTAATTATTACACTGATTTATGGATCATTTCCAAAATTAGCAGTAATTTTGCATCCAAGTCGAGTGTGTTCCCGGTCTACACCTTCATGAACTATGTAAGCAATTATAAAACGGCATCGAAATGTCAAAATCGCTATAAAATTACTTTCGTGGTGATAGAACCTAAAAGAACCACCGCGCCGCCTTGTTTTTGGTTGGACCTAAAACGTATAGTCCATTATTACGTGGCGCTGTGATTAACGGGTTTCCACATAATTATACTGACGTTATCAGGAACTCTACAGCAATCTTTATTAAAAACAACGGCCTCGCCATCTTCTGTCAGTTTGCTTACAGAAAATTAGTGAGGAGATCAGGTATATGAAAGACATTATCCATTTTTATAGTTGACGTACGACCCTTAAGCCTCCTGCAGACACACGCGATTAATCGCGCGGGGCGACATGTCGCGGTCCATTCGCAGTACATTTAGAGTGGAAATTAGCTTGGCTCGTTATCGCAGCGCGATTAATCGCGTGTGTCTGCAGGAGGCTTTTTGGTCCACCTTCAAATTAACCGTACCCTGCATTTTCGAAACAGTTTTATTTTTGTTTGCATTTTTGCAAATTTATAATTTGTATAAATTTAGCACAGAACGTTTCCGGTTTCAACATATTCTTACGATATTAAATAAAAAAAAAAAACCAATTTACATTGCCCTACAATTTTAGCCAAACAAGTTACGGTCTGGGACTGGGCCCATAACCTAATGAAAAATAAGGGTGGCTAAAAGGAAATAGATTTGTGTTGAATAAGATTCAGAGACAATGTTCTAACAAGAAACAATATACTAATAACAATCTTTTGTAACCAAGGTTACAACACTTACAACTTTCTGGTACCTACGTATGGAGTAACTAAACTCTTTCAACAAATGTCATCATCATCATCATCATATCAGCCGCAAGACGTCCACTGCTGAACATAGGCCTCCCCTTTAGACTTCCAATAGGACCGGTTGTAAGCGGCCTGCATCCAGCGTGAACCTGTGGCCTTCATAAGATCGTCTGCCCACCTAGTGGGTGGACGTCCTACGCTGCGCTTGCCGGTGCGTGGTCTCCATTCGAGAACCTTACGGCCCCATCGGCCATCAGTTCTGCGTGCTATATGGCCTGCCCACTGCCATTTCAACTTGCTAATTCGTTGGGCTATGTCGGTAACTTTGGTTCGTCTACGAATCTCCTCATTTCTGAGTCGATCGCGCAGAGAGACTCCAAGCATAGCCCTCTCCATAGCTCGTTGGACTATACTGAGCTTACTAATGAGGCCTACAGTAAAGGACCACGTTTCGGCACCATACGTCATCACTGGTAACACACATTGGTCGAAAACTTTCGACTTGAGGCACTGAGGTATTTTGGACGAGAAAACGTTACGCAGTTTCCCGAACGCTGCCCAGCCGAGTTGGATTCGGCGGTCAACAAATGTAATGTAATGTAATTCTAAAAGTGACTTAGTTTAGTAAAAAACCAAAAATAAACGTGAGTCGTCGTAAAAAAAAAGCTTTGTTAGAAATGAATATTTTATATATAAAACTCTATTTTACTCCGGAAGTCTTTGAATTTTTTCACTATATGGGTGCTTTTAAAACATGACATTTGTAATTGTTTACTCTCTATACATCATACCAATGCGTATGTAGGTACATACGCATGGGTATGTTCGACGATGCATACTCGAACAAACATAGGTATGTTTGTTCGAGTATGCATCGAACAATAGAATTGCTGGAGTATAAAATCTCGTTACGTAAGGCTTTTAAAATGTGGTTTGCATACGGAAGGTTGGCTTCGTATTTCGTGTCTCTGTTTCCATTTTTATTTTATTCGTTGCAGCGATTACAAATGTTTGCGTTTTAAGGTTGTTTTTAAACCTTCAGATAAACAACTATACTTAACGTACAATGGACTACTTGCATATAATGTAAATGTGCCTTTCATTCATCTTTTCCATGGTAGTTTAGGAAAAAATAAATTTTGAATGAATCAGAATATCCCGAACATTCTGATACATACTCGTACAATATTTAATTTCCTGTGGTAAGCTATACCGTGTAATACGGTGCTAGGTCAGAAAATCGACAATTTCATCTCTTTTTTTATTATCAAACTCATCCTCCCGCTCTGGGTGTTCCTGAAAAGGACTGTCCGACCCTCAGTGACCAAAAACCAAGGTGTTCCTTTACCATGTCCGTAGCGCTCCAGGACCGTAGTATCCTTTTAGGACAGCTGTCCCGACAGTGCTGGAATACCTAAGGCATTCCACTGATGACGTCTCTTTACTACGAAATATACATACCTACCCATTTTTTTTTTATTTAATAACAATTCATATCTAAGTAAAGTAAACGGAAGAAACCTTCAATTACTCACAACTACGGTTGCACATACGAGTACACATGCATATTATATGCACGCAGTCTACACTATGCTTACTTGCCTCACATTTTTCCACTTGTGTGCACACAGTGCATAATGGAAACATGCCTTGAAAGCAATAAATCCATTCGCAAACACTTCCTATCACTTACTTCGGAGTGGATACCCAATGGAATGAAAGGACGTTCTGTAGAAAAATGCTCCGATTATTTTATGTATTTGAGAGTATTGACTAGGACGCACAAATACATAGGCTATTATAGATTTAAGTTGAACAGATATGAAGATTTTTAGTCAGTATGACTAAAAATCCACTCTATTGTTGATTTTCACACATCCCCCACTTGTTGATATTAAAGCCTCCTGCAGACACACGCGATTAATCGCGCTGCGACAACGAGCCAAGCTAATTTCCACTCTAAAAATACTGCGAATGGACCGCGACATGTCGCCCCGCGCGATTAATCGCGTGTGTCTGCAGGAGGCTTAACACTCCAAAAAAAGGGAGCCACCATTTTGTCCCAGTTTAAAAAACTAATACTTAAATCAACGACCATTTATAACTAGACGCCTCATACACGATCTGACTAAAGAAAATTATTCTGTCAAGTCGCTGAGGTACGACGTAAGCGAGGGAGACGGGGTACTGCGTTCTGATTGGCTAATACTGCGTTCTGACTGGCTAACTCAAGGTCAGTGCGACTCGGGGACTCACAGGAGTGGTCGAGTCACGACGGTTATAAGATTTTTTACCTAATGTGTTGACAGACATCGGTCGCCTGTGATTAGGAGTCTAGTTATACAGGGTGGAATTTTGTAATGCCACCTGGAGGGAAAGTACTCTTAATACTGCAGATAGAAAATTTTACTCAAAGGAAACATTCCTTTATTTTTGAATAGAAAGCAAACTGCATTCAAAGATTTTCGAAAATTCTCTTCTCCCACACCCGGGAATCGAACCGGCTAAAATCGTAATCATAAGTATGTCGCGAAGGAGTCTGCATTACAAAAGATGAATGTTAGTTAAAGAGCTTTAACTTGACTCATTGAATTTGTAACTTCAGATTTCCTGGTTTTCCTTTCATTTAATTTATCATGTTTGTTAGAGAGATTTCATCCTTATAATTGACCCTAACGATCGATGCAATAAAAGTACAGGGTATAATTTTTTCAGATTTTAGCTGGTTCGATTCCCGGTGGACCGACGACATCGTGAGGCTCGCGGGCAACCGATGGATGCAAGTGGCGAATTGTCGTTCGGCGTGGCGGTCGAAGGGGGAGGCCTATGTTCAGCAGTGGACGTCTTCCGGCTGCTGATGATGATGATGATGATTCCCGGGTGTGGGAGAAGAGAATTTTAGGAAATCTTTGAATGCAGTTTGCTTTCCATTCAAAAATAAAGGAATGTTTCCTTTGAGTAAAATTTTCTATCTGCAGTATTAAGAGTACTTTCCCTCCAGGTGGCATTACAAAATTCCACCCTGTATATGGTCGTTGACTTAAATGCATTTACACAACTTTGTTTTGGTACTAGGCTCAATATTAAAATACGCTATACCAGGGGCCTAATCTGCTATTTTTATAAATTCGTCATTCCATCACGATCCCAGTGTCATTTTGCTGAAAGTTCGTAATCTGCTAAATTCATTAGTCGATCATTAATCCAATTTCTTAAATTTATTTTCTTAAGTAAGAATTGTAATGTAATGCATGAATGTAATTATTATTGGTTCATAAATAATTAATAATTCTAAACTTTTAAATACACACATCAAAAGTGTCTAGGGATCAAGCATTTTTATGCGGATTTCTTGAGATTGAGATGTGGCTTTGTAATAAAGGATGATGCAATTTTTGGGCCCACCCTCCAATAGCAACATGTAATACGTCGTTAGATAGGTATTTTTAAGCTGAACAAAAAATACTATGGCACCAAGTCTGAAATATTAGTCCGTTCTGAGATATGTTTGATTTAATATGGCAGGTTAAGAAACAAATAATGTTTTTTCGTAACATATTATTTAGTTATTGTGCAGAGAAGGAGGAGGAGAAGCTCGGTTCTAAATAATGACAGCCGGACAGGTCGATCTTTTATGTCAAGCCGCGCTTGCCGAGGTTGGTTTATGGATGGGTAACAATCTATCCGAGTTTTCTCCTAGCCTCAGAAAGCACTTAAAAGCCGTTGATTACGGCTGTCATTTGTAGATCTATGACAGTCGTTGCCTACTATAGAAGCTCGCTTTGCCGTTAACCACCTCCACTACGGAGATGGTTAACGGCAGGTTGAAAAGCGATTTTAAGCTGTTACTCCAAATATATTTCAACAATGCGTCCATGTCTTGTCGCATTCAGTCACTACACATAAAAGCTAGGTTTTTTTCTACATGGTAAAATTATACAAGAGCTAGTAGGTACAATTACTAAGGTACTTACTATTTCACACCAACTATGGTATTCAAAACTATTGTACCTGCAAGACCCGACTTTCTTCTGAAGGCACCTGTGCGCATCATTTGTGTCAATTCTTTGGTACCTAGCGTCAGATGCCATACCGTATGTCATGTGATCTAGAGGCGAAAGCCTTCCAGTACTATAAGTGGCGTGTGGAGCGGAGGCACAATGCCGGGGCGAATCTCCGCTACCTCTGACAAGTTGAGGCGCTGCGGGAAGAGCTCCGGCGTAATCTCATGGGGTATGGAGGGTACCTACGACTGTCGCAACCGAGGTTTGGCAACGCCGCAACCGCGGCGGTAAAACCCTTTGAGGAGTGTCTGACGCAGGTCCACACCGGATGTTTCGGAAGGTTCCTGTGTCGAATAGTGCGGTAAGAAATAGGTATGCCCGGGTGTAACCATTGCGAAAATCGCCCGGAGGTGCACACGATCGACCTTAAAGTGAAGGTATGCTTAGCTTGGGCGTGGCACCACTGCGGAGCCAGACGCAACCGTTTATTAAGAAGTAATCACCTCCTCCTAAGCAGTGATGGTAGCGATGGAGGAGGCGGAATACGTGAAGGAGAGGACAGCCTCCATCTTACGACACAACCGCTGCGGGAGACGCCTACGGTATTGGACGTCGCGAGGCGATTTTTGAACCACAGTAGTCGAGGGCATGCGGACGGCGAGTAAAGGATGACTCGCCGTCATGAACCATGCTCGGGTCAACTGCGCGTCGTGCTGCACGCGAGCTTCAAAGAGTTGTCAGCAATCTGACGGGAATCAAACGCCTGCCGAGGTTGCGAGACTGTCTAAACAAGTAACTGTGACCGTAGAACGTAAAGAGCTATTGAAGGGACACCGTGGATTTCAGTCAGTGCGTGTCTGGCAGTTCCTTCTGCTCCACACTGGGAAGGAGGATTCATTTGTAAATGTAAAAAAGGCTCCCCTTAGACGGACAAAGCTTGCCGGGGTCGCGAGACTAAGTGCTCAAACACGTTGACTAGCGGGCGCGGGCGCGGTCACAAAATATCAAACATATGGCGTAATATGGAAGTGTTCACGTCGAAATGCTAGCGGGCTACCTAGCAACCGCATCGCGCTTGCGCCCGCGCGTTCAACGTGAACAAGTACTAACGAGTAACCGTGGCCTCGGAACGTAAAGGGCTATTGAAGGACACCGTGGATTTTAGTTAGTCCATGTCTGACAGTCCCCCCCGCCCTGCCCTGGGAGGGAGGGCTCATTCGATGATTTTGCCATGTAAAAAAACCTTTTAGCTCTTATGTGTAGTGACTGAATGTGACAAGACATTGACGCATTGTTGAAATATCTTTGGCGTAAAAGCTTAAAATCGCTCTTCAACCTGCCGTTAACCACCTCCGTAGTGGAGGTGGTTAACGACTGTCAAAGATCTGCAAATCACAGCCGTAATCAACGGCTTTTAAGTGCTTTCTGAGGCAAGGAGAAAACTCGGATAGATTGTTACCCATCCATAAACCGACCTCGGCAAGCGCGGCTTGACATAAAAGATCGACCTGTCCGGCTGTCATTATTTAGAACCGAGCTTCTCCTCCTCCTTCTCTGCACAATAAATAAATAATATGTTACGAAAAAACATTATTTCGATACCTCCCACGTAAGTTGTTGTATCTTCAAAATTGTAATTTTACAGTAGGGAGTTTTAAAGATAAACACTCGCAGAAAATAGTCATGCTTCAATATATTCTTTTGAAATTTTGCATACACACATATTTTAAAGTAGTTTCAATTCTTGCCTAAGATTTTATTTTTAAATACCTGTAGTTTTTGAGATTTTATATTACATTTCATACAACATTCTAGAGTGTAGTGTTACCTCACATAAATGTTGTACAGGATACTTACAATCATTTACACTGGAAAACAATAGTTGCATTTAATTGTATGTGCTAAATACTATAGTGTTCGTTGGTATAAATTTAATATTTTGTGGCGGTATGTGTAATTAGGTATCAGGGTTTAGTAAAAACCATGTTTGTATAATAAGATGTTATTTATTACGAGTATTATCTTATATATAAAAATCAATTGCTGTTCGTTAGTCTCGCTAAAACTCGAGAACGGCTGGACCGATTTGGCTAATTTTGGTCTTGAATTACTTCTGGAAGTCTAGGGCAGGTTTAAAGGGTGAGGCGGTACGAAGTTTGCCCGGTCAGCTAGTAATAAAATAAATATTATCATTCTCTAAAGTAAATCTGAATTAGTAATAATTCAACATAATTAAACGATCTAAAAATTACTTTCTTCTGTTAACAGATAACAATCAAGGTTCTAGATTAATTATTTATTGATAAGATTAGTTTCAGTGAAAAACATGCTCAAAGACGCGGAGATAATTTGGCGCGCATTCAGGCCTCAACGATGAGTCCTCTGGACTTTGATTGTTTGCTTTCACGATTGGTATTGTTATTAGGAGAACTTGGGATCAAGAGCAGCGAAGCGAGCTCGGGACTTGTGGGCGCCCCGACACGGACAGGGTAGGTTCGAAGAGGATGGCGGGGTCTGTAAGACACCGCTTTTTTTCAAAAAAGTGAGACAATCAACTTGAAACCTCATTGGCACCACGGGTGGCTTCTGCCTCATGCCATCATGTAGCAATAAGCCTCTTTCTTTGTAGCGTCAAAACAGTGAAATTGAAAACTGATAACTTGCGTTTGTAATATAAAACACATAATTGACCATGAGGAGCATTCAGAATCTTCTGAAAATCGAAAGCGGCTGTGCAGATAGTCTGTCTGACCACCTTCTTGTATAATGTGACTCAACTGGTTGCAAGCTCTTTATGCGTGGTCACATACGTTAGTTTCGACAGATCCAGTATTTTTAAGAGGATGATTTGAATGCTTACCCCTTTGATCAGGAATCGGTATTCCCGTTGTAACATCGATGTATCCATCTTTTCTAGTGCCTTATTAACAACTTGGTCACTGACAGATTTAGTCCGTTTGAGAAGCAGTATGCTTTAGCTCTCGAGAAAGTTCAAAATACATTCCTCAGATACCTTTACAAGCACTTGTACGGGTTTTATTCTTTCTTGTATCCCACTAAATTTCTATTGGGTTGCTTGAATTTCAACTCTCTAGAAGTCAGACGGTCACGCGATCAGATGACTGTAGCACTTAAAATTCTTAGGGGAATCATTGATGATCCTGACCTGCATATTGTAATTTGCAATTTATTTGTCCCAGACAATTACTGTCGTGGCAGAAAACACCGCTTACTGGCTGTTCCATACTGCCGGACTGTTACGCACTATAAATCACCTATAATTCCTCGTACGTTAACCGCGATTAACGCTCTCCTGAACTCGGACACAGATCTTGATGTATTTGCGGATGAATGGAAGATGATACTGTCAGAATGTCTGAAATTTTGTGAAATGAATGCGTGACTGTGGTAAATTAATTTTAAGGTGTAAATGTTATAGTTTAATTGGCTTTTGTATTATTGAATACTGTAATTGGCTTCGGCCGTTTTATTTAAATAAATAAATAGTGCTTAAAAATGTAATATTAGCTAATTCATTCGTCTCAGATTCATTAAAAGTAACTGGCAATGGAGAATCTGTAATAAACTGTAATAGTAATTTTCAATTTAAAAGTACCTATCTATTGCTAAATATACCTCAATTCGGCCCATGAGGCTAATCAGACATGGAAAAATTAAAAAAGCGGTGGTAACCTTTGCTCGGTAATGAAAATCTGAAGAGTTTAAAAACGCATATTGTTGTATGTAACTAAAAAAATATATTTTAGTAACGTAAAATATAGTATGTCAACATCCAATACATATTTGTGTATGCAATGCCGACGTAAATTGTCGTATGTATTACTTCACATATAATTTGTTATTTTTCAACAAGGTAAAGTGTTGTATGTGATGATACAACGCTGATTTAGTATCTTCTAAGCGACGTAAGTTGTTGTAAGTAATCTATACAACAGTTTACACCCTTTTGGTAGTCCGGGATGAACTGTCGTATGTCACACATACGTGACGCGAGCGCCCGACGCGCCCCGCGTTAACCGTTGCGGAGGTGGATACAATGTTATACGCCGCCGTTGTAATAATGATACAACTTTATACGTCTGGTAAATATACTTAAAAATTGCATTTTTTAATTTCTTTTACTCTTAACACTTAAAGTAGGCAAAAATAGGCGTTTTAGTTTAAAAAACGTAAAACATGCATTTTGTGGGTTACAACAACTTACGTGGGAGGTATCGATTTGTTTCTTAACCTGCCATATTAAATCAAACATATCTCAGAACGGACTAATATTTCAGACTTGGTGCCATAGTATTTTTTGTTCAGCTTAAAAATACCTATCTAACGACGTATTACATGTTGCTATTGGAGGGTGGTACCAGATTTCATAGAAACCCTGGCATCATCCTTTATGATTTTATAAATTTATATGGATCCTTTTTGGTGCATTTCATAATTTGAATCAGGAACTGTGAATCAAATTCGAGTAAAAGATGAAAATCAGCTGTCAATATTTTCCCTATAAAAACATACAACGCATTGAAGACATTATTAGTGCTACTGTTTCCCTACTACTGATTAAAACCAACGTTATTATGGAGCGGCGACGTCATTTAAGCAGGGAAGAAATGCTCAGAGCCGTGGGAATGATAGAAGCTGGTTCCCGGCAACGTACTGTGGCTTTAGCTCTGAATACAAGTCAGAGTGTTATCAGTTGACTTTGGACACGTTACCGAAGCACTGGTACCGTGGCTGAGCGCCATGGAGGACGGTATCGCTGCACCACACGGAGACAAGACCGATACATTCAAATCTTAACTCGAAGAGCTCCAACAATAACCGCCATGATGTTAGCCGTGAGGCTTCATCACTCTTCAGGGAACTTAATTAGCGACCAAACAGTCAGAAACCGCTTGCATGAAGTGAACCTTCATTCCCGAAGACCGCTACGGGTACCACCTATAGCAATGCACAATCGTTAGGATTCGATATCAATGGGCTCTTGAACACAGAAATTGGGCAGAAGAACAATGGCGTTTCGTGTGCTTTTCTGATGAGTCTCGTTTCGGTATGAGACCGGATACAAGACGTATACGACACTGGAGAACCCCTGGACGCCAACAGCGATTAAAATCCTGCCAGGAAGTCCATCCTTATAGTGGTGGAACCATCATGGTATGGGCGGGTATTTGGATCGGCGGAAGAACTGAGTTGATTTGGATCAGAGGCAACCTCAACGCTCAAATTTATGCTGAGATGATTGTATCAGACGTCATCGTTCCTCTACAAGTGCAAATCGGACCCTTATTTCAGTTAATGCATGATAATGCACGACCGCACACCGCAAGAGTTGTAAGACAGACTCTCGCCGCAGCTAACATCAATGTCCTGCCCTGGCCTGCTCAGTCGCCAGACTTGAATCCGATTGAGCATGCATGGGATATGCTACAGAGAAAAGCTCTGCCGAATATGGAGGGTATCCAGTCGCAAGAAGACCTTTTTTTGTTGTTGCAACGAACATGGGCGGCCATTCCACAGCGTGATTTGGATGAACTCATTTTGAGTATGCCAAACCGATGTACTTGTGTTGTTAGTGTTCGCGGTAGAAACACGGATTATTAATTGTTTAAGTTACCCAATAAAATTTTAAAGAAAACTGTTATTTCAGTCTTTTTTTCGAACTTTTGTGTTAGTGGTTCAAATGTCAAAAATCCCTTTATTAGGAAAATGGCAAATTTCTTTATTAATGCAAAGGTGACTTGGTTTATCGTTACTGTGACAAACGAAAACACTTTATTTGATGAATCCTTAAAGAAAATTTTAATTAATATCAATCAGGAGAAAAGTTATTGCAAAAATATATGTTGATCCCTAGACACTTTTGATGTGTGTATTTGCACACCATGATAATATGGTAAACATGTTAGCACAACTCCATGTACTGTTTATAACACCTTGCATGCATTGTATTGTATGTACAGTTACACACATGTTTGAGCGAATAAAGAATCTGAATCATTGGTCGGTCAATGGTCTCGTAATACAATTGTATAACAATGACATTAATGAACATTTATGCAAGTCTGATTTAATTTGTAATTATGTTTTTACAAAAACTTTTAGAGACGGCACGTTCAGCGCAGTGGCTGAGCGATTGGACTGCTGCGCCGCGTGTCGCGGGTTCGATTCCCACACGGAGCAAATATTTGTATGATCTACAAATAGTTGTTTCCAGATCTTTCATTTTTGTAAGTCAACAGGAAATGTCCTTCAGACTAAACAGCTTTTGCTAAAACGCCATTCCTATACATGTTATAGTGTAGCTGGGCTCTATGAGTTCCACATCAGGTGTGCCAAATCTTCAATTTTTATACGTTAAAAGAGAGTGCTCATCAAGCTGAACAACTCTTGATATGACGTCATTCCTATACATGTTATAGTGTAGCTAGTCTCTTGGCTAGGCTCTTCCACATCAGGTGTTCCAGATCTTAAAAATTATTTTCGCAGCAGAAAATGCTCATCACTTGAAACAATTATTGCTATGGTGCCATTTTTGTATCTGTTATAGTTTAGCTGGTCTGTTGCGGTTCTGCATCAGGCGTTCAAGTTTTCAAGATAAATTATAGCATATGTGTTGCCCCGACTTAATATCTATACGACAAAAAATAAATCATTCAAATCCGTCCAGCAGTTCCGAAGATTAGTGTACATACAAACAGACACACAGACAAACAGATAAACAGACAGAAGTTTTTTTTTGGATTCGTGCTCTATTACTGTTTCTAAGCCCCCCTCAATTTTTTTTTAATATATTCAATGTACAGACACAGTTTTTTTACTGTTTTATTATATGTGTAGATATAGATAAAATCAATCTGAAGTTGTAAGCAGTTCGTAAATAGCAAAAAATATTTTTACGAGATTACCATTTTGTAAGCCATTTCTTTCAATGGAGTGTCAGTGGTTGACCATTGGAAAGTCTGATGACGTCAATATTTTATATTAGATTACCAAACTTGTCAAAATCAAAAATTATGAAATAAAATATGGACCATTCTGACACTACTGTAATCGCAGACTTAGACCCAGGAATTACAAAACTAAACATTGTGAGTAAAAGCTTTTGAATCGTTATCCATTACAGTTTCACGCTGCTCTTAAGCAGAGCAAAAAACAAGAAATAAAAACAACAAAAGCGATACATAGGCAACTGTGAAGCAATAAAAATCGTTCCTTTTCGCCCAATGGTCCGAAAACTTGTATTGTTGGGGAAAAAAAAAAACAAGGAATTTTCTCAAAGTTTTTACGGCGCCGCGTTTGTTTTATTGTATTTTTTTGGTTTATTTTTCTCATTAGCAAAGGATTATTGGTTCATGCAATTTACTCATTTATTCGTCTGAAATGTGGTCCGGCTCGAACCATTTTCTATAGATTTCTGGTGGCCTACCATGAACTGTTAACGCGATCCAGTTAAGGCTGTGGGAAAGAGATGGCGCTGGACGACTTGTATAGCTCTGTCTCTTTCCCACAGCCTAAACTGGATCGCATTAAGAGCTCGTGGTAAGGTCCATGGTTACTATAAGCGCGATATTAAACATACCTGTAAAGCAACGAAAATCAGTTCTTTATCGCTCAATGGTCAAAAAGAACGTCTTGTTAAAAATACATCAAAAAATTTTTATCGGTTTAAACGGCACAGAACTCGAAAGTTCAAAACTATTCATATTTTTAATGGTTTATTTTTCTCATTAGCAAGGGATCGGTTCGTCCAATTGGCACCTCGTTTTTAAGCCTGAAATTCGGTTCGGTTCGGAGCAATTTCTACAGAGTAATGGCGTCTGACAGGTTCGATTTGTTTGAAACTTGCAGGTAGGTACGGATTTTATAAATGGCTGCTTGCTGTTTGGTGTACGATTAATCGGAAATGAAAGGCTGGAGAACTCAATTTGTTTGAGGAGTTTATTGAATCATAGAATAGAAATGATTGGATTCCACGAGGTGGTTCTTCATATTTAGAGATAAATAGTAAAATAGGCTTAATAACATTTGATTGACACTACTAATCGCTTAATAATAAAAGTAGCATTTATAAAGATATCAAATGTGCAGCAGAACAGTCTTTTCCCTAATATGTTGAGGACGGCTTCTTGTTTAACCGGACGCTGCTGAAAATCTTTAATTTATCTGAACTTCACAACCCAGAAAGTGCATGGTAATAATCCAGCCTAAGTGCTTGATTATTTAAAATACTGTTTTAGCCTTTCACAGTTTTATACTCATTTTAAACTGTCACTTACGGTATATCTTCCGTGATTATTCAATATTTATATTTTTTGACTAAAGTCAATCAGCGATCATAAGGCTTGCGTCAAAATATCGGGAGCTCAGAATAATAATATTAAACAATAATGAAAGATATCCCGTAAGTAAAAGTTTCTAGTTGGTCATTTTCTAGCTTCAATTTTATAAACCAACGATGGTTTAAAATGTTCCCGCGTTCAAAATTACTTACAGTGGTTCAAAATCAAGGAAAGAAGCCTTCCTAGTATTACAGGCTTCGTTTCTAAGACCCAGCCACCCGTGAGAGCCGCAAAGTGCTCGGAACGTCTAGAAATATGAAATGTTCAGAACATAAACGAAGCGCAGTATTTTTCTGGAAAGTTATTTCAAATCAAGGGCTTGGAGGAATTGATTTGGATTTTTACTTAGTGTTGTCATTGATTTTTGTGTTGAATTTACCTACTGTCGGTGGCCATTTTCTTTTTGATTTGTCTAATTTTTGAACTCGTGAGAAGCCTTCTTTTTTCGTGAGTGGCATCTCACGGTCGACCTAAAGGAGATTGCATGCTGATTTACTGGACAATTGTGTTGTGCCTTGTTCGACGGTTTCCAGCCAGGGGCTAAAAAACTAAGCAACCACACGTTAAAGGCAGCCCCTGTGGGATACTAACATCGGTCAGGAGAAGCCGGGGCAGACCACTAGTTTCAAATGTATCAACGTAGTTATGTAAGTATCGCTTTAACATGACCGTATAATATCCCTTTCATACAAGTAAATTATATTATGGCGAATTTCGTAAGGACGGGCTCAAGATGGATCTTTTCAATATTGCTCATAAAGTATAATAATGTGAGCTATACAAGTTTATGTATTGAACAACATGATCCTAAACAAATTTTTAGAATAACATGTCTTGGGCCCTTCCGAATTATTGTACTTAGTACATAAAATGATATTTATGAGCCTCTTGCTATTTGGAAAATATTGTCGTATAAAGAAAACAGTCTATCTTTACAAATTACACAATAAACGCCTAAAATATTTTATACAAGCTGTTGTGGTTTCACCCGCTACAACTCGAAAATTATCGCACGGGAATATCTGGATAAAAACAATATGATTGTGTTAATCCAGATTATTAACTGTGTACCAATTTTCATCCGAATCCGGTCAGTAGTTTTTGTTGAAAGAGTAAGCGCTGATGTACACGGTCGCGACCGCGCCGCCATCGCGCCGCCGCGCCGTCGCCGCGCCGCCACCGCGATGTCATTCTCTAGTGTTTTATTTAGGTATCTAAATAGAAAAAGAGGTTTCTCATTTCGACTGTATATTTATGTTTTTTTTTTTGTTTGTTCGCGGATAGCTTCTTCGTTTATGAACCGGTTTTGATGATTCTTTTTTTTGTTGGAAAGATGATAAATTTCAAAGGTGGTCCCGTGATATGGAAATTAGAGTTTGATGATGGAAGATCAGAGAAATCGATTTCCACTCGATTTCTCTGATAAGAAATATCTTCATTCCAACAAAAAAAGAATCATCAAAAACCGGTTCATAAACGAAGAAGTTATCCGCGAACAAACAAAAAAAAAAATACGGCCAAAATGAGAAACTTCCTTTTTCAGATAAATCAAACACTAGCGAATTTGCATCGCGGTGGCGGCGCGGTAGCGACTGTATTCACAGCCTAGAGGCGCGGTGGCAGCGGCGGCGCGGCGGCGGCGGCGGCGGCGCGGCGGCGCGGCGTCGTGTACATTGCTAACAAACACAATGATGAATGACAGCTGTCATTGACGAGCGAACTACTGCTCCCAGTTTTTGCGTATTTAAAAAATATAATCATGGCCCAGAAGGCCCTCGAAAGTGTAGTGCGCGACCTACATAAAGTAGTTAGTGATCTCGCGACAAAAATCAGTGCTCTCGAGTGCAAAATTACTGAGCAAAGCAGTATTATAATCAAGCAAGAGGCATCCTTGAAGCTGTTAACATTGGCTATTGAGGGTACACCGAAAGCTGTCTCTCCGAATCTATTGGATGCAGTTGACAGCTGTCAAGAGCAACCAGCGCTTCCAGCGACTACGCAGCGTCCTATGCGTCAAGCGCGAGTTAATTCTAGCGCTAAAGCCAAAAGTGGATACGCAGCCGCAGCTGTAAAGGCAGCCACTGTTAAATGAAGAAACAATGGTAACGTAGATGTCACGAACAACTTGTCCAAATCATCTGTGACGGTTATGACTGCAAATCCTCATCTACCCGCAACAGCACCATTATCATCGATTGAGTGTCGGGCCACGAATTCAGCGGAAATGTGTACACTTGCCACAGGAGATAATCGCTACGAAAACATTACCTCTGATGAAGGGTGGCAACCGGCGCGCAGAGCACGTAATTCGAAACGGCGAGTAGTTACTGGTAGTGGGAAAGAGGATGACGTGCTTAAAACGGTTGAAAAGCTCAAATATTTGCAGGCTTGGTCATTTAAGCCGGAGACAACGGAGCAAAACGTGCTCACCTATTTGAAAAAGCTCCAAGATTGTGATCAATATATTGTGGAGAAACGTTTAATTAAAACTACTAGGCACGCTGCTTTCGTAATCGCCTTTCCTGAGAGCTTAAATGAATGCATAAACTCGCCGACGGCGTGGCCCGCAGGAGTGAAGTTGTCTGACTGGTTTCCGAGGCGTCCCCGCGGGGAGCGGGGGGACACGAGCTCCGAGATTCACACCGGCGACGGCGCATCGACAGTCGTTGGGAGTTGCTCCCAGTGAACACCGTACCGTACGACAAAATGGGAATGATTTACAGTGTCGATGTCGGTGCGCTAATACTACGTGCCATTTTTCAAGGGATGTCACCGATACCAGTAATCTAAATACGAGTAGTTCTCATACGCGAACGTTAGGACTGACGTGCTCGAATGGTGTGAAAGTGGTCCAAGCTAGGGGCAAGAAGCACAAGTGCTCTTTAGATTTATTGTACCAAAACGTTAGAGGCTTGCGTACAAAGTTAAAAGTGTTTTATAATAATATTTTAGGGTCTATGGTTGATTTAGTAGCTATAACTGAGACGGGAATTAATGACTCGATACATGATGGTGAACTGGCTCCGAGCGGATACACGATAATTAGATGTGACCGCACGGATGGCCGTAAACACGGAGGTGTCATGATAATCGCCACACCGCGCGGTGCTCTAGACTTGCGCAAAGTACCGCTGCCTGATAACACTAGCTTGAACCAACACCCGTTCGAAATCGTTTGTGCGACTGTATACCGTCAAAATGTTTTTCTGTTTTTGTGTTGTGTTGCGTATATTCCACCTAAGACTACAGACACGGAATATATGTTTATGTTCCATTTGCTGGAGCAGTTATGTGTTAGTTATGACAAAGTTGTTTTAGTAGCTGATTTCAATATGTATTCAACTAGCCAAGATATACAATGTTACTATGAATACTTTGTAACCTTCTGTGGATTTCGCCAAAGTAACAATATTCTTAATTGCAACAATCGCACGCTTGATGTAGTGTTAACGACGTTGCCCGTAGGGGAGATTGTCGTAAATGAGGAACGTGACGAGTGTTTGTCTTGCATTGACCCGCAACATCCGCCGCTACGAATAAGTATAAGTCGTGAACGGGAGACTTCTAGCCTTAGTTACACTGTACCTCAGACTTCAACCTCCCTTCCACGATGGAATTATACCAAAGCGAACTTTCATTCTTTGTACTTGGGACTTGCAAGGGTGGACTGGAAGCACCTGTATGGAGCTAGTAATGCCGAGGAAGCATATAGGATATTTTATGAAATATTTTACAAAATTTTGGATGATAGCACTCCAAGAAAGACCGCCAAGGGTGGCTGCTTTCGTTACCATTACCCTGAATGGTTCACTGCTGACATAATAGGTCATATTAAAAAGAAAGCTTTGTGGCACAAATCCTACAAGAGGACTGGTTCAGCCAGCGACTATGGACATTTCTCTCACTGGCGTTCTGTTGTCAAAGACAAAATCAGGTGTGCATACCATGATTATCAGCAGCGCACGGAGCAACAATTTGTGAAGGAACCAAAGTCTTTTTGGAGTTTTATTGGAGCCAAGCGCTCCAAGCGAAGTAGACGGAAAATCACAAAGAATGGTGAACCGTTGCCAGAGCATGAGTGTGCTCGAGCGTTTGCTGACTACTTTCATTCGGTTTACGGGGAGGTGGTGCCGCGGTTGGATGCGGCTGCCGCTGGGCAGACAGCGCCTGAGCGCGGCGCCCGCGTTCACGTGGGGCAGCTGTCACTCAAGGAGGTGGACGCTGCGCTCGCGCGCCTTAAGCCCAAGCGTTCGGTCGGGCCAGACGGGGTGCCACCCTTCGTCGTTAGGGACTGTAGGAAAGTGCTGGCTCGGCCGCTCAGGCATTTATTTAATTGTTTTTTACAAGAATGCTCGTATCCGGTAGGCTGGAAACTGACTAGGGTTACTCCAGTACCGAAAGGGACTTCAAGCACGGATGTCAGTGGATATAGACCAATAGCAGTTTTGTCAGCATTTGCTAAAGTCTTCGAGTCTGCGCTGTGTGCAACTATTCACTCGCAAGTAGCCCCACAGCTCAACGACGCACAACATGGTTTCCGTGTAGGCCGTAGTACAAATTCCAATTTGATGTGTTTTTTAAATCAGGCCACCACAGTGCTGGACTCGGAGGCTGGTGCACAACTGGATGTTGCCTATTTTGACTTCAGGAAGGCATTTGACAGTGTGGATAATGACATACTTTTAAGTAAATTTGCGAGGGTCGGTTTTACCCCGGCCCTTCTAAAATTCTTCGCTAGCTACTTAGGCAGCCGCAAGCAAATTGTGGAATATGCAGGTTACACCTCGGATCCGTATTTCACCCTTACGGGGGTAAGTCAAGGTTCAAATTTAGGACCTCTAGAATTTATAATTATGATAAATGACCTTCCTGAAGTCATTAAAGACGCCAGCTGTTTGTTATTTGCTGACGATCTGAAGCTATACTTGCGGATCGTGGACGAGTCATGCTGCGGTATGCTCCAGCGAGACATAGATCGGGTGGCAGCGTGGAGTGAAGAGAATAAGTTATTCTTCAATGTGACGAAGTGTAGCGTAATGTCCTTCACGCGAGCCGTGGAACCCCGACGACATGAGTACTGCATGGGAGGCCACGCCATACCGCGAGTGGATGTAGTGAGAGATTTAGGGGTCTCTTTTTCCGGAGATCTATCGTTTCGTGCTCATGTTGTACAGGTATGCAAAAAAGCTTTTAAAAATCTGGGTTTTGTCATGCGTGAAACCCGTGATTTCACTAATATGGCAGCAGTGAAAGCACTTTACAATGCATTGGTGCGAAGCAATTTGGAAACTAGTGCTATCATCTGGAATCCATATGAAGCGAAGTATTCTCAGATGTTGGAAAAGATGCAGAACAAGTTTACCCGATACCTATATTGGAAGCAGTATGGAGTCTACCCCTTCTATCCACTTATGTATCCAACTCTCTTTGTGATAGGAATGGTTGGGTACTATAAGTTGGAAGTAAGGCGTAACCTTGCTCTAGCTAAGTATGTATTTATGGTTTTTCGTGGGATACTTAATAATCCGCAAATATTGGCATCGTTGGCATTGCTTGTTCCAGACAGGAGGTTACGATTGGGACCGAGGCAGGCACTTTTTAAAGTTTCGTCTTCCCGTACAAATTTATTAAGGTTCGCACCTATGGTTCGCGCAGTAGGAATACCGAATAGGGTCTCTCGGCGCTTAGACTTATTTTCTTGCTCTTTGGCGGAATTCCAGAGGGTGACACTTAGTGAGTTGACCACTACGTAACGTGTACTTCTACCCAGACCCGTTACTTGGGACTGGGCAGACAACTAATCTATGACTACTTTTGTTAGCTTGGGTATTACCTGTAATAGCAATTGTATGTGTTATTGAAATAAATAAATAAATAAATAAATAAACATCCATCCAAATAAACTTTCACGTGTATAATATTAGTAGGATTAGCAAATATAGGTGTGTGCAACACTTTACTTTGCTAATGTTAAATAATTTTCATCTTAGTTATTATCTTAAAAAGATGGCGTTGGAAAAATATACGAGATTTTCACACTAAGATGCTTCTATTATGACCTCACAATAAAACAACGAGATGTTGTTTTCACGATAGAGAGTCTTTCTGAGCGTCCCTTCACCCTACTCTGAGTACCCCTTCGTGATCGACGAATGGATGTATCGAGATCGAGGTAAGAACTGAAAGGGATCGGTGTGTAGTGTGAATTAAATTAATTATCTGGCAATAAAAATATTGGATTATGATCATCAACGTTTTTGTTATTATACCGCTCGCGATCACAATGTTCTTCAATATTTAATGAGCTGATGTGTAATGGTGTTGAATGCGAATCTACAAAAAAAGAAGAATCAACCCGACCGGGGTCCTGAATTATATTTCTTCAACTTTTTGTAATTTTTTTTTTGTTTCAATTGCGCCTTTTTCATATTATTTAATGCATAATTCATTTTCGCATTAAGCTGATTCTGTCTTAACGCATAGTTATTTATATGGTCAACCCTGTTAATGCTATCATTTATGGCAGTATGAAATAAACGTTCTTTAGCAGACATTAGCATGTGCGACTCGTAGTCTTTTTTATTTTTTTATCGTGGTAAAATCATCAAATGAGTCCTCCCACCCCGGGCCGGGCGGGAGGGACTGTCAGACTTGTACTGACTAAAATCCACGGTGTCCTTCAATAGCCTTTATGTCCCGGGGTCACGGTAATGAGATAAGTCCCGCGACCCCGGCAGGCTTTGGCCAGCATGGCCGCAACCAATGCCGGGCGCGAGAGGTCTCCGCCTATCGCCGCCGTGAGGACACGTCGGTGCTCTGCCCAAGCGGGGCAGTCTTGCACCGTATGCTCTACTGTGTCCTCCGGGCGATCTTCGCAGTGGTGATACCCAGGCGTTTCCTCCTTTCTCCTTAGACACAGGTACCTCCCGAAACTTCCGTGTCCGGTGAGGACCTGCGTCATGCGGTAGGTCAGGACGCCGTGACTCCTATCCAGCTACTCCTCAAAGAGGGGTCTTACCGCCGCGATTGCGGCGTGCCCGGCGACTCGTAGTCTTACAGTATACATTCCTTTTGAACCTTTCCTGTCTTGACGAGGTCTTCTCATCCTCTATTAAAATATTGCCTTTAACACTGTTTAATACAAACTACTATGCGTTGTTAAATTCTTTAGTAGTTAACCACAAAGGAAATCGTTTAGAGTTGTCGCTTCTTCTTTTGCAATTATAAACCGCCTGCACTAAGGTACCTACTACTCTGATTTTTTTTTTCAGTCTTGTGAATTTTATCCACAATGTCAACGCTAAATATTCATCTGTTATAACATACGACAATGAGCCATCTTTGCATGGTGGACATCCCTCCGTTGCGTACAAAGCGTTTGTCGTTGCTTTTATTGTGCGCACGGCTAAGTAGTGGAATTCATTTATAGACAAGTACACGTTTACACATTTCCACATAAGTAAAATCTTACTTCTCACGCCCATGTCATAGCTAACATGCTAAGGTCTAATTTCTTATTTACTCTCGGCTACCCACATAAACCATCCACATTGCAACCGTTTACGATCAATCTATTTCCTTAAATGGCGATAACGAGCTGATAGTGGGTACCATTTGAAACGATGCGTGCTCATTGGAGATCTCGTAATAAAACCCCAAAGGGACATTAAGGAACCAATCTTGAATTATGTTGGGCTAGAGGAAATATGAAATAAGATTTATGGGAAACATTTCTCAAATGCCACCATGCTCCGGGTTCCGAGTCTCTGATTGGTAAATCGGCTGTCAATTTCAGTCTCTGTGATTGGCTGGTGGAAACAGTAACAGCCAATTAAATCGCTTGTTTTGAAATTTGATTTCAGATTTCTATTGTAGACTAGCTTCTGCCTCTGATTTGCCCTAGTTTTGTGTTCCTTTAATGTTCCAGGATCCATACTGCCGTAGTATAAAGTATTCTATGTAAAACATTAAGATTATACAGTGTGTCCGGACACGAGTTAGCGATACTTGAAGGGAATATTATAGACTCATTTTCATCGACAAAACTGCTTTTAAAAATATTCTTACTCCAACACCTCGTGAATGGCGGCCATTTTAGTTTTTTGATTTGTCGAACTGGGGTATGTACAATAAAATGCAAATATCTTTGAATCCGAGAGACCTACGTATATGCAAATGACTTTATTGCAAAGTTAAATGTTAAGGCTTTCAAAAACTTGCAAAAGTTTTCTAAATAATATGTAGAAAAAAACCAAAATACGTGGGCAAACACAAAATTGTACACAAAAATTACTGAAGATTTTCACATTTTAAACTCTAGCTCGAAAAGTACCCCTGTATTTTGCTTAGGTTTTTGCATTAAATTAAAAGTATTTGAGTCAGGCTATAAAATTATATCAAAATTATCACTCTACGTTAAGTATTTTAGGAGTTATTCTCACTTGAATATAACCCTTCCATAGCACATGTACCACCAATGTCACAGAAGCTGCATTCTTTGGGCGAGCTAAACCGTTTCAACGTAAATTTATGAGCTGGTATTATTAACCACCCTGTAAATGATCCCAACGAATCACCATTAAACAGAAATAATAAATTTTTTTTAATTTATGAATTCGTTTTCTTTGAATAAATTCAAAAAATGGGCCATTTCAGATTATAGGTGATTCGTTGGGATCATTTACATGGTCGTTAATAATGCCAGCTCATAAATTTACACTGAAACGATTTAGCTCGCCCAAAGAATGCGACAACTGTAATATTGGGGTAAATTCGCTAAGGAAGGGTTATGTTCAAGTAAGAATAACTCCTAAAGTACATGACGTAGAGAAATAATTTTGATATCATTTTATAGCCTAACTCAAATACTTTTAATTTAATGCAAACACCTAAGCAAAATACAGGGATACTTTTCGTGCTAGAGTATAAAATGTAAAAATATTCAGTAATTTTTGTGTACAATTTCGTGTTTGCCCGTTTTTTGGTTCTTTTTTCATATTATTTAGAAAAATTTCGCAAGTTTTTGAAAAGCCCCAACTTTTAACTTTGCAATAAAGTCATTTGCATGTATGTAGGTCTCTTGGTTTTAAAGATATTTGTATTTTATTGTACATACCCCAGTTCGACAAATCAAAAAACTAAAATGGCCGCCATTCGCGAGGTGTTGGAGCAAGAATTTTTTTTAAAGCAGTTTTGTCGATGATAATTAGTCTACAATATCCCCTTCAAGTATCGCTAACTCATGTCCGGACACACTGTATAATAATTATTTATTTAATGACAACAAAGGTCCAATGGTTAGTAATACTCGTAACTTATCTACTAAGGGTTAGTAACACTTAAAAACTATTCATTACCCCACCAAAATCCCACCAAAAACATTTCACGTAAAATGTTGCCAAGACGACCAGATTAAGCTGTCTACACACCGAAGCCGGCCGGTCCGCCGGCATAAGCCGGCGGGCAAGGCCTGATTTTGACGGCCGGCGGCATGATTTTGCCGATTTTGCATTGTTCAATCAGGCCTAGCCGGGCCGGCGCGCTTCGGTGTGTAGACAGCTTAAGGTTTGCCCAGTGAAAAAGATATCAGATCTCATGTAGAGCCAAGCTTCTGAATCTACACGGCCTAACTCTACCGACCCTAATTTCACAAATTCTACATATCAGTAACAATTTATGGCTTCGCCATTTCGCTACCGTCATGGAGGTGATGCGAATATTTAGTTTCTGAAGTAATTAACGAAACAGCCAACCCATACATTTTTACTGATATGTAGAATTTGTGAAGTTCTTGGCAACATTTTACATGAAATGTTTTTGGTGGGATTTCAGTTCTTTTTGTAAGTTACTAGGCAGTCTTTTTAGTGTTTATTTTTATCTTCTTTTTTTGGGGTTTATTTCTTGTACATCAGCAGTACAGGTTTTCATAGTCCATTCTCTGTATTTGCCTTTTTTCTTTGATAGTTTACTAATTACCGTAAGCGATAAATCAGGGCGATATTTCACTCTTAAGCGATATTCAATTATAGCTGACTGTTGTGCTTTTATACCTAACTTTATTATTATATCTTATCGTATTAATTAAGTACTTACAGTCAATTTTCTCACCTCGTCGTCAAAGGGCGTAAATAACTGAGACCTACCATGAGACTCTTGATTAAGCCGGAGGTTCTTGTAAGTACTTATGAATAGGTTTTCTAGTATTTACTATCTACAGTCCCGTGTAAACTTTTAATAGTTTAAAAAACTAAAAACACGCTTTTAGCACACACTTAAAATTATACTTTTTAGTCTTCTTATTATTCAAACTTAATTTACTACTTATCCGCCACCTTGGGACGGCCGCCATGTTGGGTTTAGGTCATGTGATAATTTTTTTCGTATCCCATTCAGCAAACCCTTTCGTTTAATACCCATGGGGGTGCATTTCAAATAGCAAATCCGCCATCTTGGATGTCCGCCATGTTGGATTTAAGTCATGTGACTACTTTTTTCGTATTCCTGACAGCAAACCCTTTCATTTGATACCCGTATCATGGGGATGCATTTCAAATAGTCACGTGACTATGTTTTTCGTATTCCTGACAGCAAACCCTTTCATTTGATACCCATATCATGGGGGTGCATTTCAAATAGCCTGTCCTCCATCTTGGATGGCGGCCATATTGGATTTAAATCACGTGACTTTTTTTTTCGTATTTCTGACAGCAAAACCTTTCATTTGATACCCATATCATGGGGGTGGATTTCAAACAGCCAGTCCGCCAATTTGGGGAGGCCGCCATATTGGGTTTGTAATGACGTTTCTTAGCTTATCATGTATTGTCTTCAGAACTCAGAGCGTGTGCAAAATTTCATCCTAATCAAAGACCGGCAAGTGGGTCAAATTAAGATTCTAAGATTTTCTTACATAGTTACAAGTGAAGCTAATTTAAGCGTGTTAATGAATGTTTATTTATTAATTAATAATGGAAAAAATCCAAATGTCAACATTTAAAAAAAGATTAGGTTTTTGACGAATTTGATAGTCGCATATTGCAGCAAAACGGTTTAATGTTTTCACATAATTTTCCAAAAGGCTTTACTCTTATGATTGGTCTCTATGAAACTTTGTTGTAACAAGATGATAATATAATAAGCTTTAACTAAACATTTTAAGTCAGTTAAACTCAAAAGTGACGTGTAAAATCCACCGTTTAGCAAAATTTTTCGTATCCCGAAAGTTTATGAGCAACGAGCTCCAAAAGACGTCATACCAGAACTTACGATCCATAAATCATGGGCACCAAACGGTAATTGATTTGGAAACTTTAGGTACTTTTGGTACCAATAAACTAAAAGTGTCTTTCGAGCCGCCATCTTAGTTTTAAACAGCTTTACTGTATACATTTAGAAGTTCGCTTTGAGTACGGTGCCCCCAATCGTGTCTGAAGTGGGACTGTCCCGTATCTGTCATTGGTAACTTTTCTTTTATCGAGTTACTTTTATTGATGCCTATTCCAGTTGGAGTGAGATTTGTTTTCGACTTGTTATGTTACAAAGTTTGTCCTTTACTGACGAGTTTGTTCGTATTTACATGACTTGGTATTTTTCCTTTTTGTGTAATAATTTATGGTTTTGAATATTTGTCAGTCATAAGGAAAATGGCTGCGCCCGCCGTTTCTGTTTTCACTCACTGGTCAGACTTTGGTAGAATTTGGCTGTTTAAAAAATCAATTGGAATACGTCGTCATTATCTACTAGTATCAAAGAGACACAAGGACTAACTTTTTGCACGATGTTTCTCCATCTAGCTACAAAATATTCTTTCATCTTTTATGGAATTGTTTAAAGAAAAATTGAAGAAGAAATTAGTTGACACTTTACGTGACTAGAAAACTGTACTTAAGCAAAGAATAACATTGTCATGTAAACTTAACACAAATGCGGACAACACTTTACCCTTTTTGTATGTCTATGTAAAATTAAAATTATCCGTTCATATTTCACAAAACATGGTGTTATAGCTACATCATGATAACCAGTACATACAGCGGTAATTAGTTGCTTAACTTTACTAAAGCGCTGAGCTAATTTTCACACAGGCAGAAATTTTAAATGAAAACATACACAAATTGACCCTTATTTACTTCACAAAGTGACACTTTTTGAGTGATATGATCAGCTTTGGAGATATCGGTATGTTGAGAATTTTTTTTCTCTATTTGAAAAGTAGATAATACACCATTTTAGTTGATAAAACGTCGTTCTGATATAAATGTATTTGTTGTTTTAATTCAATATGTTGTCCAGTGATGAACCACCTGATCCCATATCAGGAGAAACATCGCGTCGAATAAATAAACCACACAGATCACCGACCTCCGCTTACTCTAAACGTTTGTTTACTGAAATATCTCCGTCATACTTAACACCCGAAGAAAGACCAAAGAGACGACATTTAACCGAATCTGTCGAAAAATCTCCGCCGGTAATAGTGAATGCCAGTAACTCGAACGAAGAATACTACGATTTAGTTAATCAGGCGTCTGCATATGTAGCCAATAAATCCGCGATCATGGACATGACACAGCGGATTACGTCCATTGTTTCTTTGTTAGCCATACGGTCATCTTCCAATGAAGCGAAGTTAGCCAACATTGAGCGCGAATTGGATAAAGTCAACTTAAATAATAATGTCAGCATTGTTAAGACAGATTCCAACAAAAATTCTTATTCAGATTCTCTGAAACTTCATCTGCCGAAGGTCGCTCCAGCGATGGAGCCGAGACCACCGCTGCCGTGTGTAATAGCATACCCCTCCAACGAAAGGTCAGCTAAATTCGCGACTTCCTCAGCCACTAAAGACGCGCTTAAAAAAGCGATTAACCCAACTGATGACGGTTTCCAAATAGTAGGCATGAAAAAAATCGCGAAATCGGGCGTTGATTTACGTGCCGCTTCTCGTTAACGACAGTCAAATAAGTACATAATTAGTAAATTCTAAGCTAAGAGTCTCGTACGTGTCCTATCACTAGAACATGCCAAGCTAATTAGTTTCGAACTTCACTAATTGCTCGATTAATTTTCACAGGACGCTCATAACTCGTGTGCTGTTGATGGGTCGGTTGCACAAACTTATTTAGTGTAGTTGATCATTATATAGACTAATGTAACTTGGAATGAAATGTAGGCGATTTTGGCATAAAAATGCTTTGAAAAATAAAATAAGACAGATTTGTTGCATAGGGTGTCGCTACATTTTGGCTCCCAGAGAACACGATGGACCATACAGTGGAAGTCTACCCCGCTTTTTTTTTTAGTGTGGTAAAATCATCAAATGAGTCCTCCCACCCCGGGCAGGGCGGGAGGGACTGTCAGACTCGTACTGACTAAAATCCACGGTGTCCTTCAATAGCCCTTTATATGGTCCGGGGTCACGGTAATGAGATAAGTCCCGCGACCCCGGCAGGTTTTGGCCCTCTAGAGGGGGGCCCCGTCTTGCGACGTTCGTCGCCGTGGGCGTCCACCACTGCGGCTGGGGCGGAGGGAGGATGCTGTCCTCTCCCTCACGCGGCCCGCCTCCTCCTTCGCGAACATGACTGCTTCGCAGAAGGAGGCGACCGCTTCCCACTCCGTCTCGCCCCGCAGCATGGCCTCGACCAATGCCGGGCGCGAGAGGTCTCCGCCTATCGCTGCCGTGAGGACACGGCGATGCTCTGCCCAAGCGAGGCAGTCCTGCACCGTGTGCTCCACCGTGTCCTCCTCATAAATAAAATTAATTAAAATTCATTGATATTATCAGTGACGCCGTTTTTCAAAAAAATCAACACCAACCAACTACAATAATTGTGTCCTAAAATCGTTAACAAAACATTCGCGTAAAACCAGATGCCCGTCCATTTTCTCACATTTTCCTGAATACCTAACTTCTTCTGCTTAATCTTAATGTCTACGACAAACGTAAGTAAACATTTGGTACCAAAGAGCTTTTGCCATTAATACATTTTTCCAGGAAAGCTTTTATTTTTCTGTGGCACAAAATAAATAAAAAAGATCAAGAGGCAAAGGAAATTGTAATTTTCTAAGGATAGCAGTTCTGTCAAGCATTTGTAATTACGAAATTAATGAAAAATATGTTATTTATTATTTACTTAATGAGCTATTATTGGTTCGCTGAAACATAATACCGATAAACAGCTTTGCGTGGTACTTACCTACGTTTTTTTTTAGCGTGGTAAAATCATCAAATGAGTCCTCCCACCCAGGGCAGAGCGGGAGGGACTGTCAGACTTGTACTGTAAAAATCCACGGTGTCCTTCAATAGCCCTTTATGTTCCGGGGTCACGGTATTTGTTAGTCCCGCGACCGCGTAGTACTAGCTTAACAGCACCTGCATGACCAATAGACGACGCGAAAAGAGGTCTAAAGGAAAGAATCGTAACAGGTTAGGGTCAAAATAATGCATACTTTGGCCAGTTGAATATCTTGGGCCCCCTCTAGAGGGCCAAAGCCTGCCGAGGTCGCGGGACTTATCTCATTACCGTGACCCTGGAAAGAAAAGGCTATTGAAGGACACCATGGATTTTAGTCAGTACGAGTCTGACAGTCCCTTCCGCCCTGCCCTGGGTGGGAGGACTCATGTGATGATTTTACCACGGTAAAAAAAAAGTCGAATGTTTTAATGGGTTACCGCGAACCTGTGACGCAAACGGCAATTTTTCGCATTCGGACAGCAGCTCCATCCAGGGCGAGAGGAGTTCCATAGCCAAAAAAAATGGACTCAAGTGGTCTTCTGTCAATCGTTCAAAACATTTAACAAATGGCAATCATTTGTCCCAAAACTATAGCAAAAGTTCCAGAGAGGGAACGAGTTGGCGCTAGACGACTTGTATAGCTCTGTCTCTTTCCCTCCACCAGGTTCTTGTAACAGACAGCAGTTATAATTATTGGCTCTTGAACGTAGCACACTGGTTTGAGGAGCTAAATTGAGTACCGTAGCTGAGACAAAATGGATGCAATGTTATATAATAAGCTATAATAAAATTCTTACTTTGAAACAAGGTACAAAAATGAATTCTCACTCAATCTATTGTTGTATCCTAATTACCTACTTCGCCCTATAAAAGGGCTAAACCGCTCACCACTTTTTCGCTAATTAATTCTTAATTACTGTTTTCTCTTAGAAACAATATATCACACCTATTACAATAACAACAAAAGATTTTGTATAAAACATCTTCCATTCTCTTAAAATGACTAAGGCCCCTCGCCCACGGGCGACTTTTTGTAGCGATGCAGACGCGATGCTGCGTAGCATCGATACAGACGCGAAGCGGTCGCTAGCAGTGTACCCTCGCCCACGGGACCAGAATCAGTCGCGATGCAAACGCAACTCGGTCGCGATGCAGTTACGACAATTCGAATTAAAACAATGATGATTAATTAATGATTCGACTGATTTCTGTGTTGCATTAATGTTCGGTTCCCACACCCGCGCCGCGCCACACTCCTTCCCCCCTCTGTTCTCTCTCGGAAGTCGTCCGACGCGGTCGCGCGTTTGTATCGATACAATCGCGCGTTTGTATCGATACAATCGCGATGCAGTAGCGCGTTGGTAGCGCGTTGCAAATGCGACTAACACGCGTTAGAAGAGATGCAGTCGCGCATTTTCTAAACGCGCGACTGCATCGCTACAAAAAGTCGCCGTGGTCGAGGGCCCTTAAGTATACTAAATGTAACAAAACCACATGTTTCTTGAATTAGGACTTGTTGCGGAAAGCTAGTGTCCTGCCATGACGTCACTGTGGGATCGAGATGGCGCTAGATGACTTGTATAGCTCTGTCTCTTTCTTACAGTGGAACTATTCTCGCTTTAACACGTCATGGTAGGCTCTCAGTACTCTTGGACGCGTTACACAAAGTGAGGAGATTCCCTAACCACACAAGCAGCTTGAGCCCTGTTCCGAATCTTCATCATAATCATCAGCGGGAAGACGTCCATTGCCGAAAACGGCCACCCCTTGGATCACTACGGCGACCAAAAATTCGCCACTTACCCGCGACACTCATAATGTCGTCGGTCCACCTAGTGGGAGGCCTGCCTACGCTCGGTCTTCCAGTTTGTGGTCGCACTCGAGAACTTTTGTTCCCCGTATGTTATTAGTTCTACATGTGATGGCTGCCTGTTTCGAAGCCTGTTCTCGATGCCGGTGTGCTATCATTTTTTTTAGTATTTTCAATAATTTTAAAATGCAAAGAATACGTCAAAAACTCGATTAAGCAAGATAATAATTAATGTAAAAGTATGAATTTAATAGTATCTAGATAATTATGGAGTATTTTGTTAAATTTGAAAATCGAATTCTTTACTTTACCTTTACATCATATACCTACGCGTGCTAGCAAGTTTTCGAGAACCGTAATATGATATTTTACAATCATGGTACAACTTTAGGAAGCCAAGCAAAAGCGGGTTAAGCCGCATGGCACAGCTACCCAGAGATAAACCTTCGTTTTCCTTTAATCCCTCGGTTAATTTTCATAGGAAGCCGTAATTCATGCGTTGGTCGTTGATTACGTTTTGATATTAAACTTAGTATAATGTATGACTTATATTTTCTGATTTAGTAGAACCAATTAGCATGGAAAGTGGTTATAATTGTCGCTCGAAGGACCATGTTGGGGATTTCTTCAGGTTGTTTTATTGGGAGATAAAATGAAAACCGGTCAAATGCGAGTTGGACTCGCGTGAAGAGGGTTCCGTACGATGTTACCTATCACGTTTTTTTTAATCTGACCCAAATTGGTACGCACAATATTGAGTGATTTACCATGTTATTTTAATATCATGGACTTCTTATAGGTTTTCCTATAATTTATAATTAGAAAACTAATTTCTGTATTTTTTTTTTAAATTTTAGGTTCAGTAGTTTCGGATAAAGGGGGGGGGGGGAATGGTCGAATTTCGTCTATTTTCTTGAATAACTTGGATAGTATTTATTTTAAAATTACAAAAAAAAATGCGTTTAAGATTGTCTCAACAAGACCTTTCATTTGATATGTCACACGATGCAGTTTTCAAAACTTTTTTTTTCATTTTCCCCTTCCCCCCAAAAATTACCTCCCACATACAGATTTCATCTATTCACGTCACACCTCTGTGCTTGGGTCACAGGAATTGATATGTGTACCAAATTTCAACCCAATCGGTCAATTATCTCCAAATCTACTAAGATTCGGAGATAATTGACTGTAAGCACGGTAATATAATGATAATTATACTGTGCTGTAAGCGACAGACAGACGGACACACGAGTGATCCTATAAGGGTTCCGTTTTTGTATTCGGACGTACGGAACCCTAAAAACGACAAATGGTTTTCAAAAAAATTGCATAGATATTATTAACGTCAACTGTCAATACATCAAACTTAGTTTACACTTGTGGGTAAACAGACGTAAATGCAAGGAATATAGTAAAATGTAATTTTTGTCAAACGTTGACCCACACTAGGAATTTCTTATGTAACATGGGTGCGTTTACAAACACTTAAAGTCACATACAACTTTAATATTAGGTATTTAATCAAAGGTGGCAACGAATTAATCATTCGGATATTCCAAATACTTTTATAGTTAGAGAATTTTATTGAATTGCAATCTATAGGCATTTATTGCCTATTTGAACACAAAATGTGGTCTTGGCTTTTGAACCGCAAAAAATAACACCGAATGTCTCAGTGGTAAAAAAATTGGATATTACTCTCCCATGTCCCCGTTCAATTTGATATACACTTCTCAGGACGCCCTATACCCCTACAAACAACAAATAAACAAAGACACAATAAGCAGCCATTTTTTAAACACCTTTCATCAACTTTATCCGGCGTAATGTTGAATCGACCAATTGGTTGGTTTTCAATTGTCGAAACAATTGTTAAAAAAATGGCCGCAGTTTGAGATTTATTAGATTATTTTATCTTTTGTAATTTTAAAGTGAAATCTCAAACAGGAATTTACACTGGTAAAACTTATATTTTATTTAACTATTATAAATTATGATACAACAATTCGTACGTTCTTCACATTTCATTGCTAATGAAATTACTCATGTCTAAATAACTTGAAACAGCGTTCGAATGCCACGAGAATTTAATGAAATATTTGAGTAGGTACGCCCGGCTAGATTTGGCCAGCGGTTATTAATGTGGAAGATGAATGTAGGTAGAATAGATGTTTCTGAAATGTGTTTGAAATATTTCAAATATTCGGCTCAATAAATCAAATATCAAGTATCTGTAGAAACACAGTGAATGCGTTTAATACATAATTCTGTATCGAAAAATACTGCTGGTATTTATTAATCGAAACAAAACCTTTAAAAATATAAAAAACCGGCTAAGTGCGAGTTGGACTCGCCCATGAAGGGTTCCGTAGTAGCAAGCATAGATTAGGGATATAATTATATTGAGATTAGTAAGTAATATACACAAACAATAAAAATAACTTTGTTTTTCATAGTGTTTGTATGAATGGCAAAGTTATATTTGCGGTTTTTGAAAATGTACTATATCTCAAAAACTGCTAACTGTATCTCATCCAAACCAATTTTCGTTGGAAATTTTTGTTGAGGTCTATATTATATATTTTTTTTAGTTTTATCATTCTCTTATTTTTGAAGTTACAGGGGGGGGGGGACACACATTTTACCACTTTGGAGGTGTGTCTCGTGCAAACTGTTTAGTTTAGAAAAAAATGATAGTAGTAACCTCAATATCATTTTTAAAGACATCCATAGATACCCCACACGTACGGGTTCGGTAAAAAAAAATTTGTTGAGTTTCAATTCTAAGTATGGGGGCACCCCCAAAATTTGTTTTGTTTTTATTTTTGTGTGAAAAGCCTAATGCGGTTGCACGAAATACCTACCAAGTTTCAACAGGATAGCTCTTATACTTTCGACAAAAAGTGGCTGTGACATACGGACGGACAGACAGACAGACATGACGAATTTATAAGGGTTCCGTTTTTGCCATTTGGCTACGGAACCCTAAAAAGTAGTAGCCTACCAATATTTCGCGCTGTATCCAAAAGTACTGATAATTCTGAATCAAGCCCTTGATCCAACTGCGTAACGAGAGCCTGTCTAAGTAGACAACTAATGAGGTTCTCATCAGGCAGTCCAGGTCGACGCTCTTGGCAGTTGTCAGGAACGGATGGGCAAGTCTGAAGCCTAGTTCTAAGCTGATCCAATTTAGATTACCACTAAGAAGAGGAAACAATTTTCTGCAAGGTGACAAGCAAGCATTATGACCCGCCTGATGAGAAGTGGTCAGCCTAGCCTAGACACCTGCAACACAAGAGGTGCCACCTGCGCGTTGCCATGTGCAGTTTCTTAGGTGGAATTCCTTCCACATATCAATGTCAATGATTTGTGAAATTGGACCTCGTGAAATATTACCGGTAAGTATAATTTTATGCAAAGAGAATCTTCAACTCAGATCTTTGTCGCTTTCATAACTTATAAAAATTTCTTGACGCCTTTCCAGAATAATTCACGAATCTAGACGTCCCATTTTACCTAAATACTACATTTTTCACCTGGCAAAGTTTTTGGGCCTGAAATGAACGCGACCAAGTAATAATAAATGAGATTGCGGGCGCCAACTTATACATAATTTAGAACATAAAGCTCATATTACGCTGTGTTCCATTTCACTTGTCCAGTTAGTCGTGAGCCTGAAGAATTTTTTATTTAACTAATTAGTTTGTAGCTAAGAAGTCGGGCAGAATTCTTGAATTTATTCCTTTTGTGATGATTACATTATGAATTTTTGTTTCTTCATATTTCTCTCCATTTTAGTCATATTAAGTACCTACATATTACGTAAAATAAGATAAGACCACGAAGTTCGCTAATTGGATTTTTGACTGAACTTAACTCTCATTGATACAATGTGATGACACCATTGATATAAAAACGCACAAACCAAAAAATCTTTCATTTCTCATGCACATTTTCACATCATTCCATCACCCGGGTCACAATCGATATGCCCCAACTAAAATAATTTCACCGAATCGGCACTACACAAGCTGTTTGAACTGTGAGCGCATCAATCATGGCGCTTGCCATCCGAGGGACACCTTGTACCATCCGTCATCGTGACAACTAGAATTGTGCATAGGTTTTAGTTTTAGGTCATGTTGAGCTCAAATACTGGTTGAATATTTTTATATTTGAGCGTTTTTTGGACACGTTTTGTGCGAATATTTATAGGGAGGTGAATGAATTAGAATGTTAGAAGGAGTTATTATCTATAATCATCACGTTCCACTGCTCTTTATTTATCTTAATATATAATAATATCACATTTTCTCTACTCATGTTGCTTAATGTTTTGGCTTTGATTTTATAGCCGGCCGCCTGCCTGACACTAACCCTCTTTGGGAATGCGATTGTTGGTGGTTTACCCGCCACCATTCGGGTGACCCAAGGTGCTTGATACCATGCACTGGGTCTTAAGGTCCATTAGTCGCCTTTTACGACACCCATTGGAAGATATGGGGTGGCGCTATTCTTTATGTCCGGAAACCACACGGACTGAATAAATGAAAAAGGAGTAAATAATACTGTGACGACTGATAGGGGAGAATGGAAGAAAAAAAACGTGTTGCGCCGACCACAAGTAGAATGAGATAAGGGCAGGAAGATGATGATATAATAATATCACAAACACGCTCGTTGTCGCAACCAACCATTATCATCAACATCTGGCTAGTCTCTATTCAACTATGTTGGAGGCGGCTTTCTGTCAAATCGGATGCAGCTGAATATCAGTATTTTACGTGCAGTGACTGCGTGATCTGACGCCAAAACCCAGTAACTGTGTTATACGATATCCCTTGGTAAGACAGTAACCATTTCAAGGTTTTCTGGAAAACTTTGCTACGTGCTACGATATCGCCATTACTAACCAACAAGAATTTAAAAGGAACACGTTACTTATTTTTAACCGACTTCCAAAAGGAGGAGGTTATCAATTCGGATGTTTATATATACTCGTCAAAACAAAATAAGGGCCACTTTTTAAATTGCACTTTAAACAAGTATTGCTCTTATTCTGGGTACATCAAAAATCTAAATCAAAATCAAAATAGCCTTTATTACTGATAACATCATTACATTACATTACATTATAGTTCTATCTCTCTTGTAATAAATAATTTTCAATATATTACAATGCCTTTCATATTTATTTTAATACAATTAGTTTCGTGCACATTTAGCAATTTCATTTTTATTTCAATTATGATAAGATTACATGCACTTTTAATCATTAATAATAATATTTAATTAAATAATATAAATTAGATTCATTTTAATTTTCGACATCGGTAACTTTTTTATCAGTTTGCATTTTGGCATAGGCCTCCCCTAGGCTTTTCCATCTATCTCTATTTGTGGCTTCTCTTTGCCATGTTGTTCCAGCTACCTTCCTAATATCATCCTCCCATCTTGTTTTTTGCCTTCCTTTCTTTCTTTTCCCATCTCGAGGATACCATTCAGTAACATCTTTTGTCCATTTTCCCTTATTGTTTCTTATCATATGGCCTACCCAGTTCCATTTAAGCTTTTTCACTGTGTAAGTGACATCCATAACTTTTGTCTTGCTTCTTATATTCTTAAGTTTAACTTTGTCTCTTAGCTTGAGGTTTAGGATGCTCCTCTCCATTTTGTTTTGGCACACTCTGAGTGCTCCACTCTGTTTGCTAGTGAGGGCCCAGGTTTGTGCTCCATAAGTTAAACTTGGTAGTATGCAAGAGTTGAACACTGTAGTCTTATCTTTAAGGGGCATATGTGGATTCTTCATAACTTCCTTTAGAGACCAGAATCTTTTCCAAGCTTTATTTATTCTGATGTTAATTTCTTTTTGCATTTGATTTTCCGGTGCAATGATCTGTCCTAAATATGTATATTCATCGACATATTCTATTTGATTTGAGTCTAACAGTATGGGTGCTTTTATGTTGTTTGTCATTAGTTTTGTTTTGTCTAGATTCATAGTCAGACCCACCTTTCTGCTCTCTCTGTCTAATTGCGTTAACATTGTTTTTAAGCCCTCTTGGTTTTCGCTAAGCAGAATCAGGTCGTCTGCGAACCTAAGGTGGTTGAGCTTTTTGCCATTTACATTTATCCCATACTCATCCCAGTTAATTTTACGAAATATGTGTTCTAGTACAGATGCGAATAGTTTTGGTGAGAGGGGGTCACCTTGTCGTACTCCCTTTTTTATTTTAAAGACCTCTCCTTTCCTTTCAGTCTGAATTTTTGCCGTTGATTCTTTGTATATGTTTTTTATTATCCTGATATATTTTCGTTGCACTCCTTGTGAGTGTAGAGCGTCCCAAATGTGTGAATGTTTCAAAGAGTCGAATGCCTTACTGTAATCTACGAATGCCAAGTAGTATGTCTTTCTGTATTCATTGCTCTTTTGGATAATTTGTTTGACGACATGAATGTGATCCATTGTTGAGAAGTCGCTTCGGAATCCAGCCTGTTCTCTCGGCTGATTTTCGTCCAATTTTGAGCTAATTCTGTTCAATATTACCTTTGCAAATATCTTATATAGATTGGAGATCAGGCTGATCGGTCTGTAGTTGTTTATTTCTGCCCTGTCGCCTTTCTTATGGAGCAATATGATGGTTGACGATGTCCATTGTTGCGGTATTGCTTCTTTAGTCAGAATATCGTTGTATATATTGGTAATATCACTTATTATGTAGTCTAGGCATTCCTTCAAAATTTCGTTTGTTATTCCGTCCTCTCCGGGGGCTTTATAGTTTTTCTGGGACAGTATTGCGGTTCTTACTTCGGATTCTAATATTGGGAGGGTAGCTTCTTCGTCTTCTTCCTGTGGGTATTGAGTATTTGTGTATTCTGGATCATCATATAATTTACTATAAAATGTTGTTGCTATTTCCATAATTTCGGGTCGTTTTGTTGCTTTCTTATTAGATGTCTTGCTTTTGATGGATGGAATCCAACAGATATTCTCTCTCAGTTCTTTCAGAGCTTTCTTTATGCCTCCAGATTTTTCAATGTGGAATTGGATAGTTCTGTTTCTAATTTGTTTCCTATGAGTCCTAATTTTTTCATTTATTTGTTTACTTAGCTGGGTTATTTGTGTTCTATTTTGTTTCTTATTCCTTAATAAAGTTTTCCTGGTCTCAAGTAGATGTCTGGCTTCGTCTCCTATTTTATCTCTCTTGTTTTTTAGGGTATATAATTTCCTGGATATTTCTTTCAGCGCTTTTTCTATTATATTATATTTTTCTTGAATATTTTCACTCTTGTTGTTATTCAGTAAATTATCTTTCAATGTTGTCAACAAGTTTTCTGGGACGGTGAGAGGGATTTGACTTGGTGTAATTCCTTTCTTAGTGTACTGTCTCCTCTTTTTTATCTCATTTAGGTAAATGGCTCCTCTTACCATACGATGATTTGTGTTAAAGTTGAACTTATTAATTGTGGTTATATCCTTGAAGAATTTATGTTTATTTGACAATATGAAATCAATCTCATTTTTCACGTTCCCGTCTGGAGAAATCCAGGTCCATTTTTTATTTTTGTTTTTCTTATATAAACTATTTAATATCCTAAGGTTATGTGCCTGTGCCAGGTGTACTAGTCTTTGTCCGTTATCATTTCTTTTTCCTGTGCTGAATTGGCCTAGTATGTTGTTTTCGTTTGTTAATCTTTTACCAATCTGGCCATTGAAATCTCCCATCAGTATGATTGCCTTGTGTGCATCTGCCAGAGTCCTGTCCAGGTCTTCGTAGAAATTATCCTTTATGTCTTTTGGTGCCAGCTCTGTCGGTGCATATACTTGAATTATTGACACAGTTGCATACCCAGGCAAGTTGATATTTAGTTGTGCAATTCGTTCTGATATTCCAATGAAGGACTGTATGTATTGACTGTAGCATTTTTTAATAAGGAAACCGACACCGTGTAGGCCTGGTGTGGTTCCTATATGGTATAATATGTAGTTTTCATGTTGTTCAATCTTTTCTCCCATTCTCCTCACTTCGCTTAGGCCAATAATGTCCCACTTTATAAAACCTAAGGCATATTCCAGTTCTTGTAAAGATTCGTCTGTTCTTAGAGTCCTGGTGTTAAGCGTTGCTATGTAAATACTATTTCTCTTATCTTTTATGACATTTATTTCTTTTCCGTTGTTTTCGTGTGTATTGTCTTGTTTCTGTATGTTGTGTTTTTTGGGAGGGGGCAATCCTAGGGGGTATTGGTCTCTTGCCCCACGGTGACCAGCCGGGTTGGGGCGATTTTCCTTTTCCAAATGCTCTGTGCTTGTGATTGTTGTTTTTGTCCGGTTACCGATGTCTCGAGATTCCTATGCTTTTGGTTTTGTTGTTTCAGTCAAAGAATGTGATCTAGACCTCATGTATGCGAAAGGGTCAGTTCTTTGCAGTTTTGCGGGGGCTACTATATTTTTGTTATTATCTCCTGACACTTGTTGATGTTGTTGTGTGGGTGATAGTGATGTCTCCCTTTTTCTTTTTTCATTCTCTTTTGATTTTATTACAACTTTGTTATTTTTAATGTACACATCATTTCCCTTTTCTTTTTCTCGGTGAAGTTCTTGTTGTAATTCTTTGCGTTTCTGCAAAGTTTCTTTAGAAAAATCCTCTGTAATGTATGTTGGTTGTGACATTTTCTTTTTATTTTTTAGAATCTCGATTTTTTGTTGTATGTTGTGAGGGTAATTAATACAGGCCTTGTTTTTCCATTCGTTTGTCTTCCAATTCTGTGTAATTTGTTTATATCGTAATTATCAATTTTTATTCCCAAGTTTTCAAATAATCCTATACAGTTGTTATATAATTCAGTATAATTTTTTTCTGTCTCGTTAAATCCATGAATTATAATGTTGTTCCTTTTGGTTGCATTTTCTAGGGAGTTTATTTTCTTATTAAGTACTTCGATTTCCAATTTTAGGATCTTATTTTCTTGAATTAATGGTTTGATTTTATCGTCTATTGTCACCATAATTTTTTCTGTATTATCCTTTATCAGCGTAGCTTGTTTATCCATTTCTAGTTTCATCATATTGTAGAGTGTGGATATTGACATTTCTTCAGTCATCGTTATGCAGTCTATTTTTACGGTGCAATAACGAAACGTTTCGCAACTGCTTGAATTGGAATGCAACTTTTTATGTTGGCTGCCCTTCAGATATGTCACTCGTGAAAGTGGATGACAGGCCGTATGGTTTATATTTTGCTATGGTAACACTGCGTTCTTCCGTTAAGTTGGTACTGTGTAAAGTTATCTATGACTTGCTGGTATTTGTCACTTGTTCGATAAGGTTATGTTTATTTCGTGTTTCACTTAGGTATCTTGTAATACTCACAAAATAATCCTTGTATTAATCACACAATGTATAACTTATCTTGCCTGCAGTGTGTTCTTGGTTAGTATATTCCACTTTTTGGTTGTTTTTCCTCTTTTGCACTGAGTTTGTAATTATTTCTTTTGGGGAGCACTGAACAACGTCCTCACTGTATGACAGCCGGAACCGGAAAAAAAAAAAAAAAAAAAATATGGGTACATAATAAATACTAAATATCTTGTTATGGTTTCTTTCAAGTATTAATATTGTTTTTACTGCATAATTGGAAATTCATAACTTTTTTTAAATTAGATATTTGAGATTACTTAGAATTTTCGGTATGGTGTTTTTTAATTTTCAAACTTCTAACGGAGTTTTCTTCAACTTATACAGCAAGCAGGCTATGATGATCTTTCAATCTCATAATGTCATGTATTCGGAGACATATGGACGTAAAAATAGCCACTTGGGGTGTCACCTTAATCCAGGGGGCCCGTAGCCAGAAGAGGTAGGTTTAATGGTGGAATATTCCCAACGAGTGGTTCAAAATGCCTGAAACTGGTCTTAAAAGACGGGTAATATCACCAGACGCCGTGATCAAGGAAGAAAGTAAGTAAGTAAAGCCCAAGAAGACCATTACGTTTGTTTAACCGCGCAAATAGAGCGAAAATCTACTGCACGGACCGTACAAACTCCATTGCGTCGAGCCACAGGCACCCCTATAATTGACTACACTATTCCGAATCGACTTCATATAGACTAACAATACTCAAGAAGATGCTTGGTTTACCTCCAATTAACTGCAGCGTATGGTGCAAATCTTGAAACATTTGCGAAGGAGAAAATTTATTGAACTGTTTTGACTGGGCTTCATTTCTCTTTAATGATGACAGGTGGGTTTTTTTTTCAATAAAAACTGATTCATAAGAGTGTAGAGAAGATCTAAACAACAGGTTTCAGATCCTTGCATTCTTAAAACCGACGGTTCTGGCGAGTTCTGAGTTATGCTCTGGGGCGGTTATCTTTATCACGCAAAACTGAGCTCGCACTTCTTAACGTGGGTGCTGTAACTCCTCAAAATTGCGTAGAGAATGTTGTGCAACTCCACATTATCCCATCCGCACAGCAAGGAATACCTGAGTTCTTCTCGAAGCAGGATAATGCTCGAGCGAACACGACGCGACTAACAGTGCACACATTCTCTTACGCTCGAATTACGATGTTACAGTAGACAATCAGGATTTTTACCTGAGTTCTATTGAGCATTTAAGAGATGAGTTAAAGAAGAGTGAAACAGAAAGTAAAATTCCCATCAACACGCAGGGGGATCTCATAAATTGTCTGAAAACTTGCTGGTAGAGTATCCCAAAAGAAAATGTTCGTTATTTAATCCAGACCATTCCACCTCCCATAAAATGAGCAGAACAAAGAGAACAGAGTTAAAAGAGAAGCTTAAAAGAACACTTTGGAACATTAAAGACGTTATTTTTTCTATTTTTTTATGTTTTATGAAACTTGATACATTCCTGCAATTCCTCACTTTTCATTCAATTTGGTTTATTTTAACGATTTATTGGAATACATATTTAATTTTTGTGTATTTCCATCTAAAACCATTAATATTAATCAGATTCAGTCATTGTAAGTAGTAATATTTAAACATTATTTAATAAATCGATAAAAACCAGGTGGCCCTTATTTTGTTTTGAGTAGTATATATATTTTTTTATGTTTGTTCGGGCATAACTACGTCGTTTACCAACCGATTTGAAAAATCTTTTTTTTTTGTTGGAAATGAATACTTCTCAAATAGTCCCATTAAAATTTTATCGAAATAGGACTAGCACTTTTTGAAAAATTAACAAAAATCAACAAAAACCTAAAAAGTTTTCAACATTGTCTACACCGATTACTCCGAGGTTTCTGGTCCGATTTCGATGATTCTTTTTTGTTCGATACAGTATATCTGCCATTTGGTCCCATAAAATTTTCATTTAGTTTGGTGCAGTAGTTTTCATTTTTACCCGACTACGGCGAAGCAAAAAGGAGGGTTATGATTTTGACCGGTATGTATGTATGTATTTAGCTCATTGTGTACATACATGGGCGATGTTATTACCGGTGCTACGGATTATTTGACAATAATTTGGGTTGAATATTGAAACTAAAAAGGATACAATAAAAAACTTAAAAAAGAAATAACCGCCTTCCCACAAAAAGTTCAAAATAACCTACAAAAAACTTTTCTTTCGAAAGTCGGTGACAAAAAGTCAATGAAATAAAAAAAAGAAAGTCACCGACTTTCGAAAAAAAGTTTTTTTGTAGGTTATTATAAACTTTTTTGTGGGAAGTCGGTTCCATTTTTTTTGAAAAAGTTTTTTATTTTGTTTATAACAAGGCAATTTCTATCTTTTTTTGTGACTATTATTGATTAAAAATCACCCTATTCTTTCAGGTTCTCATCACATGTCCCGCTACCCCTGCAAGCTCAAGACTAATTACCGAGGTATTCCAGGAAGGGCACCCGCTGAAATGGCACCTAAGCGAATGGCTCCTAAGCTATTCCACGAAGGGCACCTATCAAGTCTTTTGCTACATAATGACGGCTAAGCTCTAACACACACTACATACCTAGTTACCTACTACTCCTATCCTCATTTAAGCATAAATTATGCGAGAGTTAGCTCATGCCAAGGTAAATAGATTAGCCTGTCAGCAAGGTAGCTGGACCGCCCAGCCTGTGCCGGGCGTAATTAACGATCGTCACTCGTGAACGCTTCTTTATAAGGTGTGTTATGGCAATTTCCATGTCATTAAAGTAGTTTTTTTTTTTTCGTTGGATATTTAAAGTAACATAAAAGGTCTTTTCTAAGAGTGCTTTTACGAAGAAGGAAGTTGTCGGTACAGGTATATGGGTCTGTACTGGTCGTTGCAGGTAAAATATGTATAAAGAAACTGGAAATTGCCTAGAGTAAACACCATGACTTCCAATGAGTCGCATAACGATTTTTTTACTTCAACATAATTATTAACATAGAACCACAGAAAAAAACAGACGGCACACCTTAGTTTTTGTAATTCCGTCGGCCTAATTCGTTAACCTGCTAAGTCCATTTTTGGCAAAATTGACTTTTTGATGCAGTTCGAAAATTCAGCCTAATATGTACCGTAGCATTTAAGAAATAACAGCGATATCAGCCTAAAAAGGTGACAAATGCTATGCCCGAAAAACTGCTTTCTTATCACTAGCCAATCTCCACAACGCAAACCTGCTAAATCCTGTTGAGGCCTCAGTTTTGCACTGACAACGTTCCCAAACTCACGTACCGTTTGGGAAAATTGATTATTTTATTTTATTGTTGTAATAATTAATTGATTGTGATACAGAAGCAGTAGTAAAACAATATTTAATAGCTGTCATTAATAATAATAAAATACTTAGGACTACAACACATACTACAAGACAGACAACACATTATAATAACGTATATTAAAACTATTACTGATAGTTTACGAAGAGTTTAGCATTTTTTTTATCGTGGTAAAATCATCAAATGAGTCCTCCCACCCAAGGCAGGGAAGGAGGGACTGTCAGACTTGTACTGACTAAAATCCACAGTGTCCTTCAATAGCCTTTACATGCCGGGGTCACGGTATTCGTAAGTCCCGCGGCCCCGGCAGGCTTTGGTCCTCTAAGGGGGTCCAAAGCCGTCATTGTGCTAACACTCTTTGAAGCGCGCGTGGAACACAACTCGCCGTCGTCCCGGACATGGTCCATGGTCGGACAGCGAGTCGTCCATTACTCGGCGCCCGGATGCCCGCATCTACGGTGGCCGGAAATCGTCTTGCGACGTCCGACGCCGTGGGCGTCTACCACTGCGGCTAGGCTGTGAGGTGGACGCTGTACTCTCCCTTACGCGTCCCGCCTCCTCCTTCGCTAGCATGACTGCTTCGCAGAAGGAGCTTACTGCTTCCCATTCCGTCTCGCCCCGCAGCATTGCCTCGACCAATGCCGGGCGCGAGATGTTGCCGCCTATCGCCGTCGTGAGGACGCGGCGCGGCGGTGTTCTGCCCAAGCGGGGCAGTCCTGCACCGTATGCTCCACCGTGTCCTCCGGGCGATCTCGCAGTGGTGACACCCAGGCCTTTCTTCCTTCCATATCCGACACAGGTACCTGCCGAAACTTCCGTGTCCGATGAGGACCTGCGTCAGGCAGTAGGTCAGGACGCCGTGACGCCTATCCAGCCTCCTCAAGGAGGGGTCTTACCGCTGCGATTGCAGAGTGCCCGGACCTTGGTTGCAACAGTCGCTCCCTCCATACTGCCCTGAGATCGCGCCGGAGCTCTTCCCTCCGCGCTTCGAGAAGTCGAAGCAGCGGGGGTTCGCCCCAGCGATGCGCCTCCAAGCGCCACTCATAGACGCGCTGGAGAGCCGTCGCCTACAGATCCCAGGGCAGTAATCCGGCAAGGAGGTTGGCCGATTCGCCGGTGATCGTGCGGTATCCTCGGATCATCCGTACAGCCATAAACCTCTGGCAGGAGGCGTTTGGCCCGCTGAGACTGGGCAGGAGTCGCCTGAGGGCGGCTGCTGCCCGGTTCAGCTTTGGGGCCAAATACAGGAAGTGCTCCCTGAAGTTCCACTGGCTGTCGAGGAAGAGTCCCAAGTACTTCATCGTTCTCCCGAAGCCGATGCGAACCCCTCCCACCGATGAAGAGTTCAGCTTAGATATTTTAATCCTGTTTCCTATTAAAGAAGACTGATTGTTAAATTTTTAATAATTAATATTTTGATTACTGATTGAATTCTTTTAACTGCACAGTTAAAATAATTATCTATACACCATTAATACCATTAATTTACCATACTAAAAAGTTAAAAAAACTGCTAAGTCCTCAACCAAATTGAAACTTCACTTCGAAAAACTGCTTAATTATTGTTTTCCTTAATTTTGTAAAATGTGTTTAGGTTTTCTTAGATATTATGTTTTTAAAATATCAAGAAAAAATATATACGCCAACGGGATTTTCAAAATTTTGATTGCTAAACTAATAAAGATATTATTAAGTTTTTCTTCGTCCTGTAAACTTTGCAAAAACGTATTTAGCAGGTTAACGAATTAGGCCGACGATTCGTTATCAATTTGCACAGTTATTAATTGTAGACGCCTACACTGACAAATACTTTAACCGTTTGAACCGGTGCAGGTAATCCAAAACTAACTTCTGTTCGTAACGTTTTTTTTTTTTAATATAATTATAACAAAACCACACTATACCAAGTCTGTATCCAAACAATAAAATAATATCGACAAAAGACGTTCAATCTTTCGATTTTCTGGATCACGTTTCACAGCAGCTGAGTTTCAATTCAGCGCTATATTGTTTAGCCAAGGAGATTGAATGAAAGAAAATGTATGGTTTGGTCCAGAAAGATGTGGCTTGGTACAATTTATAAGAGATGTGACTTTTAGATAAATATACCTATGAGTTGGATTTATTTTGAAAAGTGCGACTTGCGAATGCACTAGCTATATGAGTTTTCAAATTTATTATTTCACTTTCGTTATAAATTGTTATATATTATGCGATAGTTCGGATGGATGGTTTATTTCTTTCTTTCTTTTCTTTCCTTCTGAAATAACACTGATACCTAGAAAAAACTAGAACTAGACCAAGAGATGGCGCCACGTTACCGTAAAACGTTCAAACTAGGGAATAGAAGTTTCAGGTTCGGAGTGTGAGTTGTCGTAGCCTAATTGGTAAGACGTCTGGAGTAGGTATATAATACTTACCTTACCAGATGACGCGGATTCAAATCAGTGGGATTTGACTCCACGTCACTATCGCGCCGCTGAATTTTTCTTTCCTCAAAAATCATCTTAACACTGATATCGTTTATTCCCATTTGACTTTCTAGTCATAGAATTTCCGAGTCACATGCAGGCAAAAACGCTGACAACAGTTAGTTCCAAATTATATTGAAAACCACATGAAAGTTCAGATATTGATCATATTTTAGATTAACAATGCGGTTTATGGAGTAAATACATGAAATGCAACTTTAATATTACTCATCCCGAAAAATATCTAAACAAAGGCCCTGACAATATACGAGTAAAACTAAATGCCACGTAACATTAAAAGTAAGTCTTATTAAAGTGTTTATGGGTTATATAGATAAAGCAAATGTGCCAGGTTTTAAGCCACTATAACACCTTTATTGCACCGTAAAAGATATAGCTAGCATATAAAAACAAACATGTGGACAGACCCATATTAAGTCATCAGTAGGTGCTTTTAATCATTATGAAAGACTACCACCGTGCTCTTTCTGACATTTATTTGCTAGTAAAATTAAAGACATACTCGTAATTTGTGTACTAAAAACAAAACGTGTTATGAATCAGTATGTTTTGATTATAACATACTGATTATTTGGTTATTTATTGAACATGTTTTCAACTAACTTTTTAGATCTTTGTGTCCTGCCTAAAGGTATGCACATAAAGTATTATATTATATTATAATTGCCCCATACGAGGAATTCCTGTATCATGGCATGGGTGCGTTTAAGAACATATTTTACACTCACAGCCTTATTGGTTTTCAAGTTCAAGTTTGTGTGAAATTTCGTTCGGTATCATCATCATCTCAGCCATAGGACGTCCACTGCTGAACATAGGCCTCCCCTTTAGATCTCCACATATACCGGATGGAAGCGACCTGCATCCAGCGCCTTCCGGCGACCTTTATAAGGTCGTCTGTCCACCTCGTTGGTGGACGTCCTACGCTGCGCTTGCTAGTCCGCGGTCTCCACTCTAGCACTTTTCGACCCCATCGGCCATCTGCTCTGCGAGCAATATGGCCTGCCCATTGCCACTTCAGCTTGCTAATCCGTTCGGTATACATTATCTTAAAGTTCTCCACGAAATGAGAACGTACGAAAATCGAATTTGTGGGGCAGAGAACAAACACAACACCAATCTGGTCAGAGTATTCTCCTTTTTCAACGGAATATCAAGAAACTTTAACCTGTTCCCCATATCCCATAAATAACAATTCATAATTTTTAAAATCAGCAACACAGTTGCGTTTTTATTCCAAACACCACATTCGATACAGTACAAATTGATTCTCCCCATCTATCAAAGTCCAAGCAATGTAGCCAACTTAAGCACATAACCTCATAATTGCCAACCTAAGTTCATAAGCTGCATCGTTCATCATGTTTGATCTAGACAGATTCCAGCTCATGATCGTATAATTTGATCTATGGTACGTCACAGTACATGCTTTTCGATTTTGTGGTGGAAGAGACCATCGCAGTAGTGAGTGCAGGTAATCGATCAAGACACTGGCAGTGAGATATTGTTTTTCTAGAATTATCTTAGTCAACCCAGAAGGTCGATTGCAGGCATTCACTTCACGGTTTTTATTAATCCCAGTATAAACACAGTTTCATATATACCTATAGCTGATAGCATTAATTAAGTACTAAAGTAACTAGTACAAGTCTTATAGTCCCTCCCGTCCAGCCCTGGCTGGGGGACTCATTTGATGATTTTACCACGGTACCAAAACAAAAATGGTTACTGATCCATAATGTCAACACGCCTCCAACTTCTTACTTAAAATCATTACAATGTATACATTGTGCAAGGTAGAATGAACTTTCCTTCAAAATGGGGTGAATGAACGTAGATTTATCTAGAAGTTTTATAAAGTAGAATTAACTTAACACCCACGTTACAGTGACCTTTGCATTTAACCGCTTTATTTAAATAAAGCGGTTCAAAATTATTAACACAAAGTAAAATAAATGAGGTTATTTTAACATAATTGCAGTCTCAATAAAACGGTCTAAGGTTTGAAAATTGGTTTTGTAAACTGGGATAAATTACTTAATTAAAAATTTTGTGTTTGAAAATAACGTAATTTTTCTTTAAATACGAACTACATTTAGTAATTTATTCTAATTTATTAAAATAAGTACTGTAAAACAGGGTCAATGCAAATTTAAAAGTGAATGAAATTTAAATTTTGAAAGGGATTTTAACTTTTAATTTAAAGTCAAAGACCTTTTCAACGGTGATGCCAAATTAATGATATTTTCCAAACGTATCTTTGTTTACGTACAATGAATATACGGTGAACTTAACACTGATTCCTTGATCCTTTTAACGCTACGTAAAATAAATGCAATTTGCAAAAACAACAACAACGTTATAATTTAAATATATACGCTGAAATAGCTTGAAAAATATTTAGAATCGGGAAAATTTTACGTACATTCCCTCAGGAACACGCAAAACCAAGTGAAATAGAATATTGCACGTTAAACTACACGAAACTATTCATTTCAAATAATAGGAATTTCTTGAAACTAAAATAAAAATGTACAAAGTAAAGTCGAGTAAAAGTTTGAAATATTGGCGTACCGGAAAGCTTTTTTTACATGAGTTTTCAGGCTTTACTTTCAAAGTCTTTTTTTCAGTCGGCACTTTCTTCAAAGAGGCAGTGTTACTCCGTGCCCAATAGCTGTGCCTTGACAATGAGTTTGCAAGTTTTGGATAGGGCACTTCCGATTGAGGCCACTTGAGGAATTGGACCATAAAGGAAGTAGACGGCGAATTTTAAATTTTATAAGGGTATTAGTGAAAGTGATTACTTACAACACAATTTATGTTTTTGTATGACTCATTCATATACTTTCAAAAATCAACAAAATACCTATTCATAAAAAGTCTTTGTAACAGCTAACTAAATTATTCATTTTTATCCCCTTCATTTTATTTTTACAAATGACCTACTCCATCGGCATCTCTACGAGTAGCACTACTACATAATTCTTGGAAACTTTTTGTTGATCCCTTTTTTCCCCATAATTCACTAGTTCATAATATACAAACTACCGCATCCGTCCCTATTTATCATCCATAAAAACACGACGTGTAGCCCTGGGCTGAACACTGAGTGTCCTTTGCTGGGGTTCTTTTAAAGCATATGTACTGCCATCGTGGCTTTTTACATCTTCTTTTTTTATTTACAGTTGGATGAACCCCTGTTCCTATTGTATCTTGTTTTATTTTTTCTTCTGTGTTACATCATGCGATTTTTGTGTTAATCGTAAAGGAAAATGATTTAGTTGTACCCGTTTTCATGGTTCAGTAGTTGAAAGGGTTATTCAAACTCGTTGAATTTGTCACCTTTCCTTTTCTTGTGAAGCCTTACCTGTAACAAAACATGAAAGCATTTAAGTATAAGAAATATATTTTTAAACAAGTTAGGTACCTAAATGTGTTTACTACCCAATTTAAAAGCAAACCAAGAAGAAACTATCAAAAGCTCTACAATAGAATTTATATTCGGAAGAACGTTAATGCATTTTCAATTCCTAACAACAATTTCATCACAGTAACTGCAACACCCAACCAAAATCACAATACAAAAAGTAATCATAGTATTTCAAAGCAAGAAGCAGCAACGTTAAAAGGAAATACTCGAAGAAATCTCAGTAATACACTTTCTTGGGTCGCAACAAACTTGCACACCATCTGGATACGTGATCCCGCATAATATTGTTACGGCATGGCAGTATGCCAAGGCGATCCCGTTGGCCGTCCCGTTGTAGAAGTGCAAGCTATAACAGATGTCCTCAGGGAACTCCCAGATGAAATGTAGGGTTCTGTTTTATGTAACAATTTGTTTGCGAGACTAGAAAATGAGGTACTGTCTGCTGAGATGATTAATGTTGGGAATGATGGACTTAGTGATGATATATTTCAAGAGAGAGAGAATTTGATATTACAATAAATTGGTGTACGTGAAGTACGAGTGCAGGCTGTAATACAGAACTGCTGAGCATGGACACGTCAAAGTGGGGACATGAAATTGGTATTGTAGATTATGATTACGTAATGTTATGAAGATAATAACGAGATTAGAGTTAAAGGACTTCAACTTGATTTTGCAGCTTTTAAGTAACTTTTAAACGAAGTAAGAGTGCAAACTGTAACAGATGTGCTTCAGGAATAGGAATGTAAAATGTAGGATAATAATTGACGGAGATGGTTATAAGAATTTCAAAAAAAAAATGGCTAAGGCAATAAAAGTTAGTGAAATATCCAGGAGTTGTCCAAGTTGAGTTTTAGATTGTTGCTACTCAGTCATTTGCAAATATGTATATTAGAAGTTCAAACTATAACAGATGTCCTTAGGGAGCAAGAAGATGAAATGTTGCGGTATTTTATGTAAGAATCGTTCGAGGTGAGAAAATGAGATGTGATTTGCTGGGATGATAAATGATGACAATGATGTAGATACTATTCCCAGGGATAATAGAAAAGGTTGTGTAAATTCTGAAAAAACGGTTTTAGAAAGACATTATGATATACAGGGGTACGACATTTTGGAACTGCTATAGATTGGAAGTTACTGATTGTGATATAATGGGATACCTACGTTTTGCGACTGAGATAGCTATGCATACGATAGTGATACGTATTTTTAACTTATCAAGTCCAAAAATAAACAATAAACACGTTTCTTTTTAGGGTTCCGTAGCCAAATGGCAAAAACGGAACCCTTATAGATTCGTCATGTCTGTCTGTCTGTCCGTCCGTATGTCACAGCCACTTTTTGTCGAAAGTATAAGAGCTATCCTGTTGAAACTTGGTAAGTAGATGTATTATGTGAACCGCATTAGGATTTTCACACAAAAATAAAAACAAAACAAATTTTGGGGGTGCCCCCCATACTAAGAATTGAAACTCAAAAAATTTTTTTTCACCAAAACCATACGTGTGGGGTATCTATGGATAGGTCTTTAAAAATTATATTGAGGTTACTAAAATCATTTTTTTTCTAAACTGAATAGTTTGCACGAGAGACACTTCCAATGTGGTAAAATGTGTGTCCCCCCCCTGTAACTTCTAAAATAAGAGAATGATAAAACTAAAAAAAAATATAATGTAGACCTCAACAAAAACTTCCAATGAAAATTGGTTTGGATGAGATACAGTTAGCAGTTTTTGAGATACAGTACATTTTCAAAAACCGCAAATATAACTTTGCCATTCATACAAACACTATGAAAAACAAAGTTATTTTTATTGTTTGTGTATAATACTTACTAATCTCAATATAATGATATCCCTAATCTATGCTTGGTACTACGGAACCCTTCATGGGCGAGTCCACCTCGCCCTTGGCCGGTTTTTATATTCTCCAGAGGAATATTATGTCGAAAGCGTTTCTCCAAATAGACTTCTAGGTAATGTCTCAACGCTGGCCCATTAATTAACTTTATTCTGAGAATTAGTTAAATACTTGGTGACATTATCTTTATTTTCTTTTTCTGGCCCAGAAAAGAGGACATATTAGTTAGGTTACGATAGCTCTAGTAATTTTCGCAAAATAAGACTTTTATCGGACAGAAATTTTACGGTCTCTAGGTACAATACGGATGAGTCTGATAGCAAAAAATTCGAGCAAATAAGAATGAATCATTGATTATCATCAAAATACCTTCTAGCTTGTTTGTTTATTGGCGATTCACATTATGATTAATAAATAACTTTTACTGTAGACCTGTGGCATCTCACAGTATGGCAAAGGTCTCTTCTCATGACCTCTAAATTATTCAATCCAAGGCAACTGTGAACCACTTCCTATGAGGTCTGCCATGATGCCTTTTGGTTGTATCAGGGCTCCAAATAGCGGCCATGAAATATCATCATCAACATCCTATCAGCCATACGACGTCCACTGTTGAACATAGGCCTCCCCTACAGGTTTCCCGTTTTTTTTTTACATAAGAATAATAGGCTATTTGACAGTATCAATAAATTATAAATCTAATTAGTCCGTTATTTAGAGTTTTGAAAAATAACGGACACATGTTTTTTCTTATGTAAAATCAATGAATATTTACCAAGATGTAACACATCAAGACTCGAGAGTGGGGGCTCAGACGTCAGAATTCAGTAAAAAAAATGTATTGAATTGTGACGTATTGGCAATTTTAAAAGCATCATATCTCCGTCAATTTTGGTTTGCGTAAAAAAAGAAAAAATACGGGTCAAATATTATTTGATAATCTAACTGACGGACTAATTAGAATTTTTTAGTCAAATAGCCTATTCTTATTACAGCACAGAAACATATTTTACCAAACTTTAAAAACAAACAATAATCATGAGTACAAAGAGTAAATAAAATATCAAAGTAAAGAAGCAACTCGATCTGTGTTAAATCTTCTAAATCCCGATTAGCGTGTTCAACACGACAAATGTATAAAGCATTACCTACCTGAGCCAGCAAGAGGATTATACGTTAGAAATAACACGTGCTTCGCAAAGATAACTGCAGGTATATGTAACTGTAGACTCTCGCCGACACGTGTAACGATCCGAGCTTTCTTTATGGATTTTTAGGAGTATACGATATTCGCTGACTGTAATAGTTGCATGATTGTTTAACATAGTCTCATGGCCCTTTTTATCCTGGTAAAGTCGTCAACTGAGTCCTCCTAACCAGAGCCCTTATCACGAGTTTTCACTATTTTACTTTACAGCGTCTTTCCAGTATTTATCAGCGTTTCTTGTGTGGAAAAATAATTAATAGATTTAAAAAAAATCTAAAAACCCACGTTTTTAAATGTCCTAAAAAGAAGAAAATAACCCTACGGGGCTGAGAGAGGGGCCACTCAAAACGTGGGGGCGTATATTATATAAGGGATTATTTATGGGATATATTTACATGACGTGAGATCGTAGGTGTAACTTGCAAAGATACGCCCCCACGTTTTGAGTGGCCCCTCTCTCAGCCCCGTAGGGTTATTTTCTTCTTTTTAGGACATTTAAAAACGTGGGTTTTTAGATTTTTTAAATCTATTAATTATTTTATTATTTTTATCATTGTTCATCGGGTTTGAAGCTACCCTGAAAATTTCAGCCTGCTAGCTTATCGGGAAGTGCCTCAAAGCCTGTCCGCCATCTTGGACGTCCGCCATATTGGATTAATAGCCTAGCGTAGCATAAGCCACATGACTATTTTTTCGTATTCCTGACAGCAAACCCTTTCATTTGATACCCATATCACGGGGGTGGATTTCAAACAGCCAGTCCACCATATTGGACGTCCGCCATATTGGATTTAAGTCACGTGACTATTTGTTTCGCACTCCTGATAGCAAATCCTTTCATTTGATATCCATATCACAAGGGTGCATTTCAAATAGCCTGTCTGCCATCTTGGACGTCCGCCATATTGGATTTAAGTCCCGTGACTATTTTTTTCGTATTCCTGACAGCAAACCCTTTCATTTGATACCCATATCATGGGGGTGGGTTTCAAACAGCCAGTCCGCCATCTTGGGGAGGCCGCCATATTGGATTTGTTATGACGTTTCTTAGCTAGTCATGTATTGTCATCAGAACTCAAAGCGTGTACAAAATTTCAGCCTGCTAGCTTATCGGGAAGTGCCTCAAAATTGAGTTGCAAAAGTCCAACCGGAACGACAAACAAACAAACAAATAAACAAACAAACAAACAAACAAGAAAAGTGAGTGTATAAAAACGTGGGAAAATGGAACAGCGGCTCTGGTGTACGAAGAAGGAACTAATTTTTTCCTTAAAATTAAATGTCAAAGTTCCAGTTTACGTCACAATAAGTGAAAACTCATGATGAGGCCTCAGGGTGGGATGGGAGAGACTGTCAGACTTGTACTGACTAAAATCCACGGTACTCCTTCAGCAGCCCTTTACCTTTCAGGGTCACGGTTAACTGATGAGACAGTCCCGTGACCCTGGCAGGGTACCACGGCCCTGGTTACGCAAAAGGCAAACGAAGGGACAGGGTAGATATTTTATCAGAAAGAATCTGACGTGTGGGGTATCTATGGATAGGTCTATAATTAAAAAAAAAAGATTGAGAATGAGGTTACTAACATATTTTTTTTCTAAACTGACCAGTTTGCGCTAGATGCGCGAGAGACACTTCCAAAGTGGTAAAATGTGTCCCCCCCCCCTGTAACTTCTGAAATAAGAGAATGATAAAACGTGCTTTAGAGGTACACTGCATTTATGGGCAGTTAAGTTCTCGCACAGACACGTGTCGTTACACGTGTTGGTATCGCTGTCTGAGCTATCTTTATAGTCTTCTTGTAGCATTGAAATGTGCAATTTTTTTCAGAGTATGAACTTTATGCAATGGACAGTCGCTGAGTTGGAAGTCACCTATTTTAATTAAAGAAAGGACTCACACAGGACAACACAAACAACAAAAAATCAAAATTATGTAAAAAGAAAAACAAAACCTGTACTCGTGACTTTTTCTACAAATGAGTCTCAAAAGTCTGGTATTCTGATAGGGCCCAAAGTCTCTCATTTATCAAACTTCTGTTTACTGTCTTCATCGTCGTTTTACTCTTGTATCATGTTACAATGTTCTATTTTTTCCGTTTATTTAACAGCCAAGAATATTCTGATGAAAAGTACAAAAATATCTCTTTTGAAAAATATAACTTTGAATGTTGATCCAATCGTATTAGGAATGGAACGAGAAGAGACGAATATTTTCTTTTGAAATTTTATTTTTGTTATGTATGTTCCATGTCATTCAGTCAAAACTCAAAGCGTCTAATTTAATTTGGAAGAAAAACCGAATAACCTTACAAAAATAATAACACACAAAATATACGGTTTAGCCTAAACAAGTATTATAATTTCAAAAGCAAATCCAACATTTAGAACATTACAAAAGGAGGGTTACTACGCTTAGAAAATTATAATCTCAAAATGTTTAACAAAAGAATGCCTTATTACGCTTTTAAAATGAAAGCTTGAAATGAAAGCAAGAGGGCGAAGGTACAAAATGTGAATTAGCAGGCGCTAAGCATGACTTAACTTTGTCACAATAGAATTTAAAACTAGACACTACTATGAAAATTTAAAGGACTTTGTTGATTATAATTTATGTGTGAGAAAGAATAAAGATATTATACGAGTATTATTAGGTTAACAAAGTTCAGAAGGACGTATTTTTTATGAGTAGTAAAAATTTTGTTGACACTAAATTAATATTCTAGAGAAAAAATAAAACCCTTACTTATTCCCTTATTTCATAGAGAAAGGACAGAAACTAGCAAAGAAAAAATAATGAAAGACATCAAACGACGCAATATACTTTCATCGTCAATTTGAGAAAACAAAAAAATACAGGAGGTAAGGCTTAATGATTTCATTTGCTCTGAGCATTTTCATTTTTTCTTTATTTGTCTGTATTTTTTTTTTCTATTTTTTTTTATTTTAAGAAAAACGTTGCCCCACTCTAGGGATTTCTCCTGTTTCGTGGGTGCGTTTACAATTACCGGCATGGATCTTGAGCGCTGACCTTCACCTGCGCAGAAGTGAGTTATTAGGTCCCTTTGGTAGATGAAGTGAGGAACGGGGGCGGGGAAAGTGTAGTGATTGGCCCGCGCAGCGTGCCGTAGCGCATAGCCGACACTCGGGATCGACGGTCGGACAACGAGTTGCCCAGTAGGGTGCTCCCACATTTATCGACGCGGAATCGGCTTAAGCCGGTCGAAAAAACCTTACTCGCCGCCCGCATGCCCAGTAAAGTAGGTACTTACGATGTCTTTTTAAGTCATTACATTTCATAAGAACTGTTTGTAAGTTGAATATTTTACATCAAAAACTTTCACATTTCCCATAAAAGGGTAACAATATTGAGTAATGAGGCGTTATATTGGGTCAACCCTGAATATGTAATGTAAGGGGCAACAAAAAATACAGGTGATAAATATTCCGCTCAGTTACTCTTAAGGTTATGTGTTACAATATTTTACTCTACGAGGAGGAATGAACCTTTCTAGACAAAATCTAAATTTTATAGAAGTACATTTTTCTTGGAGGCTAATCTTGAATTTCGTGCTTCAGGTTAAAGGCCTCCTATACAACATTATTTTTAGTTTATGCGAAACCTGAATATAGTTTGTTCAGAATCAGTATCTGAATCGATTCCAATAATTTTTACATCATTTTGTATTTTTTTCAAAAATTATTTTTTTGTTTTATTACTACACACATCAAAAGTGTCTAGGGATCAACATATATTTTTGCAATAACTTTTCTCCTGATTGATATTAATTAAAATTTTCTTTAAGGATTCATCAAATAAAGTGTTTTCGTTTGTCACAGTAACGATAAACCAAGTCACCTTTGCATTAATAAAGAAATTTGCCATTTTCCTAATAAAGGGATTTTTGACATTTGAACCACTAACACAAAAGTTCGAAAAAAAGACTGAAATAACAGTTTTCTTTAAAATTTTATTGGGTAACTTAAACAATTAATAATCCGTGTTTCTACCGCGAACACTAACAACACAAGAACATCGGTTTGGCATACTCAAAATGAGTTCATCCAAATCACGCTGTGGAATGGCCGCCCATGTTCGTTGCAACAACAAAAAAAGGTCTTCTTGCGACTGGATACCCTCCATATTCGGCAGAGCTCTTCTCTGTAGCATATCCCATGCATGCTCAATCGGATTCAAGTCTGGCGACTGCGCAGGCCAGGGCAGGACATTGATGTTAGCTGCGGCGAGAGTCTGTCTTACAACTCTTGCGGTGTGCGGTCGTGCATTATCATGCATTAACTGAAATAAGGGACCGATTTGCACTTGTAGAGGAACGATGACGTCTGATACAATCGTCTCAGCATAAATTTGAGCGTTGAGGTTGCCTCTGTTCCAAATCAACTCAGTTCTTCCGCCGATCCAAATACCCGCCCATACCATGATGGTTCCACCACTATAAGGATGGACTTCCTGGCAGGATTTTAATCGCTGTTGGCGTCCAGGGGTTATCCAGTGTCGTATACGTCTTGTATCCGGTCTCATACCGAAACGAGACTCATCAGAAAAGCACACGAAACGCCATTGTTCTTCTGCCCAATTTCTGTGTTCAAGAGCCCATTGATATCGAATCCTACGATTGTGCATTGCTATAGGTGGTACCCGTAGCGGTCTTCGGGAATGAAGGTTCACTTCATGCAAGCGGTTTCTGACTGTTTGGTCGCTAATTAAGTTCCCTGAAGAGTGATGAAGCCTCACGGCTAACATCATGGCGGTTATTGTTGGAGCTCTTCGAGTTAAGATTTGAATGTATCGGTCTTGTCTCCGTGTGGTGCAGCGATACCGTCCTCCATGGCGCTCAGCCACAGTACCAGTGCTTCGGTAACGTGTCCAAAGTCGACTGATAACACTCTGACTTGTATTCAGAGCTAAAGCCACAGTACGTTGCCGGGAACCAGCTTCTATCATTCCCACGGCTCTGAGCATTTCTTCCCTGCTTAAATGACGTCGCCGCTCCATAATAACGTTGGTTTTAATCAGTAGTAGGGAAACAGTAGCACTAATAATGTCTTCAATGCGTTGTATGTTTTTATAGGGAAAATATTGACAGCTGATTTTCATCTTTTACTCGAATTTGATTCACAGTTCCTGATTCAAATTATGAAATGCACCAAAAAGGATCCATATAAATTTATAAAATCATAAATTTATTACAAAGCCACATCTCAATCTCAAGAAATCCGCATAAAAATGCTTGATCCCTAGACACTTTTGATGTGTGTATTTAATTGCAATACAATCACCGTACGGTTAGGTCATCATCATCATCAGTCTATAAATGCTCCCACTGCTAGGACACAGGCCTCCTCTCTGTGAGAGGGAATGGGCCGTAATCTACCACGCGGGCCCAGTGCGGATCGGTAGATGTCACATGTCTTCGAATTTTTCGTTCTAGGACATGCCGGTTTCCTCACGATGTTTTCCTTCACTGTTTTGAGAGCAGTAGTGTTGAAATAAATTACACAAAGTAATGCCTGACGGGGTTCGAACCTACGACGTGCAACTCGTAAGTCGAGGCCGATACCACTGGCCCACCACTGCTTACGGTTAGGTACCTATTGCCAAACTATTATCAATGAGTTTACGACACAGGAGGCGCGGGTTGTGCGCCCTGCCGCGAACTGAGCATGTTTTTGTACGGACAACCATGTACTCGTAAAGTCGTAACATAACAAGCTTATAACTTTATGATTTTTCATGATACAGTTTTGAAATTTTGTACATAGATTCTTTACACAAAAATACTAGACAGGTGTATCGGGATTCCAGAGAGACCACCACTAGGCCAGACTTGGAATTTGCCCAATTATATTTAAGCTTGGAAATCTTTCTCTCAACGTCTGCGATTCCTGGTTTTGAGTGCAGTGTGGTGTTTCTTAGACGGTGTGTTTTCTTATTTGTATAAGATACGTAAGTAGCGTTACGTAGAGTGTAGCCTTTATTCTTTCAAGCCTCATTTCTCAGTGTTTTTGGTTATTTATAAGGAACATTCAAGAAGTTATTTTACTCTATTTTTGTCACATATTTTTGTGAGTGTTGATACAGGGTCTTTAATAAATATTGGATCTAATCTTAACATTGATTGCATAAGTGGCACAATACCTCAAGCAGTAACGAATGTGTTGAAACAGGAATGCATGAGCTGGATCGCTTTAAGATGATTTACAGCGATGATGCGTACAGCACTGATAGATATAACTTCGATTAATTTTAAAAAGCGATTTTCGCACAATAGTTCCATCATTACTCGACAAATAAAATAACTTACAAATTATTAAATAAACCAAGCAATAAACTCAAAATTGGCATCGCTGATACAGTACCCAAGAGCATTGCTACGTTGTTTGTGTGTTATATACCTTTTTTATTCAGATATAGGCTGACCACTATCTCGTCTGAATGTTTCCAAAGGTCTCTGGTCATGTTTACATGTCATTTACGATGAACCCTCAAAATGGCCGCTACTCCTACATTTTCCTTAGCCATCTCATCATATTTTCATAACATCATCATCCCTAAACGAACAGCTGCAGCTGTGTCATAATTCTTAGTAATGAAAATGAAACACTACCCTTTATACGCAGTATAGTGGAAGAGATAAATATATGCGGTCACAATTTATGAGGGGATAAGACAGAAAAATTGACAAACCGAATGATGAGGAAGTATAAATCAGGGGTAAAGTATCCAGTATCTACCGGTCACCAGTCCTGATTTTTTATCAAGAATTATGGTCATAATTTGGTGTTGGGTGTACGATATTGTTTTGGGATTTGCGGATATAAAAGGTTGAGAACCAATGACTTTGGCTTTAGCTAGCGGTTTAGTTTGAAATTGATATTAAAAATGTTTTCGTCCTTTTCACGGGTTTTTGTAAATTTTCCAAAAAGTTAATTTGCCACGAAAAAAGTAGGTACGTATAAATTGGCCACAATTTTAGTTTTGTTAATTTTGATAACTGTAACTTCGCCCCATTTCTGTTTTCCGCACGGATAGCAGAACTATTAAATGAAAAAACTTTTAAAAAAAAATGTAACCGCCTTCAAAAACAACCACAAAAAAGGGTAAAATAACCCACAAAATAACTTTTCTTTCAGAAGTCGGTGCCTTTGTTTTTTTTCATTTCATTGTTTTTTTGCCACCGACTTCTGAAAGAAAAGTTATTTTGTGGGTTATTTTACCCTTTTTTGTGGTTGTTTTTAGTTTAAATATTCAACTCAAATTCTTGTCAAATAAATCATTCTCTCTCAAGTGCACAATAAGCTAATAAAATTCCCTATCTCAAAAACTACTGAACCGATTTTGATGAAACTTGCAGTATTCCGTAAGTTAAACAATACTTAGTACAACAAAAAAAGAATTACTTAAATCGGACTTGTAGTTCCAGAGATATGCGAACACAAACTAAATCAGTCGATGCCTACTCCAAGCCGTTGAGGTGTTGTACCTTCCATCATCAGCTCATCCACCTGAGATGATGATTATCAGATGCAAATACTTAAACAGCTTTAGAAAATATATGAAAATGGTACTATGTGCCTATAAAATTTGAAGGTTGCCCTCGATTTCCCTGGGATTCCATCATCAGATCCTGACCTGATGATCATGGGACCAATTGGAAAGTATACCCTTTCAAACAAAAGAAAAATTTTCCAAATCGGTCCAGGCGTCTTGGAGAAATCGGGGAACATACATAAAAAAAAAAAAAAAGATTCCGACGAATTGAGAACCTCCTCCTTTTTTTGAAGTCGGTTAATAAAACCCAGCACAAAACTACAGAAACCGGGAACACAATGGGTAATCTGCACATAACGTACTAGGAGAACAGGATCATGGAGGACGGAGGTGTCGGTGCCACCGTCTTAAGTAAAAATTATGTGATATATACCTATGTGACAAATTTACATTAACAAAATCTAGCTGTGGCGAATTGACTTTCAATGTATGAGGTTTAAAAAAATGGGCTGAATTAACTTTGTGGCAAATGTACAACAACCCCTTTTTACATCCAAGTCTATTCTGCGAAAAAATGTAACTGATAAATTGGTGTTGAGCTGAAAGTGTATTGTTAATATATTAATTACCTTGCCTTAATCAAACACGTTATTTTAATATACTTTAAAATCATTGTGAAAGGATTTTTTTTATTTTTTTGGTCTTTCATTTATTTCAAACATCATACTAAAGTAAAAATAATAACCTTGACCTTACTACAAAGAAAATTTAATGATTAAACTTCGTCCAACGTTTAATTATTCTGGCCTAAATAATCATAACGTAACCATTTTCCTATCCTGGTACCCGTGAGGGTAGTTTAATTTTATGTTAAAACGAAATAATAACACACGTTAAACCCACACTTTATTACGCTACGCGAAATTAATTTTAATAACATTTTAGCTGTTACTTTAATTAATGTTTTCATTTTGGTTGTATGTTCTGGTCGTGTAAAACTTCGTTAATATCAAAAATATATTAAACAAGCGACCGACCCTGCTTCATACAGCAAAACTATTATGTACTATTATTATCAAAATGAAAGCAATCAAGCATATTCTGAAATCTTCGAATTATTATTTCGAAAAGTGGAGGATATCTACCACAAGCACCACCAAATAAAATAAAATTGTTAGGGGAAAAAATATCACTTTTCCTCCGGGTACATTACTCCGGTCTAAATCTATTTTTTTTTCATCTCGGTACCAATTATTAGTCTTTAAAAATTATGAAAATTGTATTTTTAGTATGCCAGTAACTTCATAAATCACTAAGGAGGTTACATTTCTACAGCACTGTAACAGATTCTACAGAAAATCATTGGCATTCTCACTGAAAACACCATTAGCATAGACAAACATGCCAATGTATTCAACAAGCACCCAGTTTTCAATTCTATCTTCCCTATTCGCTGTAAAACATCAATTTTGATGGCTGCCAAAATTTGTATTCCGTTGTTTGGACGTGGCTAACACCGAGCTAAGGCCGTCATTGTCAATGTAGCATATTTGCCATTCATGGAGCGTCCATGTTTACTGACGGCCAAATTGGGTCATAGCAATAACAATGGCTTGGATGGTACAGCTCGACTAAGTCTGGCTTTGCTACTCATATTCAATTTTGGAAGACCGTTGAATCTCCATTTCTTATCCTTTCAATGCACACATGCTTTTACAGTTTTTAGAGTTCCAGTTAGACTGTAAGCAATTTTTATAGTTTTACCATGAATGATTGTCCGTATGGCATAGTACTTCATAGCTGTATTTTTAATCTACATTTAAAACAAAATATTTTCTGGATCGTAAGTCATTCCAAGGCGAGATATTAATCTTCGAAACTACTTACTGGCCTAATATATCCTACTAAACATTCTGATTGATTCACCTTTATTGACGCAATACATCAAGTGGTTGATAAGACAGTTTATCAACCACTACATTATAATATATTATGGTACATTTTAGTCATGTTGTAGCACAAAAACATCTACCATTTATTATAGTTCAAACCTAAGGCTTGCCGAGGTTGGTCTGTGGATGAGTGAACAAAAACTATCTCAGTGTTACGAGCTGGGTATTGGGATAAATTAATTAACACCAATTAAAACCAAATAATCTTTATTGACACACGAATCACTAATTAAAACAAACACTGCTAAAACACACTTGCACTCACTTAATTACACGTAAAAGTCACTTAGAGATCGCATAAGTTTACTTCGAGTCGTCTCGATCGTAGTCAAAACCAGACTGACTCAGGTCGCCGATCGGCGCCCTTTTTATACCCCGGCCGGGCGTACTAGATGTTTCTAGAAGATGGTCGAATGTTCTGAAAACATCCATAGACTTCGACATAATCCCATACCTTTTGGAACATTCCAAAACCATCTCGAAACATCTAGAACAGGGTAGAATTTTTCTAGAAACTTTCAAACCAATCTTCAGTAGAATAGTCGAAGAAAATCGATTAACCAAAAATTCAATTAATGCGTCTACCTGATCAACAATCGTCGATCAAGGATTACGAATAAAATTATCTGCAGGATTTAAGAACAAAAGTTTAAACAATTTCAATAAATTCCGCTTCCGTGATTGCTTCCTTTGAGTTGCGGATTTCAGAACGAGAAACAATATTTTCTTTTTCAAATAATGTCTTTTTCTTACAAAGTTCAGTAGGTTTTCCGACCGTCCATATTTACTTTGTCCATCTGAATATTAAAATGCTAATATCCTGAAAGTACCTACTTTATTTTTATTGGCGTCCTACAAAATCTCGGCTTGCAAAAACTTTTGCAGCCGCTGTTTACCCGACTGTTAACGACACTCGTGTCCCACAGTTATACCTTATCATTTCAACTTTGCTGTAAGGACACTTTTTGTTTGTCACCAATCTTGGCCAGATTGAGCAGTAGTCAAGCTAAATTGAATTTTATGTTGTAACATTACAGTTCGAATCAGTATTTTTGTTTGCGTGAATCGTTTGGCAGTAAAAGCTATTGGAAAGTAGTCTAAGTTTGTTCCATGATGGGTTGCTTGAGAGCGTATTTGTCTACGATTGATCGGTTAACGTCTCAATTTATGTGCAATTATAAGGAAAATTACGTTTTTAGGGTTCCGTAGCCAAATGGCAAAAACGGAACCCTTATAGATTCGTCATGTCTGTCTGTCTGTCTGTCCGTCTGTCTGCTGTCCGTCCGTATGTCACAGCCACTTTTCTTCGAAGGAGAGCTATCCTGTTGAAACTTGGTAAGTAGGTGTAATATGTGAACCGCATTAGGAGTTTCACACAAAAATAAAAACGGAATAAATTTTGGGGTACCCCCCATACTTAGAATTGAAACTTAACAATTTTTTTTTCACCAAACCCATACGTGTGGGGTATCTATGGATAGGTTTTTAAAAATAATATTGAGGTTACTAATATCATTTTTTTTCTAAACTTTTGCTAAAAGTTTGCACGAGAGACACTTCCAAAGTGATAAAATGTGTGTGTGTGTGTGTGTGTGTGTCCTGTAACTTCTAAAGTAAGGGAATGATAAAACTAAAAAAACTATATAATGTAGACCTCAACAAAAACTTCCAACGAAAATTGGTTTGGATGAGATACAGTTAGCAGTTTTTGAGATATAGTACATTTTCATAAACCGCAAATATAACTTTGCCATTCATACAAACACTATGAAAAACAAAGTTATTTTTATTGTTTGTGTATCCGGTGTAATGTGGAGGCGACCAATTGGTCGGCATTCAATTTTCAAAACAATTGTTAAAAAATGGCCACAGTTCATGATGTATATTACTTACTAATCTCAATACAATTATATCCCAAATCTATGCTTGCTACTACGGAACCCTTCATGGGCGAGTCCAACTCGCACTTGGCCGGTTTTTATTTTTCTGTGTGACTGATTTACATGAAAACGGATACTGCGTTGTTTCAATCAGATCTTCTCAAACTGGTAGTGCAGTTTGTATTGTATTGTTTCCTGGTACAGAGGAAACAATACAAAAACCACTCCTGAATTACAGTATAAGACGTCACAACCATTAGTGAACAACATCAAAAGTCCATTCACATAATACGGCGAAATCAGAAGCAACTAATAAAAGAACCTTTGAGAATGATACACAAATCAGAAAAGCTACCCAAAGAGTCTTTTCCAGCCTTTCCAAGACGAACGTCTTTTAGTTTACGACTTTCGAACGTAATGCTAATGAAAGACCGCGGATGTCGTTTGTCGAATAGTCCCAGAATTTAGGATCTATAGAAATGTAAATACTTCAAAACTTGGAAGGTGTCATTCCATTTCGAATTTTAGCATTGAAATAAGAGAGAATGGTTTAAAAAGTTCTTAAGTGCTTTAGGTATTTCTCGCTTTTAATTTAGATACTATGTTTCACTTTTACCTGTATTTTTACGTAACATTTATGCCGATTAACAAATTGGTAGGCTCATTGAAATTTTCGGATACTAGTCGCAAACGTGATTTCTGCTAATTAGATCCTGAGTCTGATTGTAAATTGGACAAAGTGTTAATGGACGGGGTGCTAAGACAGGAAACCTCCACGTGCGCCCGTGGACTGGAGTTCCCTCTCGGATACGTCCGGGGGGAAGACCAGTTTTTCGGGCCGGTGCACCCTGGGATGCGGGCAAAAACTCTCCTTAGGCACTGTGTGCCTAAGGGGTTTCTTTGCCCGTATGCAAATAGCCTGTCGGGTGGACGCTCCAACGCGTGTCCCTCTGAACAGCAGAGGGCACAGCGGCGGAGCGGGCTTGCGGACGATGAGTAATGGGTATGCTCGCCGTCCGACCAAGGACCAAGCCCGGGTCGGTGGCGCGTCGTGTTTCACGCGTCACCGACGGGGCCCCTTATGGGGCCAAATGCCTGCCGGGGTCGCGGATTTTTCTTAATCCAGGATACCGTGGCCCCGGAACGTAAAGGGCATCCGACGGAACACGGGTGGATTTTAGTCAGTAAGAGTCTGACAGTCCCTCCCGCCCCACCCAGGGCGGGAGGACTCATTTGATGATTTTGCCACCCAAAAAAAAAAAAAAGTGTTAATGGACTCTTTCCGTTCAAAATTTTTGGAGTAGTCAACTATAGAGTCTGGATTTGTAAATATTGATGACGATTTTTCATAAAAAGAAGAAAGATTATGGCAACTGGCTGATTCAAAGAACCTAACATAACTGGCAAATTGTGTGACTATTAGGTACACATCTGCTAGTCGTGCGACTTTGCGGTCCTGGAACACGAATGGCAACTGAAGGTACTGAAGGAAAAGGTTGATTTTTATTTACTTAGTCCATTTCGCTCCACCCAGGGCGGGAACAAATCGGCTTTACCCTTCTATATATACAGGTATATAGAAATTCAACAAAATAATTTACACAAAGAAAAAAAAAACCTTTGATTTTGTCATTTTTCGCTATCGTCCTCACCCAGACCTGCCAAAGCCCTTATCAGGACAATCTATTCCATAGACCCAAAACGCTCTATCAAAGGACAAAGAAGCGCATGGCTGCCCCCAATTATGTGGCCAGAAATTCCCGAAGCCTGGGATAAAAGCATCGTCACGCAAGATATTATCAATAAAGCCATCACACACGATGTCATAACAAAATTGAATTAATTTTCGCCAAAGGTTTAACACACACTAAGCCATATTAAATTTTACGAAACAATGTGATATTAATGAATATGCAAACAAGTTTTCTAAGGGTTTTGTTTGCATGAAATTTCGGTTCAAATATTAATGGGTTTAGGTTGTGTTTGCTACGTGACAGGTTTTGTAACGTTATGGAGATAATATTTATTGTTCTTGTATCTTTCGTTGCATGTGATTACTTATTGTTTGCCTCTACAAGTTTCTTTGGTTCATCTTCGTTATGGTGTCTATGATTTATTTTATTAGAGTTATTGATTTTTGGGATGGGGGAATACATTTTTAGCGATTCATCCTAAACAAAGACAGGTGGTAGGTCTCACCAGGGCTGCCTGGCTCGCAACCATCATCTTATCGGGGTCCAGCGTCAATCAGTCGGCGTGCGCAGGAGTTCCAGTTGTTTCTGAGTGAGCTCACATTTTTTAACAAAATTAAATGGTGCATAAATCTTTTCGTTAATATCACTATCAGAATTAGTGGCATCAAAATCTTTCTTTGCATTATTGATATAATTGCTACATTAATATCTTATACGAGTACTACCCATTTTGTTTTCTCGTATGATGTTCAGTGTAGTCATATCTTTGTTTAAGCTGCTTTTGTTGTATCGTCAGTGTATACCTCTTCCAACACAAGATTATTAAATTGTTTGTCGGAACTAAGTCTAGCATAATGCTACTAAACATATAATATGTCATGCAATTATGTGGATAGTAAGAGCATTCACGTGGTAGCTAATGCCCTCATTGTACAACGACTTTAGGTACAACAATGGACGATTAACAATCATTTAACCGTTATTTATGGTAACAATGTCCGTGTTACAGGTTGATAATCCTGCGAAAGTGAGTTTGTTCGTAACGTTTTCACACCTAAACCGCAGAACCGATTTTGATGAATTTTTGTGCATAGAAAGATAAGACACAGCAATATAGTACCTAACTGTAAATGAGTGAGCCAGTAGGGAGAAGAAATCTTTAAAAGCCTTTACGTTGGTAATTTTAAACCCAAATATACCCGGGTCGCGGGACTAAGGAGCTTCCGCTACACCGCGGAAGGGAATCATTTCATGATTATTTTTCACGAGTTTATTGTCAATAATAATTTTCCATTACATACGGACATTAAAAGAAATATAATTTAGACAGTAAGGAGCTAAGAGAGACAGTAAAATAAATAATCTTAATTTCGAAAACGACAAGATAACATATTGAATTGTACAACTGAATCGTAGAAAGATGACCTATTTTCATTCTACAGAAACTTCAGCGAAACTAATATCAGCAACTGATTCACTTCATCTTTTTTTTTTAACTGGATGGAATCGTAAAAAGAACGAACGGAAAGAACCGAAGGAAATCAAATGGAAGAATAAAATAAGAAAAAAAAAAACTGGATAACAGACTTGATCGAGTTTCTTTTAAACGACGGGTTTGATGTTCTGGACATTTTATGTCGTAAATAAACTGATCAGTACAGTAATGCAATCGGTATGGAAGTAGCTTTTCAGGTATTTTTAAAGGTATTTGCATATTTTGACTACCGACACAACACAACCTTACAAAATGTACCACATTTTCTTGGTGCTGTTCTTGCACTTTTATAATATACTAGCTGACCCGGCAAACGTTGTTTTGCCATAAATTAAAAATTTTGTCTAAAAATTAAAATAAAAATTAGGGGTGGACTACCCCTAACATTTAGGGGGATGAAAAATAGATTTTGGCCGATTCTCATAGATACCGGATAAGCACAAAAAAATTCATCAAAATCGGTCAAGCCGTTTCGGAGGAGTATGGCAACGAAAACTGTGACATGAGAATTTTATTTATTAGATGTTTTAATATTATATGGTTCAGTTATCTGAATATGAAATAAGTAAGTAGATGCCAAGTAGACAGTGACTTCACACGTAGGTAATAAATGACTTTTTGATTTGTTAACGTAACTGTAACAAGTGTAACAACAACTAAGTTACTGAAAGCGGCTTTGCCCGCGTTTAACTGTTAATTACCAGAACAAACCTAAGTGTTATTCCAGACTATATCTTATCTCTGAACCAAATTCCATCAATCCGTTCAGTCATTCTGACGTGATTGAGTAACAAACATTCGTCCATGCATCCAAACTTTTGCAATTAGATTTAAAAGATTAATTTTTACTGTCGTACCACAAGCACTTTTGAACGTCTGTTGAACACTTGTCTAAAAAAATGTCAGATTATGACGTTGAAATAAGGTCCGTTTTGCAGTCACACTTTTTTTAGACAAGTGTTCAACAGATGTTTAAGTTTTTGTAGTAAGGCTGTTAAAGTTTACAGCGCTAGTGCTGTATTTGCCTTCTAATCCCAAGAAACAGCGAAAATCAAATAAACTAAACTACTAATTTTACTCTCAAATAGAATATTTCAATACCGAGGATGTTTATTGAATGCCAGATGCGACTTCAAGTTGGAAACTAACTTGATTTTACCCAAGAGTGGATTAGGAAAGTTCGCAATGTTTATTTACAGGGCTTAGAGTTACGCGGGTTTAAATTCTGATCTGTCTTTTGGCAATTCTCACTAATCTTCTTGAAATTGGAATGCGATAAAAAGTGATTGATATCAATAAATTTCTATAACCCACTAAAAATATGATACAGTGATATTTCACCCCCAGACAGTTTTTAGCCCTTTATAAAGCACAAGTCTGATACTGTATGGTGTATTGCAGCCACTTTTGAAATGACTTAGCCAACTTGTCGCACTTGATATGGCTAGACCGCTACCATGCGGACTAAATAGGAAACATGTAAAAAAGAGAAGTTGAATGAAAGAAGATATGATATGCTGTAACTATGCCAAGAGAAGAGTTCGACAAACATGAAAAATTTTACTTTACTATGAAGAACAACAATAATAAATTAAGCACAGTATTCGAGACTGAGTATGTAAATGCTAACTGCTACATTCATTTTGCATACATTTGTAATAGTACATGGAAATGAGTGTGTAACAAACCGAATTTGTAACACGTTCCTGTGCTAAGTGATGATGAAATTAAAATATATACAAGGTGTTAAAAAATCAACTGCAGGAATTTTCAAAAACCAAGTACTTTCCAAAAATTTTTTTTTTGTTTTCGAGCATTTTAGTTCAAAAAAAAAATTTTTTTTCAAGTATTTTTTTTTGGTCATGTTAATGAATTTGATTGCTCTTTGAGGTCGTTCACCCGTGTATAGTGTTCACAGCTGATTCCAACTTTCCCACCACATTTTGCAGACTTTGGACTGGCAATTTATCGAAATACTTACAAATAACTTATTTTATTGGAATGGCAAGGACTTGGCATCAACATCAACGGCGAATACATCACTCACCTTCGGTTTGCCGACGACATCGTAGTCATGGCAAAGTCGATGGAGGAACTCAGCATGATGCTCGATGGCCTCGACCGAGTTTCACAACGGGTGGGCTTGAAAATGAACATGGACAAGACGAAAATTATGTCAAATTCCAATGTTGTGCCCACCCCAGTCTCTGTTGGAAACTCGGTACTCGAAGTTGTTGACTCATATATCTATTTAGGACAAGTAGTCCAATTAGGTAGGTCCAACTTCGAGAAAGAGGTCAACCGCCGAATCCAACTCGGTTGGGCAGCGTTCGGGAAGCTACGCAATGTCTTTTCGTCCGACATACCTCAGTGCCTCAAGACGAAAGTCTTCAATCAATGTGTGTTACCAGTGATGACTTACGGCACCGAAACGTGGTCTTTCACTATCGGCCTCATCTCAAAGCTCAAAGTCGCTCAGCGAGCTATGGAGAGGGCTATGCTCGGTGTTTCTCTACGTGATCGAATCCGAAATGAGGAGATCCGTAGACGAACTAAAGTCACCGATATAGCCCACCGGATTAGCAAGCTGAAGTGGCAATGGGCAGGCCATATTGCTCGCAGAGCAGATGGCCGATGGGGTCGAAAAGTCCTAGAGTGGAGACCGCGGACGAGCAAGCGCAGCGTAGGACGTCCACCAACGAGGTGGACAGACGACCTTGTAAAGGTCGCCGGAAGACGCTGGATGCAGGTCGCTTCCAACCGGTATATGTGGAGATCTAAAGGGGAGGCCTATGTTCAGCAGTGGACGTCCTATGGCTGTGATGATTGATGATTGAACTTATTTTATTGGCCATATTAATAAGCCAATAGAAATATGCTTGAAAAAAAAATTAATTTTTTTTAAAAAAAATTGAAAAAAAATTTTTTTTTTGAAAAAAAAATGGTCGAAAACAAAAAATGTTTTTTGGAATGTACTTGGTTTTTGATACCGAGTACGCAAACGAAATTCCTGCAGTTGATTTTTTAACACCCTATATTATAGTAACGGCTTAGGTACTCGTGAATTGGCAATGTTCCCTATTGATAAGACGTGATAACAGTGATTATAGCATGTCAGACGATACTATTGCTTCAGCCAAAACCGTACCAAAGACGAAAAACAGACGATTATTTAGGAATTCTCAAGATTAAGATGTGAGCATAGCCATTGCTTACTCAAAGAAAAAAGCAATTTATCAATCGGGATTACAACGTGACGGGAAGCATTTTATTTCTCACGCGACGATCACGTTGCGATATTCTAAAAGGGAAGTATTCGATTTGCACTGACAATGGAAAAATGCTTGCAATCGCATAGTCGTTATTGCAAATTGATCTTTATGTGGGCATGACGAGGTTCGGTTTTGTATGTTCTTTTGCTCTGTTTTGCTTTTTTCGTTGAACATTTTGTTCATGAATTTACTAACAGGCTAAAAATAATACTTTTTATCCGTTTTATTTGGAGTTCAAAAAGGCGTTGAAATTGAACGAACAAAATTAACAAGAATGTATCAGTATTTAAATAATATTATTTTGTGGACTCACCTTAAACTAAAATGAATAAATTGGACGATGTTGCTCTTTTTCGCAAATAATTTGGAGTTTCAAACGATGGAAAATTAGAAAATGAAATTGAAAGAGCGTTTATGTCAGTCTTACTCAATATCACAAAAAAATTAAACTACTAAGGTTACAAACTTTTTGCATTTAAAATTGCCTTATAGATAAGTGCAGTGTTTTGCCAATTAGCGCTTTATGATACCTAGTTCCCATTATGGAAATATCGACCAAAATAATTAGGTATGTTCAGTGAAACATTAAATATACGTGTTTAAACAATTATTATCCTCATTTCCAGTTGATTAACATCAACCAAAACTGAGCAGTCTATGGTTTGAATGGTAAATCAAGTACTGATATTTACCGACATAATCACAAAATCATACCATTTCATATTCGTATAAAATTAAATATTAATTATTATTGGAAACGTTTGATCGAAACTGATATACAATCTGAGGGTCAAAAGGGAAGGGAATATTGTCAATGACGTTGCTGGAAATGCACGGAGTGCATCATTAGGAATAATTATTGCTTAAGTACAGTGTGAAAATGTATGGACGCACGACCTCATCCCCACCAAAATGCGAGCGAATGCATTTTGAATGTTTTTCGCTTCTTGTAGAAAATAAAACCGGCCAAGTGCGAGTTGGACTCGCCCATGAAGGGTTCCGTAGCAGCAAGCATAGATTAGAGATATAATTATATTGAGATTAGTAAGTAATATACACAAACAATAAAAATAACTTTGTTTTTCATAGTATTTGTATGAATGGCAAAGTTATATTTGCGGTTTTTGAAAATGTACTATATCTCAAAAACTGCTAACTGTATCTCATCCAAACCAATTTTCGTTGGTAGTTTTGGTTGAGGTCTACATTATATATTTTTTTTAGTTTTATCATTCTCTTATTTTAGAAGTTACGGGGGGGGGGACACACTTTTTACCACTTTGGAAGTGTCTCTCGCGCAAACTGTTCAGTTTAGAAAAAAATGATGTTAGTAACCTCAATATCATTTTTAAAGACCTATTCATAGATACCCCACACGTATGGGTTTGGTGAAAATTTTTTTTTTGAGTTTCAAGTCTAAGTATGGGGGGCACCCCCAAAATTTGTTTTGTTTTGATTTTTGTGTGAAAATCCTAATGCGGTTCACATAATACATCTTTTTACCAAGTTTCAACAGGATAGCTCTTATACTTTCGACAAAAAGTGGCTGTGACATACACGGACAGACAGACAGACAGACAGACAGACAGACAGACAGACATGACGAATCTATAAGGGTTCCGTTTTTGCCATTTGGCTACGGAACCCTAAAAAAGAAATGAAAAATGTATTTTTAGCATTTACTTTAAAATAAAAAGCTCTATCTATTGATATAACTTGCATATACATCCATGACGAAATCTTTTAAGAGTACGCGTTTAAAATTGTGATTTAGTGCCATGTTCGGCATTTTTTTCTATCGAGCCGATTTTTCCAAATCGTGTTTCTATCTTTACCATTTACTTGAGAATACGTTCAATTTTTGTATAATAATTTTTATTTATTAAAAATCTCACACTTTATTAGATTTTCAGACGTTCAAAAATCTTAAAAAGTACTGCAACCTCCCCTTAAAGGGCTGTAGCCCTTGTATTTGTACTACGTAGAAATAATGATCATGTTAATTTTTTTCTGTGGTAGAAGATTTTTATTAACATTATACTCCAGTTTTTTTTTAACATTGTACTATTCAAACAAAAAAGTTCCTCTTTTCTATATTTGTCAAAAAAAAATGTTTAATTTTGGAATTTATAATCAAAAAGAAGCACATAATAATGTGCCTTCTAGCACAAAAGCTGCAATGTCATAATTTATGTGACCTGATAACCAACTTCTGAAAAAGGAGTGAAATGTAAACATGACCACTGACAATGAGAAGAAAGTCTTATTTTACCAAACCAATATAATATGGCACAAGGATATTAAAATATTGAAGAAGATTTCACCAAGATACACCATGTCTTACTATTAGCACTCACATAAAGAATTTCACAGAAGAAAATCGTCATCGTCGCGTCCCCGTATCGTGTAAAAAGCATTCAGCAGTAACAATATATACCTAGTTAAATCCCTTCCACTGTCAACACTTACGCTTCTTACCAAAAAGCCGATATTGTCCCATTCAGAATTTTACAAAGCTATTTAGGAATGTGAAATAAAATAATGGGAGTATATTGACAATCCTTCCGTGAAAATCGGAAATGAAAGACTCATTTGATAATTACCAAGAAAAAGAAAGGATTTAGCTTAAGGGTCAGTTGTTCGGTCAATAGTTAAACTAAATTGTTAAAATCTCACACATTTTTAACAAATTATTACAAAAAGGACTTAACAAATAATATTTTATGACGAAATGACATTAATTTTTTAATTTGATTTAGAATTAGTATAAATAATTAAGTTAATATTTACATACATTAAAAAACTAAATTAACATTCCTAAAAATAATTACTATATCTAACAAAGAGCATTAAAAAATTCATCCACATCGCTGTCAACGGGATAAGTGCCCAGAACGCTGGCAGCATTGCCACGTTGGATGGCAATGCTAATTCTTTGACCAAGAAATAGACCAGCGATGTGGAGCACCGCAAGGAGCGCCCAAACGTAGGCATGTAGCGATCCGGAAAGTAGTGTCACTCAGCATGGTACCTATGTTGAATGACGGTAGTGCCTGAAGCCATAGACCCGACTCCTATTCGCCCACAACCAGCAGGCGGGCACGCTCTACAGAATTGGTTGACATATTACGCCTCTGGGAAGATGAGTTCACGGGTCTATCTGAATTCGGGCAAGTCATTTTCCAGGCGTTCTCCGCATCGGTCAAGCACGGCACTTCAGAGTGAACCAGGGAGAGACTTAAAATCTTCCTGGTTAAGGTTTCAGTGCTGTGGACAGAGCACAGGAACGCCGGTAAACTCACACTAGAAATTTTGCGCAGGCCGAGTCCACCAAAACAGATAGGGAGGGTGGCTTGCAGCCACGCTCGGTCGTCCATGGCCACATTAAGGATGGATGTTAAAGTATTACGAATAATATGGTCAATTTTGTCCAAAATGTATTGATGCTTCCATAGAGGAGAACACCGGAGATAGTGCATAAAATTTGGCCCAAAACAACAATACCTAATAAGGGTGAATGCTGAATGTAAGTTGATTTGGGAAAGTCTATCTGAAATGTCATTAAAATGATTATTTTTTCGTCGATGAATGATGAGAAACTATTTTCTAAAATAGGGGAACCTAGGAGGTTTAGTGAGCTTTTTTTCCAAAATTTTGATTTGAGGAGCTATTGCATTGAATTTGTCAAGAGTAAAGTTGTCTATCTGTCAGGGTTGAGGTCCAGACCGATTGGTTTGAATTCCTTTTGGATGAATTTAAAGTCATTAATTCATCCAAAAGGAATCTATCTGTCTACGTCAGCTTCTAGAGTTCCGTCATCTAAATACCAAATATTAAATTTAGAATTTAGTTTTTGGATGATGGGATGTATGGCTAGGCTGAAAATGACAGGCCCGAGAGGGTCACCTTGTTGGCATCCAACTGCTGATTCCAAAACATTATTTTTGTATAGTAATTTAGAAGGGTGCCGGTAGCACTGCCACAAAAAACCGAAAATTTCAGGTAATTCCTTTTTTGCCCCGGCGCCTGAACTCAACAAATCTTTTAAGTGTTGTGGAGTCAGGCCGTCGAGGCCACCGGCAGAACCGCTGCGGAAAGAGTTCACGGCTGCGATCAACTGTGGGGCTGTAATTTTGAAAAGGTTGTCCTGAACAAGGGGATCCGGGTTAACAGGCGAGTCTGGAAAGGTGAGGCCATCCGCAGGCGCTGGATGTTTGCTCTCCAGGGCTGAAAAAGTCTCTGGAGAGTATGGCGCCACCACGTCACTGCTGAACAATAGTCTGGCTGCCCCCCTAATGTCACTCTCACTTAATTTGGATTCTACATGTCCACAAATGCCTTTCTGGATAAGGTTATTCAATGTAGGCAATTTAGAATCTAAAACATAGGCCGAAATGTTGCAATTTTCTTTAATTTGGTTAGTCAGAGACTTTTTTGTTGCTAAATTTTTTTGGACATGTAGAATCCTGTAAGAGAAAGTGAGTAACTGCTCCCAGGCATGTTCTGAGTTCTCTTCGGACGCGAAACCGATACATTGCGCTAAACTCAGCGCAACAGACCGTCTCGCGCCTCGAGGAACTCTCTTTAGTGAGTGGAATTTTTGAATTTTGACAAGGTTTTCCACAAAGGTTGACCAGAAGGTGTTGATGTCGGGGTTGTGGCTGGGGGGTCCAAAGGTACGCTATGGGATTTTTGGACCTTGCCATAGTGTATCCTTAGACCCCGCTCGCCTTTAAATAAACGAGTCTGGGAGCAATGTGGGCATCTTACTAGTTGCACATCCAGTGACGTGACAGGTTGACTGGCATCACCCAAACCGGCATCGCTACATGTGGCACTGAACATAAAATGTTTCTACCTACCAACTACCTAAAACACTCTTCACACGAAAACACTCTAAAAAAAAGCACATTATTTACAAAAAAAAATGTCAATAAAAAGTCAACAAATTAACTGTCAGCAATGACAATGTCTCACTGGCGGCCTGGAGCGCCGCCCACCGCCGCTGCTGCCGCCGCCATACAGACCGCGCTGTAAGGTTTTTATTTTCGCTTGTGGTCGAAGCCCCTATATGTATACAAATGTACTCTATGGGTCGAAGACACGCGGTGCGTCGAGCGGCGCGTCGCGAGGTGCGTTCTCTGAGCTTGCTTCGTCTGTTTCTTCTTAGAGTAGACAAGTACCCACAACCGGCCTCAATACAACATCTTGGCTACAACAGTTTCGGCCAGCTCAAGACCATTTTCAATATTTCCGGCCTTCTAAAACATTTTAGTGTAGTGTATCTCGAAAATATGTCAGAACCAGCTCGGCTCATATACGTTATGCCTTTACTCATAAACACTCTTGAGTCACAATCAAATCCATCATCTGCCTAACCTATTCTCAACTATCTTCAATTACCACTGGGCAACTCATCATGATGATGAACTCATTATCATCATCGTCATCTGAATAGCCTTTTCCCAACTATACACCGTGTTCTTCACGTTATCCATAAACTTTAGCAAATACTTCTATGGCTTTTACAAATCAAATCCAACAAAGGAAGTAGTACTTAAAAAGGCTTCGTTACAAAGATATTTGTAATTTCATTTAATGAAATTTAATTGAGCTATGCAGTGAGAAAGTATCTTAATTTGAAATCTATCAAATACTATTTGCATTTCATTTGTTTCAGCCCGCCAAATGTTATGAATGAAAATACGACGTTGCCAATTCGGATAAAGAGGCATGCATATCGGGTCATTTACGTCTAGGTATTTAGTTTGTATGAAAATTAACAAAAAATAAAAAATAAGAATCTAATAATGTGTCCATAATGAAAAATGCTTACTTCCGTGGTTTGAACATCTGGTCGAAGTTTATGTATATCGTCCGGAACACGGTGTATTGGGGTCGGCTTCCAGTCAAAATGGATGCATCTGCGATATCTGTCAGTATTTTACATATAACTGTTAATGTAGTTTAGCTTAACTTGGAAGGTTGACTTGTGCGACAGTTATTATTTAGCCTCCTCCCCACAGTTTCTTCTTGTTATTCACCTGATTTGATACATCTATTAAGGCTGGCTATCAAAGAACTTAATCTTCAGTCTACAAAGCTAGGATAACTACTAATGATGATTCAATTACTAAAATTATCCTAGAGGATCCGACATCGCCAGAGCTTGCCATTTAGAAAACTTTAAAGTTTAAATGACCTTACGAGAAGTAGTTGCTCAGTTTTAATGGCCTTAAATGACGAGTTTTAGGTCGTGAGCCTGTGTTTTTTTTTTTTTTTAGGTGGTAAAATCATCAAATGAGTCCTTCCGCCCTGGGTGGGGCGGAAGGGACTGTCAGACTCTTACTGACTAAAATCCACCCGTGTTCCTTCGGATGCCCTTTACGTTCCGGGGCCACGGTATCCTGTGTTAAGAAAAACCCGCGACCCCAGCAGGTATTTGGCCCCATAAGGCCCCGTCAGTTTGCTGACAACTCCCCGAAGGCACGCGCGAAAGACGACACGACGTGCCACCGACCCGGGCTTGGTCCTTGGTAGGACGGCGAGCTACCCATTACTCACCGTCCGCAAGCCCGCTCCGCCGCTGTGCCCTCTGCTAATCAGAGGGACACGCGTTGGAGCGTCCACCCGACAGGCTATTCGCATACGGGCAAAGAGACCCCTTAGGCACACAGTGCCTAAGGAAGAGTTTTTGCCCGCATCCCAGGGTGCAACGGCCCGAAAAACTGGTCTTCCCCCCGAACGTATCCGAGAGGGAACTCCAGTCCACGGGCGCCCGTGGAGGTTTCCTGTCTTAGCATCCCAGCCTGTGTAATTTAATTAATTATACCAATTCTCTCAAAATGGACAAAGAAAACATCGTGAGGAACGCGACATTCCTCAGAATCAAAAAGCCGAAGAAATTGTAATATCTCCCAGCTTGTGAAATCAATATAAAATTGATTTCTAAATTACGATTATTTGTGTTTGCTCTAAAATGCATGATGCGATTGAAGTACACAGTATGTAGTATTAGCCCATGGGAAATAGGATTGAGTTTGTATGTATGAATTTGCTCATAAGCGCGGTTTATGCAGAAGCGACGGCGACGTCGCGAGTCTTCAGAGACGGTGGCGGATTATCAAAGACACCTTTTGCTCTTGGTCCTGCTATGAAGAGCCGTGTGAATCGTATGAAAACAATGGCATGGTTCAGCCGATCTTTGTATGTCGGATCGTGCGGAGCCGGCATAAAATGAATCTCGTCCCCTCTTCTTTATAAACCGCGCCGAAGACTACGAGTATGTTGATCATAACAATAACACATGAAATAACATTGTCGATACTAAACTGGACTCAAACAACCTAAGTAGCCAGATAAGCTAGAATACAATCTGTATACTCCAAAATCAATGTCATATCACAAGACAATAGGCCAACCTACCCAGTACATGTTACAATATAGGTATGTCCATATGTCTGTTGATATTGTACCGCTGGAGCTACACGATAGATACTAATCAACTACATACCTTGTAGAGATGTGCTGACTAGTCGCCGACTATTCGATAAACCCGAAGAGTTGGTCATATTTTTGTAGTCGGTGAATAGTCGTTCAAAAGCGTTGATTATTCGGCTGTAGTGATTGATAACAACATAAAGGTAAAAGCTTATTGTCTGACTGCGTTTGACGAGTGCATTTTAAAATGTACGAACGACTAAGTTACTCTAAATGAAGCAGGACTAACATTGCCAATAATAGCCTCTGTGGTGTACCGATGAGAATTGTCAGTTTCACCAGTCAGCTTTCTGGCAGCCGACTAGTCGGCGAGTCGGCCAAACTCCTAGTTGCCTATCTCTAGAGTATTGTTCAATCTGCAATGGAGCATATCCCTATTAGTATGCTGTCAGTTCACAGGCTGGACAGTAAATATTCTGCGTAGAATTTGTTTTGACATTGACAAGACGGCTTACGTTGAGAGTAATGTTTTGTGTCTGTAGGTACTTTATCGAGCTTGTAAAACATTCCTTTTTTTTAATGATCCTTTTATGTATTTAAAAGGCTTTTTTACAGCTCTGATGTTAAAACGAGCTATTTAACTTACTTAAGTCTAATTTTGCCCGCGGCTTCGCTCGCCTACTCTTCGAATTTTATGAAAATATGTATAAGTAGGTAGTCTATAATCATCGAATCTGCAGGTACTTTGCATGCAAGCGTAACAAATATAATTTATATGACATTTTCGCAGATAACAGTCATATTAAACACAAAAAATCATGAATATAGTTACCCCAAAAACGATAGAAACCATTTCCTTCCAATAAATACAGATGCTTTTAAAAATCGCCACATTATATTTTATTACAAAACACTAATTAAACATTATTCCAGTATCCCCTCTTCCAGAATTTCAAATACTGCATAAAGTACACAAAATATTAATATTATACTGTTCCTTATTAAATGTTACGTCTTGGCACAACGATTCGGGACAAGTTGGAAAGTTAAACATTCTTTAATATTTCTTCTAAAAAATTTTCAAGCCACTGGTTCTAATATTTTCTAAATACATTTTTGTTTTATTTTTCCATTTACACATCACTAAACGAAGAATACGAAATGTTTTACAAAGAATTTAAATAAAAGGAATTTGTTTTTAACACTTCAGTGAATAATTTAGAAAGAAGAAAAGTTGGTGAAGCGTCTGCTAAAGTAATGAAAAATATTTTTTGGAGTCCGCTGCAGGTTCTGTACAGTGGAGGATATATTTCTATGTGGTTTGATTTTTTTTTTAATAGTCAAAGCATGTTTTATAATATAATTTATTGTCTCGAAGTCGCGTTTCCATTAGGCAAGTATTGCATACAAGCATGACGTCACATGTGCATACAAGTAGCTTGAATTGGAAACAATTTTTCGAGAGTGTGCTAATTGCATGCAGGTTTTACTTGCATAGTTCCAAATTGAGTAGGTTTACAGTTACTTGAAACAAAATGTACAAGTACAAACTACCTCCGTGCAACTTGTAGCTTGTATGCAGGTATGTTCAAGTTGCATACAATTTGCAATTTGTGTACAAGTAATTTGTATAATGAAAACGCGCCTTTGGGTAAGCATTATTTATTTATTATAATAACATGTTGCCCAACACTGGGAATTTATCTTCTATCGTAGTTACTTTCACAAAAATTAAAACTTAAGCCTCCTGCAGACACACGCGATTAATCGCGCGGGGCGACATGTCGCGGTCCATTCGCAGTATTTTTAGAGTGGAAATTAGCTTGGCTCGTCGTAGTAGTAGTCGTAGCGCGATTAATCGCGTGTGTCTGCAGGAGGCTTTATAGGAACTGAAGCTGCCAGACCCGGAAAAACTACCTGTAGGTAAAAATATTTTTGTCGTACGGGAATTGACCCCACGACATGCAGCTGTACTTACATTATAATAAACCAGCTTATTAGTAATCTATTGTTAACGGCCTGTCCTCGTACATAGAAGACACGAGCATTGATTGCTCGGATTGTTAAATAGCTGACTAAAACAGGTAAAAATAACGTTCAACGAAGATTCATCTAGTACTATCCTAACCCAGTTTCCTTTAATATCACCGTACATTGAAATGTCACCCACGCATCCCACTGCAGAAAAGTCTCTCGTGATGAATTCTATTTTCGTACTGAAACCAGGGCCGTAGCTAGGGAGGCATCGTGGGGTAATGGCCGCCCTCACGCCTCCAATCATTAAACCCATACAACTATATAGCTATAACCTTGTGGTCTTCAAGTCAAGAGTGAACAGGTTACTTCTAGGCAAGCGTGCTTCACCGTCGACCACATCTTCGCTTAACATCAGGCGAGATAGTGGTCAAACGCGAACCTATCTTTAAATAAAAAAATAAAGTGTAAAATATTTGTAGAATAATTATGTTTCTTAATTAGTCTTTAATGTCCCAATGTTGGGCAAAGGCCTCTCTCCAATAAAAATATCATCATTATCTTCTTACTTGGCGTTCGGCACAACACCAACAATAATATTATGATTAATAAAAGTAGTATAACATCGAATTCAAATGGCGAAATTCAAATGGATCATTTATCACAATCATTCACCTTTTCAACTTTTAACTTCCAAATGCACTACATTTAACAGCCGGTACTGTTTAATTTGACCTTAAATCCTATCCTAGCTACGGCCCTGACTAAAACCAACTGAAAAGCAAAGCCTCGTGAAGATTGAAACAGAACACAATATCAGCGAACGCAATTCCAGTAAAGGGATAAAGTTTGAAAAGTAAGCAGTCACTTTGTTTGGTCGCTCGCTCATACCAACTTTATTTCTTCAATATACGAGTAGCTGAGAGAAAAGATCCTTACTAATATTAGATTATTATAAATGTAAAAGTTCGGAGGGGGATGTTTGTTACTCAAACGCGTCAGAACTGATGAACGGATTTTAATGAAATTAGGTACAGAATCTTCTAGTATAGATAAAATAATTTCTTTTTTGGTAGTAAAATCATTAAATGACTCCTCCCTTCTTAGGAGGAGGGGAACAGACAGACTCGTACTGACTAAATCCACCGTGTTTTTTCAGTTGCTCTTTAAGTTCCAGGGTCACGGTAATCTGCCTAGACAGGTACCGTGACCTGGATTAATTGGTACATACCTTTTACTTCGGCAGTATAATCCCTGAGATAATAAATAACCTCCACGCGGACGAAGTCGCTAACAACAGCTAGTGTTAATGTAAATATATGAGAAATATGCTGAGGATATTGCAGGATTTGTGGCAGCGGTGTGTTTATAGGCGAACCTCATATTTGGGATGATATTTTAATAACAGACGAGCGAGCGGTTCGATCGATATGCGATGTTTAAGCTTTTGTGATCTTGAGTATATTTTTTGTTGCGGTAAGAAAAATCTGTGTTGGAATAAGAAAATGTTTGGGATGACGATTTTTTCGACGCGATTGAATAGTGTTTAAGTCTAGGACATTCTTGTTAAGCTGATTCGGTTTTCTATTTTTTTATTTGGGTGTACCTATACTTTGTTTTTCTTTTTTATCTATTTTATGCTCTGGACAAACGGCTTCGGTTATTCCATCATTCAATAAAATCTACATAGGTATACTAATATTATAAAGCTGAAAAGTTTATTCGGTTGAACGCGCTGGAATTACTGGTTCGATTACAAAAGTTCTTTTTGTGTTAAATAGTCCGTTTATCGAGGAAGGCTTTAGGCTATATAACGTCACGCTTCAACCAATAGCAGTCGGAATAGTGGAGGAGAAACCACGAAGAAAAGCTAGTAATATTAATAAAGGTACCACTACTATTCCCCACTAAATATATTCTACAAAAAAATTTACAAGATTAAAGCCTCCTGCAGACACACGCGATTAATCGCGCTGCGACAGCGAGCCAAGCTAATTTCCACTCTAAAAATCTCTTTGCTAAAAATACTGCGAATGGACCGCGACATGTCGCCCCGCGCGATTAATCGCGTGTGTCTGCAGGAGGCTTTAATTATAAGCTCTGCAGCAATGCAGAGGCAGCAAATGATAAATGGTTAATTTATTTTGTAAGTTGGTTATAAAAAAAAAACACTTACACGTCACAACCAATATTTTTAAAGCTAGATGAGGCCGTGTTTCGTACCTGACTACTCTGAGAAGAAACAGCCGAAACAAACTCAGAGGTCACAGTCTCTTTTAAAGTCCAGACATTGTTTTGTTCAGGTCATACGAGGACCATGCGGGTGTCTGAGATGGTCTTTTAAGGAAATAACCACACAGATTTGAGTGGACCTGTCCAGTCAGTGCAAGCATGTGTCAGTTACCGTGTAGCTTGACTCAAACACAAGGTGCTCAACAGCAGTCAGTTTTTACTCAGATTCAGCGGAAAAGGAAGCTCTGTAAAAGGAGATTTATTACAAAAAAAAACATGTATTAACAAAATCTGTATACACATCTAATAAACTATAGCTTATCTGTAAAAGGAGAAACGACAATTAAAGTACCTATATTCCTTTCCCTTTTACATAATCTTATCATAAAAGTTTTTTTTTAAATGTAACCGACTTCTAAAAAAAACAACCACTAAAAAGGGTAAAATAACCTACCAAAAAACTTTTTTTCGGAAGTCGGTGGCTTTGCTTTTTTATTTCATTGATTTTTTTGCCACCGACTTCCGAAAAAAAGTTTTTTGGTAGGTTATTTTACCCTTTTTAGTGGTTGTTTTTTTTAGAAGTCGGTTACATTTTTTTTAAAAAACTTTTTTATTTTACCCTTTTTAGTTTAAATATTCAACCGAAATTCTTGTCAAAAACATAATTTTCTTACTTGTGCACTAGAATTTTATTATCCTTAGCACTGGTTATAACATCGCCCATGTACACAATAAGCAAGAACACCAAAATAAATGATTTTTTTGGGACCAAATGGCAGGTATCCTGCATCGAACAATAACCCATATGGGTCATTAGTATAAATGAATTAAGTTCAAATACAAGATAGCTGCTGTAAACCGTTGAGGAGTTCCCTGAACTGTTCTTCGTCTTCATCATCAGAACCCTAATGACAGTTACAACCCATCTAGGTGTAAAGTTCTCATCAATATAAATGAATGAAGTCCAAACACAAGGTAGCTACTATAAACCGTTGAGGAATTCCCTGAACTGTCCTTCGTCTTCGTCATCAGACCCCTAATAACAGTTACAACTCATCTAGGTGTAAAGTTCTTATCAATACAAATAAATCAAGCTCAAATACAAGGTAGCTGCTGTGAATCGTTGAGGAGTTCCCTCGACTGTCTCTCGGCTCCATCATCAGATATACTCCAGACCTTTATTAAATTGTAGTGCTTTGAAATACTTAATGAAAAAAAATAACTTACTAAATCAGTCGACGCCTACTCCTTACTGTTAAGGAGTTGTTGAACCTTCCATCATCAGCTCAGCTACATGAGATGATGATTACTATACGCAAGTACTTAAATTACTTCATAATATTTGCGAAAAACGATGTGTGGGCCTATAAAATTTGAGGGTTGCCGTCGATTTCTCCAGGATCCAATCATCAGATATTGAAATGGTGACAATGGCACCACACGGGAAGCACCAGCTTTCAAATAAAAAAAGAATCATCAAAATCGGTTCACCCAGTCGCAAGTTATGAGGTAACAAAGATAAAAAAAAAAATACAGTCGAATTGATGACCTCCTCCTTTTTGAAGTCGGTTAAAAATCAGAATATTTAAGACAATATTTTTTCACAATATTTCTTCTTCACTTCATGTCATATTGCTCCATAGGTAAAACATAACCAGAAAGAAAGTGACTAACAAGATTTCTTTACATAATGGTGTACTTTTTTATCCGTCTCCTTTCCCTCTAACGATTAAGGTTTCTAATAATATGAAAAACAACACTTATTATAGTTTAGTTGGTAGGATAGGTACTTAAATTAGTAAAAACAATGTTCTATATTATAACTTAATAGGTATTATTTATTTGAATAATAAGCACACAAAATAATTAAATGCCTTTACCATAAAAAAAATGTATCAAAGATTTCAGTGTCCTGTGGTTTACAAGGTTTTTCATTTTTTACATCATTATTTTCTAAACTTGTAGTTTCAACTAGGTTAACATTATTCACTTTCACATTCCTATTTTTAAATGTTATTTAAATTATGTGTGTACAATAAAGAATAAGACTAAACATGGGATACAAAAACAGTACTTTAAAACACAGATTTTTTTCTCCTTAGATGTTAGCCTACATGCCACATACAGACTCCAAAATGTTACTAACATTTTCAAACACCCGTCATTTCTCATATTAACCAATCTGAGTAAACGCTTGCAAACCTTTATCAGAAACCATCGCCGTAACTTTTATTTTATTATTACTTTTTTTACATAAATAATCTATTATAAACACCTATATATATATTTGTCACAACAAAATTAATCTTCTAACATTATGCGGCAACCCGTGAATATTACAATGAGAAACTGATTTAACAGAAACCCAAAAGGTTGGGCTGACAACCTACCACGTATATAATCATTAATTTAACATTTTATATACATTGTCCTTTATGTACTGTTTTAATTAAGCTTACCCTCTTACATAAAGGTCTTTAAGGGACATAATTACCGAATAATTTATTGAATGCCCTTGCTTAAGGCTTTATGAGGACATTTTCTAAAGTTTTCTTGGAATATAAAAGAGTAATGTTGTTAAGTTTAAAAAACTGTAATCTATTTTAATTAATTATTCCTAACAAAATTCTAGAAGGCTGCTTTTTAGTGAAATTTGTAATTATGTGAAACCGATGTAGCTCAATGTACAGTTCTCAAGAAAAGTAAATGAGAAATACTTTTTTACGGTAAAACAGAAATATTTACTTCAGAGCGAGACTATCCAAAACCAATGTTTCTTTGAATGGTCATTATTTCGCTGAGAATCCTCACGATTTATAAGTTTAGACAATAAAATTCGTCGAAGAGCTACTCCTTCGTAAATTACGTTTTAAATAAGCATCATCGTCCCTATGACGCTTTGGCATGTGTTTTATTTATTATTATTTCAATTTTCAATAAAATAACTGATGATCGGCGACACACTAAAAACGCGAATTTAGTATTCATTATTACTAGTATTTATTATTACTAAGAAAAATATAACTCTTTCAAAGATTCAAATAGATCTTAAATTAAATTTAAATATGATATTTTAATTGCTCTGTTACACTAACTAAAACATAAGCAAAAAATAAATTGCTTTTCTAACTCACAAATTGATTATAATTATATTTTTTTTTAAGAAACAAAAATTAAATGCTTAAAATAAAAATATTGAACAGTCCTTTAATTTGCAGTAGGTAAGTCGTTTAGTTTCAATCTCAGCAATTTAAAGACACATAAATTCGTATTCAATAAAGCTCTGATAATCCAATTAAACCTTTTAGAGTAATGAATGAGTGCAAGACTTTCAATTTAAATGTTAATTACGAGCGACCAATAACTTTGCAGTTCAAGTTAGAAAAACGAGACGGCTTTTGTGAAAATTAATTTTTTTTTAAAGACTTAATTTTTTTTTCATTATCGTAAATTTTCTTTTGATAATTATAAAGTTTAATATAATATACCTATGCCAATTTTATTTTGCCTTATTTTTTATTAAAATTAAACTTCTTTCTGTTCTGAACTTTAGACCATCTAGGAATTTTATTACTAGTTTAAAAATCGGTAGGAGTGCACGAAGCTGGATTGTTATAGCAAAGATTTCATCTACAATGGTTCATGCTCATAAATGAATCACAATGCTAGAAGCTATACTCTAATAATAATAATGCCATACAACACAACCAAACCAACACTGAGTTCTCTACAACAATTGACTCCTTGATTGTAATAACATGTTACAATGCAGTGGCTTTCAAATTACACTTGCATACTACCGAAACTGTATCCTACCACACACAGTAAACAGAGAAACTGCTAGTTCAAGCAAATCTAGTGGACAAGCCTCTATGACTGTTGTATGTCGGTTTGTGTACTATCTTGTACGGTTATCGTATACCTTTCGAGAACATTATTATCCTCTGGCCTAAAGTTAGTCTGAAAGCTTTGAATTTCAGAAATGTTATTTGTTATTCTGGTAGCAGAATGTAATGTTTCGTTGGGAATGGTGTATAGAACAAGGCTTGTTTCCAGGTGGTCTAAAAAGGTCAGTTTAGCAAAGGCATAATATGAATGTATTTAAAATTCTAATAAATCTATTCTTAAGCTCATGCATTCCATTTCGTATACTATATTTCCGGTTTCGGTCAGTACAAACTTAAAGGGAAGTTAGCTTGCTCAGTTCTATCGAATTTTATCACAAGTCGTATTTTCTATTCTGCTAAAATGGCTTTTCTAGAACCCCACTTCAACAAGTACTTTTAAAAAAGCAGTTATACCCCGGTCTGTGAAGGTTCTTACAAGGGTTTGTTACAGAATGCAAGTCCTAGAATCTAGACCGTTAAACTTAATAAAATTCGCCATTGGATCTTCATCGTTTTCGCGAAAAATATTCAGCAGTCGCATTATGCATACAGAATTTAAATACCCATCCAATATATTTTTTTTTCCATTTTATGGGGAAAGTTATTATGTTTTGTTGTCCGTATACGTAACACAAACTCATAATAATATTGTGATCACAACTTTCTGATACACGCTGTGTAACTTACGACGCTACGCAAACATGATATCCACCACAAAAGTTAGAGGAAAATTTTGGCAATTAACATGTCAGCCCTATGTCCTTCAAAACAACACCGCAAGCAGAAAAATAATTTCCCTAACCCACAAACACCCATCCATCATAATCGTGGTAAACAAAATCATCACTTATACTCGAGACAGTTAGCTGCCAGGTCCACATCAACAAAGAAACGTGAACATACGAAGTTGGAGGTACGACCCTATTGTGACGTCACTCATACGATATTTGAATTTCATGAGCGCGTTTTGTTATTTCGAGTCAAATGTTACTGGTTTATTAAAATACGGAATCTACATGTTTTTTGAACTGTTCGTGTGTTCCGAATTGTAAACGTGTGGTGTTTTATTCAATGCGTTGACACGTATGAGAACCGTGGGTATAAATGTTACATAAGAATTAAAAAATTCAAAAGCAACAAACAATTATTTATTTATGTTGGATTCATAAATTGTTTTTGAATCAAATGAGCCCGTGTTGATCCATTCGTTAAAGCAATATTTTAACGAATAGGTCGATTTTGATGATGGTTTTTTTTGTTTGTTTGACGATTAATCAGTGACAGATTAGCGGTGACGTCAGGTCCAACTTCTCATCTGTAGTCGTGTAAAATTGGTGATCTAAATTGACAACTCAGCGTTGCCAAATCAATGTTGATAAAAATGTTCATTGTCAATTATATCTAATCTCTAATAGAAATGTAACGAATTTTATCTCATCATCATCTGCCCAGTCTTTTCTGAACTATATTGGGGTCAGCTTCCAGTCGAACCAGATGCAGCTGGATATCAGTATTTTACATAGCGACTGCCTATCGGACCTCCACAACCCAGTAACTGGGTAATATGTTACCCAATATCTTAGTCATACAAAATCTAATCGGAACATGGAATATTATCTATATTATAGTTAATTAATTCAGAACAATTTTAGCAACGTTGCTAAAGTGGGGCATCTTAGACCCGCAGTGTAGAAAATTATGCTCCAACTTTTATCCTGCTCGTTGAGCCTCAAATCTTACCAAATAACCTACTGGTGATCGACTTCTCTTCAACAGACTTCGTTATCTAAATAATCATCATCGTCATCAGCCTATAAATGTTCCCACTGCTGGGACACAGGTCTTCTCTCTGTGAGAGGGAGTGGGCCGTAATCTACCACGCGGGCCCAGTGCGGATTGGTAGATGTCACATGTCTTCGAATTTTTGGTTCTAGGACATGCCGGTTTCCTCACGATGTTTTCCTTCACCGTTTTGAGAGCAGTGGTGTTGAAATAAATTACACAAAGTAATGCCAAGTAACCCAACACCTAGCAGCACACAGCTGACCTGCCGGCGCATCCATCACCTCGTCCCTGCGGTCACTCTCACCTCAGGGTCAACTCCACGGCGTCGCGTCGCTCCACTACGCGATAGCCAGGGCAGTACTAGTGCGCCTACTTCACGGAACAATAAGAAATTACTAGGTGACGGCTGTGAATCACGACCTTTAATAAATTCTTGATAACGTTGGTGAATTTTTTTTTCTCACCCTCATACATATCAGTGGCTATTAGTGGTTATCTAAATATTTAATTATAATTAGCATCCACACAACAGCAACGACTACTTATTTTTTATTAAAATTAAACTTCTTTCTGTTCTGAACTTTAGACCATCTAGGAATTTTATTACTAGTTTAAAAATCGGTAGGAGTGCACGAAGCTGGATTGTTATAGCAAAGATTTCATCTACAATGGTTCATGCTCATAAATGAATCACAATGCTAGAAGCTATACTCTAATAATAATAATGCCATACAACACAACCAAACCAACACTGAGTTCTCTACAACAATTGACTCCTTGATTGTAATAACATGTTACAATGCAGTGGCTTTCAAATTACACTTGCATACTACCGAAACTGTATCCTACCACACACAGTAAACAGAGAAACTGCTAGTTCAAGCAAATCTAGTGGACAAGCCTCTATGACTGTTGTATGTCGGTTTGTGTACTATCTTGTACGGTTATCGTATACCTTTCGAGAACATTATTATCCTCTGGCCTAAAGTTAGTCTGAAAGCTTTGAATTTCAGAAATGTTATTTGTTATTCTGGTAGCAGAATGTAATGTTTCGTTGGGAATGGTGTATAGAACAAGGCTTGTTTCCAGGTGGTCTAAAAAGGTCAGTTTAGCAAAGGCATAATATGAATGTATTTAAAATTCTAATAAATCTATTCTTAAGCTCATGCATTCCATTTCGTATACTATATTTCCGGTTTCGGTCAGTACAAACTTAAAGGGAAGTTAGCTTGATCAGTTCTATCGAATTTTATCACAAGTCGTATTTTCTATTCTGCTAAAATGGCTTTTCTAGAACCCCACTTCAACAAGTACTTTTAAAAAAGCAGTTATACCCCGGTCTGTGAAGGTTCTTACAAGGGTTTGTTACAGAATGCAAGTCCTAGAATCTAGACCGTTAAACTTAATAAAATTCGCCATTGGATCTTCATCGTTTTCGCGAAAAATATTCAGCAGTCGCATTATGCATACAGAATTTAAATACCCATCCAATAGATTTTTTTTTCCATTTTATGGGGAAAGTTATTATGTTTTGTTGTCCGTATACGTAACACAAACTCATAATAATATTGTGATCACAACTTTCTGATACACGCTGTGTAACTTACGACGCTACGCAAACATGATATCCACCACAAAAGTTAGAGGAAAATTTTGGCAATTAACATGTCAGCCCTATGTCCTTCAAAACAACACCGCAAGCAGAAAAATAATTTCCCTAACCCACAAACACCCATCCATCATAATCGTGGTAAACAAAATCATCACTTATACTCGAGACAGTTAGCTGCCAGGTCCACATCAACAAAGAAACGTGAACATACGAAGTTGGAGGTACGACCCTATTGTGACGTCACTCATACGATATTTGAATTTCATGAGCGCGTTTTGTTATTTCGAGTCAAATGTTACTGGTTTATTAAAATACGGAATCTACATGTTTTTTGAACTGTTCGTGTGTTCCGAATTGTAAACGTGTGGTGTTTTATTCAATGCGTTGACACGTATGAGAACCGTGGGTATAAATGTTACATAAGAATTAAAAAATTCAAAAGCAACAAACAATTATTTATTTATGTTGGATTCATAAATTGTTTTTGAATCAAATGAGCCCGTGTTGATCCATTCGTTAAAGCAATATTTTAACGAATAGGTCGATTTTGATGATGGTTTTTTTTGTTTGTTTGACGATTAATCAGTGACAGATTAGCGGTGACGTCAGGTCCAACTTCTCATCTGTAGTCGTGTAAAATTGGTGATCTAAATTGACAACTCAGCGTTGCCAAATCAATGTTGATAAAAATGTTCATTGTCAATTATATCTAATCTCTAATAGAAATGTAACGAATTTTATCTCATCATCATCTGCCCAGTCTTTTCTGAACTATATTGGGGTCAGCTTCCAGTCGAACCAGATGCAGCTGGATATCAGTATTTTACATAGCGACTGCCTATCGGACCTCCACAACCCAGTAACTGGGTAATATGTTACCCAATATCTTAGTCATACAAAATCTAATCGGAACATGGAATATTATCTATATTATAGTTAATTAATTCAGAACAATTTTAGCAACGTTGCTAAAGTGGGGCATCTTAGACCCGCAGTGTAGAAAATTATGCTCCAACTTTTATCCTGCTCGTTGAGCCTCAAATCTTACCAAATAACCTACTGGTGATCGACTTCTCTTCAACAGACTTCGTTATCTAAATAATCATCATCGTCATCAGCCTATAAATGTTCCCACTGCTGGGACACAGGTCTTCTCTCTGTGAGAGGGAGTGGGCCGTAATCTACCACGCGGGCCCAGTGCGGATTGGTAGATGTCACATGTCTTCGAATTTTTGGTTCTAGGACATGCCGGTTTCCTCACGATGTTTTCCTTCACCGTTTTGAGAGCAGTGGTGTTGAAATAAATTACACAAAGTAATGCCAAGTAACCCAACACCTAGCAGCACACAGCTGACCTGCCGGCGCATCCATCACCTCGTCCCTGCGGTCACTCTCACCTCAGGGTCAACTCCACGGCGTCGCGTCGCTCCACTACGCGATAGCCAGGGCAGTACTAGTGCGCCTACTTCACGGAACAATAAGAAATTACTAGGTGACGGCTGTGAATCACGACCTTTAATAAATTCTTGATAACGTTGGTGAATTTTTTTTTCTCACCCTCATACATATCAGTGGCTATTAGTGGTTATCTAAATATTTAATTATAATTAGCATCCACACAACAGCAACGACTACAGAAAAAACCAATCTGAACAAACACCAAAACAATTAACGGCTCATATCCACAAATATTGTGATGACAGAGAAAAACTACCTACATGAAATAAATAAAGAAGATTGGTAGAGAGGACGTGAGGCGAAATAACATCTACTAATTACTGTGGAAACTGATTCACGCGATGATCCCGCGCGAATTGTGCTTGTAAGCATGATTTTGATTAAATCAAAGGAAATGTTGTGGGTCAGTTAGCTTTTATTTTGTTAGTAGTATTGGAAGGTAAGTTTTAAGTTTAACCAATTTTTTTTTATATACACTCGAGAGCGATGAATCCGGGTCACTTAAAGAATGTTAAAAATCTCGGAAACTAAAAATGATAGGTTAATGCAATAAATTGTATTTAATAGACAATGTAATACTCCTTAAATGAAAGTAAAAAAAAAATATGAGTCACCATACATTTTATTAACACAAAATTACATAAAGAAAAAAACTGCTGATCTCTCCTTAAAACAAAAATAGGAAACATGAAATTTTTGAACTTTATTACGATTTTCTTGAATTTTAATACTTCGTATTGCCTCCTCGTGCTTCCATTACTGCGTTTACGCGGTTTGGCATGCTGTACACCAAGTTCCTTATACGATTTTGGGGAATATTCTCCCATTCCTCTGTGAGAGCAATTTTGAGCTCACGAAGCGTGATTGGGGGAGGGTTTCGTTGTTTTACGTTTCTGCCTAGCTCGTCCCAAGCATGCTCGATCGGGTTGATATCCGAGCTGCGCGCTGGCCACTCCATACGAGTAATGTTCATCTCTTGAAGGTAGTCATTCACAATCCTACCTGTATGAGGTCGGGCATTGTCATGCATAAATATAGCATCGTCACCTAAATTTACCATAAATGGACCAACGTGATCATTGAGGATTTCTTCCACATATCTTACGCTAGTTAAAGAGCCGTTTTCTATGATCACCAGCTCTGTGCGACTTTCAGAAGAAATTCCGGCCCACACAAGTACAGACCCACCACCGTAGGCTACTTTTTCTTCGATGCATGCTTGCTTGAATCTTTCCCCTGGTCTTCGATACACTCTGTGTCTTCCATCGTGCTTGTAGAGCATAAATTTTGATTCGTCGGAGAACATAACTTTTGACCAATCTTCAATACTCCAATTTACGTGGCTCTGGGCATATCTTAGTCTTGAAATACGATGCCTACGCTCCAGTTTAGGGCCGTTTGCAGGTCTAAGGGGTTTTAAGTTAGATTCAGCAAGCCGACGTCTTACTGTCCATGCACTTGGGTTACTTCCTCCGAGGCGTCGAAACTGATTGGTGAGTTCAGTTCCTGTGAGAAAGCGATTTCGAAGCATGGTGTTCACCAAGTATCGGTCTTCTCGTGCTGTGGTACATCTGGTTCTGCCCGTTCCTGGTCTGCGTAGGTTAGAACCAGTTTCTTCGTAACGTCGGAGAACTCTTTGTACTGTTGACAGCGACACACCGACAGTCCTGGCTGTATCGCGCTGACTCCGGCCGGTTTCCAGCATAGTAAGTATTCTGGTGCATTTTTCAGGCGTAAGCGACATAATTTCAGCTTGAATAATGAATATAGAGCACAAACAAAAGCAAAACCAAATGCTGTAATTTCGTAGTTCCATCTTCGAAAGTGGCCCTTTTTCAAATTTGATTTTTTTATGATATAACTTTACAATAATATAATAATATTCCACAACTATCACACAACGCCATCTAGTCCCAAGCTAAGCAGAGCTTGTGTTATGGGTACAATAACTAAGAAGTTTTAATACCTTCATTTAAGGAGTATTACATTGTCTATTAAATACAATTAATTGCATTAACCTAGCATTTTTACTTTCCGAGATTTTTAGGATTCTTTAAGTGACCCGGATTCATTGCTCTCGAGTGTAGAATAATATAAAGTACAAAAACTAAAACCCTGACTACTAAAAATCACGCTCTTATAAGAAAACGACTGCTTCTAACGACACGTCACTGTCAGTAGGTTAGTGAATACCAATCTGTAGTTATGACGCTCGTGCAGCGCTGAACACAAGGCAGTTCCTTAGAGAACAGCACTGCAGTTGTATGAACGAACAAAAACGAGGCCAAAAGAGTATTTGAGAATGTAGCGTCATATGGCATTCTGTACTTTCTGCCATAGGAAAACGGCGCGGCGGCGTGAGTTTGTGTTATGTATTGTCTGGCTTTTCCAACTGCCTTTTAAGTTTCGTCGGCATGACATTTGCCTCGAACTTCATTCTGTTATGCGTCAGAGAGAGACAAAAGTTGAAGTTTGAGTGCTTCTAAAATTCACCAGGACTCACTAGAACAAGAACAAAGTGCATTGAAGTTTGCCGGCAGATCAAGGCATGGCTGAAATATTTCCGCGAGTAGAATATGTAATAGACATCTGCTGAAAACTGAAAGTATTTTACAAACTGAAAGGATTTGAACCATTTTTTTTTACACACATGTTTTAATTATAATCCACAGAATTAGCTGTGGTATTAGTAACCATGTCAATTTAAAAACTTGTTTTGTTGTTTGACCTTGACGTATTTAAATATTGTTAAATAGAAACTCTGAAAATTTATTTTAATCGGTCTTATGTCTCTCAGTTAACAATCTTGCTTTACTACTATTTTTTACTTTATAGTACCATATTCTAAAACAGTAAAAAAATATCAAGTTTAAGTATAATATTTACATCATCAAAACCTATCGATAGATTGAAAAATATAAAACAAACATAAACCTGTGGTATCTCACTCACCACGCTTGCAACTTGGGCATAAAACGAAGATAAACTCAAACCAAGTTTAGCGTGAAGACGTGTTGGCATTTATGGCATGTTTACCCCCTAAAGGGGGGTGTATTTTATATAAATTTATGAAACGTCACACTCTTTTCTTTCGGTACGTGAGGGGAAGTTGAAATGATTTGGCACAGTGTTGGTCGCATAGTCACGTAGAGCTTAAATAAGTTAGGCAGGTATTGTGAGTACTGTGACCACGTGTTTGGTTATGATTATGAATTTATGCTGGTTTTCATGTTGAATTTATTAATACTGGATTTTTATTAGATTTTGTAGCAGTGGACACTGTGGAACTTATGTATTTTACGTCTCCTGGCGAAAGGTAACCATAAGGCTTTTACTCCGATTGTAGCAAAATTAAATTCGATAACTTATTACTGTCTAGATGAAAATAGTCGTCCTCAAAAAACAAATGTCTGATAGTGGTAAAAACTTCGAACTTTACAATGGTTGTTTGAAATGAATTTCAACTTTAAAACACGTGCACTTAAGTCGGTCCAAAGCCTGGGTATCACGTTGCTTAAAAAAATTGACACCAGAGAGTGACCACTACCTTATCCGAAAAAGAAAGACGTAGGTAACACATTCCACTTTCTATCAAAAATGCAAACTAAAAACCGTTTCAACCGGGTACTTTTCAACCATATACCATTGTGTAAAAAGTGAAAAAAAAAACAACGTCTTTACCCTGTAGCAGTGTTGGCAGAAAATACGTCATCGGGATAGAAAAATAACTCAATCGGCAACAAGATTCCAGATTGGATAAATGGCAATATTGAAGATAATTTATCTTCGGATCGCGTTGTATGCTTATTGTTCAGCGACGTTATTTAATTGGTCTGTCTTTTTGAAATATTGATTTATTTATTGGTTCCAATAAAAGTTAACTGCATTTTGTTGGTTTAATATAATTATGGATCTGTTAGTCACGCATATAACTAAGAGAGTAATGGGTATGAATGTGGATGGATGGAGTGAAAGACTAAGGCTAAAGAAAATATGAATGGATTGAATAATGATATAGGCTATTCGCATACGGGCAAAGAGACCCCTTAGGCACACAGTGCCTAAGGAAGAGTTTTTGCCCGCATCCCAGGGTGTACCGGCCTGAAAAACTGGTCTTCCCCCCGGACGTACCCGAGAGGGAACTCCAGTCCACGGGCGCACGTGGAGGTTTCCTGTCTTAGCACCCCTACTTGGATACAGCTACGTCAAAATTAAAATATACGGATCGTCAACTCCAGAATCTAGTTCTGACGAATTATATATTTCATAGAAACATTGTTAAAACTCCAAACCGAAATTAAGATGAACTCCATTCTGTTATTAATAAACAAAACAACAGTAAAAGATTCTGTATTAACATCCTCAAAATTATTCTTAACAAAATCGTTACTTATACAGTACTTCGCCGAAGTTTTTCCATTCCGAAATTCCTTTGCCGATCAAAAATGATAAAACTCTTGTTGAAGTAATTAAAAGACAAACAACAGAACTCGGGAACTTTGTTAATTTATTAAACGGCTCCTTAGTTTGTGGGACGGAGATTTTGTTGAGAAAGACACCGGTTGGTTTGTTACCGGTGTTAGCCGAATCTGATTTTAGAATGATAGGAAAAGTTAAATAATACTTACTTCCACTGCTAAGAAGCCAGACTTGTCTCAATTTTTTTTATCGTGGTAAAATTATCAAATGAGTCCTCCCCACCCAGGGCAGGACGGAAGTGGCCCAGTGGTATGGGCCCCGACTTACGAGTTGTAGGTCGTGGTGCATTACTTTGTGTAATTTATTTCATCACCACTGCTCTCAACACGGCGAAGGAAAACATCGTGAGGAAACCGGCATGTCCTAGAACCATCAAATTCGAAGACATGTGACATCTGCCAACTCGCACTGGACCTGCGTGGTGGATTACGGCCCATTCCTTCTCACAGAGAGGAGACCTGTGTCCCAGCAGTGGGAACATTATAGGGTAATGATGATGATGTTAGTGTTTATCTAAAAAAGCAAAATGGCGGCGACGATTTTGACTTTGTGCCAGTGAATACTATAAACACAGTGACGGTTAAGACGGCGCTGCCATAGCGCTCACGCCACGCTGGGACTCGATTGGAAGATCTCAAAGCTGTCTCGTCGAAGAGCACATCGTACAGTCCAACGATGAGATTTTTATAGAAAATAACATAGCAGGCCCTATAGCCAAGCAGCAGACGACAATCGTTATCGCTCAGCAGTCAAAACATTTTCAACTTTATACCCCAGCGCGTAAATTTGAAAATCTATTAAAATTTGCTGAGCGATAACGAACGCAACAAACGAAAACGATCTGTAAACTTTAATACAATTTCAGCTTTACGCGCTGCGGTATAAAGTTGAAAATGTATTAGTGACTGCTGAGCGATAACGATTGTCGTCTGCTGCTGTCGTCTGCTGTTTGGCTATAGGGCCAGATCTTTGTACAGGTTGGATTCTATACATATAAGTAAATGACACATCCCACGTCCTTTATAAAGCCATGGATGGTAGTTTTCTCACAATGTTGTCTGTGTCTCACCGCTATAATTTAATCTAGGTAACTAATAAATGCGAAAGTTTAGATGTTTAGAGGGATGAAGGAAATTTGTAACTCAATCATGTCATAACGGGTAAGTAAACAATAGATAAATTAGCTCATAGGTAGTAAATAGGTAGGCTCAGAGTGTGGAATAACTCATAGGATATCGTTTATCCCAATTTTCCAATTACACGGTAGCTAGTTATGTAATAAAATTGATTTATTACCGTTTGTAAATAGTGCAGGAGTAATTATTTAGTAGACATCTAGTGTAGTAGTTTAAATATTATGATAGTTATACCTAAATATTTGGCTCTCCAAACAATAATCTCAAGGTACTCACTCGTATGTATTATCACAATAGATCCCAGCATTCTTTACTAAATTAATCTCATCCTTTGTTATAGATACATTTCCATTGTTCACACTAGCAATAATATATTAATAATATCACAGTAAGTATCTATTAATATAATAACTATACTTGCAAGTAATAATAGCCAACCTACTGATAATGTTTTTGCAAACCACAATCTCGCAGTATTTTTTGGATATTCCTTTAATCTGTCCATTCCAAGTCTTTGCATTGTCAGAGCAAAGTAATATTTGCTGCGTTAATAGTACTGTCACCCTAAAAACAAAACTATACAGAAAACCCGAGAACAGTCGTGTCCATTAATAATCTTTTGACAAAACTATTACAGAAGAACAATAAAAAGGTAACATGATCTTGTCACCAACTTGCCGTTCGCAATTTATCTTTTCATCTCTTACATTTTAGGTCTAAATTGTATTGGTACGTACCCAACTCCTTAGAGGTTCGACGTAATTCATTCTCTTCAGTTGACACTCGCAATTTGGTAGGAAGATAAACAGCTCATACAATCTACCATTTTTTTGTATAATTTTATGAATAACTTTGAAGGTATGTCCGTGACCAAAATTAGATTTTTCAGGCCAGGGTATAAATTTCACTGGGGCCACGTAATTTTTAGATAGTAAGTTAACTTTTGTATCATAAAATAAATTGTTTTTTAAAGGTAGGTAATTAATTTATCTTCGGAATTAAAATTAATCTTGCCTTCGAGAATGAGCTAATAACTTTTTATAGATTCACTTTTAGATAATACTGTTGTAACATTACTGAAGTAAGACTAATAAAAGCTAGTCCATTTGCCTATTATACTTCTTTTGTTCTGTCTCCTGCTTGATATGGAGGGAAGTGGAAACTACGTACTTTCCTACTCCTCCCTTATACTTTTCAGTTTAATTTCCTTGCCGACTCCGAAACAGTAACATTCATTCTCTGGGACTTCGTCGAACTTCATTACCTCGGCGCTTTTCTGGTTATCACCACTGTTGATTCTCTCGTTCAGAAGTTTCTATAGTATAGAAAAGTGCAGTAAAATTAAAAAAAAAACTCTCATTTTAAGGCTGTTGTAAATCGTTGTCGATATAGAAAAGATTTGAAAGCGATTCCTATTGTCCAGTCTAGGTCTTTAAATGATATAATTCTTCTCTGACTTGATACACAAACAAATAAATAATATTGGAAAGATGGGTGGGTGGGACCGATCCCACTGACGGTAGTTAGGCCTCACCAGGGCGACCTAGTTCCTGTCGGCGTCGGGACGTACCACACAGGTTTAACTGTGTTTCGTCAGGAACACAAGAGTTCCATCTCTTTCTGGGTAAGCACGCTCCATCTTAGTGTCTAAACACACTGTGCCGAAGTTACGCGACCGAAGTTTGGCACAATTACGCCTGCAATGCTATTTGAATTACTGACGACACACTATGCCGAAATTACGTCGCGTCATAGCGTACAGCGTAACTTCTGTCCGGCGTAAGATCAGCGGCAACTTATTCTGTGACCACACATTATACGCGACCGAAGTTCGGTTCGATTACCGACGAAGATCCGGGGGCGGGGAGCAGCAGGGAGCCGCCCGCGCCACCCGCGCCGAATTTCTGCCGCGTAAGTTCGGCACTTATGGTGTGTCATATCAGCCAAATACGTCGGAACGTGAAATCAGCCGCCGAACTTCGGTCGCGTAACTTCGGCATAGTGTGTTTAGACACTTAGTTCTCATCTCTGCTTCTGGGCTAGATTGAGACAAGAGAAAATTCATTGTTGAGAAATGTTATGATTGCTTCTGTCAGAATTTTGTAAATAATAACAAATAAGTTAATTATTTACAAAAGCCGAAAACAGGACCAAAAGCAAATTGAAACGAGTTTACAAATCTAATTAATTCTACTGTGAAGAAAGAGCTGCTTAATTAAAATCTGTCTCAAATAACTGAGGTAGAATAAAACATTTTCTTCATGAAATTAAGTGTTAGTTCTGAATTATATTCAGACTTAATTGAAAACAATAACTTCTGTAAGAAGAATTTGCTTGAAAGGATTTTATGAGGGGATACATTTTAAAACAAAGTGGTAAAGCTAATTTATTTTAGTAAGTATATCAAGTTTGGACTGTCTAACAGCCAGGCAAAATTCATGCCTCATCTGTTTTTATTTTTTTTACATCTGCTATCGCCTTTGTAATCGGACATCAAGACGTACTGCTTACCATCCATCTGCTAGTTGTAATTCCACTAATTCGCACTGAGCGCTTTTATCTTCCTTTATAATGCGCACAGCAAAAGAACGGAACTCACTACCTGCGTCTGTGTTCCCGAACGCATACAACCCGAATCTCTTCAAAATTAGAGTGACCATGGCCCTATACCCAAACAGCAGACGACAGCAGACGACATTCGTTATCGCTCAGCAGTCACTAATACATTTTCAACTTTATACCCCAGCGCGTAAAGTTGAAAATCTATTGAAGTTTACAGATCGTTTTCGTTTGTTTCGTTCGTTATCGCTCACCAGTCTTTAATAGATTTTTAACTTTATTCGCTAGGGTATAAAGTTGAAAATGTATTATTAACTGCTGAGCTATAACGATTGTCGTCTGCTGTCGTCTGGTGTATGGCTATAGGGCCGGACTTCTGGGTAAGTTCACATCCTATATAGGCTCTCTGTCAACCTAGAATTGAGTCAAGAGTAAATCCATCGCAAAAACTTGCTTCTATTAACCAATTTGATTTGTGTTTGTCGCCTTGTCAACTACAATAAATTACAAAGATCTCTGGAACTTGGAGCATCTTTTCCAGTTCCGCAGCTGATGAAGAGAAGAGCACAATGTCGTCAGCGAAGCGTAGATTTGTCAACCTCGCCTCTCCTAGACAGATACCTCTGTCTTCCCAGGCGGTCGCCAACTTTCTAAAGACTTCTTCCAGGGTGCTGTTGAATAGCTTAGGAGACAGCGGGTTGCCCTGTTTGACTCCCTTCAGGATTTGGAATTTTGGACCTATTCGTTCTAGTTTTATTGAGGGAACTACTAAACCGATTTTAAGAATTACTTCACCAAAAAGAAAACTACATTATTATTAAATGACTTAGACTATATTTTTTTCAAATTGCACTTGTGCAAAGCTAGAGCGGGTCGCTAGTGAAAAATAAAGTTGGACAAAGTCTAATAGAAAAATCCAAACCACATTGTTTGTATTTTTGAAGTAGACATTGTATAAACTACGGCAGTAGGTACGCAAAATGTCACAAACAGAAAAATTTCGCATAAAAAGTCTAGCAATATTTTATCGTAAATTTCCGATATTATAAGGGTAAGCCACGCTCTCGTACGTTCAGTAAAGTAAACGCAATATAGCTTCAAGCCAAAACAATATTGCTACCCTCAATAGTTTACTTTTCCTTGAAATAAAAAAACCGGGGAAAATGGAAAAAAGTAACATCCGACGGTCTTCAATATCCGCAAGAGCATTTTGCCATTTCCAAAAAATATGCATTCTGAAAATTGGCAACGTCATGCATAAAAATGCTGGAAGTTCATCAGCCTAGCCTTTTTCGTATTATGTTGCGAGCGGCTTCTAGTGTTAAGCCTCGAGCAGACACACATGATTAATCGCGCGGGGCGACTTGTCGCGGTCCATTCGCAGTACATTTAGAGTGGAAATTAGCTTGGCTCGTTGTCACAGCGCGATTAATCGCGTGTGTCTGTTCGAGCCTTTACGAGCTGCAACGGATAATTAGTATTCAAAATACGTGATAACCTTTGTTCTAGATATAAAAGTAAGGCCACGTTGAACATGTGTTGCTTGGGACCATGTCAGTCATTTCTAATAGAAAATAACACTGTGAACATACCACACGGCACACTGCCGTCTTTTGAAATTGATGCTTCGATGTCAGGCACCGGTGACTGACATGGCCTGAACAGGTAGTGACTCTGTCAGGCACTGGTGACTGACATGGCAGTTAAAGTGTTAACATGGAACGACTACTTACCTAACATCCACAACCCTGTTATTACTGGTTCCTTAGGTACCGAAAAGGACTTTCGTGCCTCTCTGCCTGTATTGACCAATAATCATCATCTTTCTGCAATTATCTAATTTTACTCATGTTCGGCGCAACACGTTTTCTTCTTTCTTTCTTCCCTTAAACGTTACTTTACTTCTCTTTCTTTCATATCATATATATCATTCATCACACAATCCATTCATCTTTTCTTTGATCTCCCTCTTCCTCTGGACTGGAAGATCTAATAATGACAACCGGTACCAACATACCTTCTTTGTGTAATGAATTGTCACCCATCCACGGACCGACTTAGGCAGGCGCAGCTTAAATTGAAGACCAATCTGTGTGAATGATATTATTTAGCCACAAACTTCTTTAAAAAAAATCGTGTAAAACTCGAGAAGTTCACGCATCTCATCCATCATAGATGAAAAATATTTTTTAGACAAGACAATCAAATATTTGACAACAATTTGCGACGTTGCCAGCTTTCAGAAACGGTCTCTGTACGAGACAATTTCCACTATTTCCGCTTCATAAAAATTGTATTTAGAAAAGACATCGTTTTTGTGAACTCCTCCGGGAAAAAATCTTAATTGGTATAAACGACCCGGTTTGCCTGAAAACCGAGATAGGTCTGTTTTCTGTCCGGTAATATAAATCTCTGTCTATTCGACGTTTTTTTGCCCACACAATGACATGTCGCTTGGATGGGAACTCCCCGAGCCATTTAGAATTATATGGCTGTGAACACAAGGTTGAAAGTAGTTTATGATCTCTCTGACAATTCAACTAATGTATTTTTGCCGTACATTTGGAGATAGCTGAAAACATAATGGTACTTTTGAAAACATTTTTCGTAATAATGTTGTAGCTAAATAAATATCACGTGTTTTGACTTACCTCGAGGCAAAAAATAGTCTTTGATAAATTGCGTAGTTTAAATATATTTATTTAGACTTTTTACTGGTATATAACCCGTGCCTTAACCCAGAATACTTCTCAAAAGAAACTCATATAATTATAATGTTGGGTCTAGCTTAAAAGGTGGTGCCATATCTTATAACGACAATAAAGTATCATAGCCCAAGATTTATGTTTAGTTATAATTTAAAAAACGGACATTACATCTATCTCCCAGCTTTTAGTATTTTACTCGTATAGAGTAAGAAGAGCTGACTATAAAATATCATTTTAAAATAGGCAGTCACGTATTTAAAATACTGTTATTCAGCTGGATCTGATTTAATTATATTATTATTTGCAAAAAAAAAATGTTAAAACTGTCACAATCACCCACAGTATTTTTCTCTCTAAAGGCTAGTTAAAAAATACGAGGTCTTTGTAAGCCCAATATTTTCAGCAAATAAAAAAAATGTTTGAACAGATTAATATTATTTCGGGTAATGAAACGTCAGCCACAATATTTTTCTCTCTTTATTATTTCTACTGACTGTGCAAATTGCAATAACAGCTTGCTGTAAATTCCAACACGAAAAATCAGCCAATTAATATTCATAAAATATTGGAATCACAAACTGCTGACTATGGAATAGGGGAACAGTGTATAAGACGGGGACGTTAATAATCGCGAGGTATAATGGGGTCATACACTCTTTAGGCATACTTAACACAACACTAACGTAGAGCAAGCGCCATCAGGACGTCATTTGCAAGCGGCCAGACGCAAATGGCGTCCTGTTGGCGCTTGTGCTACGTTAGTTTTGTGTTAAGTTTGCCTTAGGTGTGTGATTTCCCATCATACCTCGTGTCCCCGTCTTATACACTGTTCCCCTACCTATCCTATCAAGTTCAGACTGAATCAACATGACACGATAGCAAAATATCACTTAAGGCTGATTTACATGCGGAAAGCGAGTAATACAGCGAGTGACTCGCTGTCCGATCATTGACCATGTCCGCGTCGTCGGTGGTGCGTCGTGTTTCACGTGCACCTCAAAGAGCTTTAGGCAACTTTGACGGAGCCCCTGCGGAGGGCCAAACGCCTGCGGGGTCGCGGGACCCAAAGGACTAAATCTCACTGTGTTCCTTACACAGTGAGATTTAGTCAGTACGAGTCTGACAGTCCTTTCTGTTCCAGCCTGGGCCGATTTATATTGATCCAGAAGCTGGATCCATCAGTGTCCCTGTGCTGAATATTAGGAACTCAAATCAATCCAGCCCTGGATTTCTGGGACGCTGTACTGGATTCAAACATGTTTACATGAATCCAGTGCCAATCTAGTGCTGGAATCCAATGACACTGGATCCAGTGATTTGATTGCGGAATAGCACAACCATATAATGCTTACAATTCTGGGACACAGATCTCCTATCTCAGAAAAAGAGTGGGTTGTAATCCAATATGCGGATCCTGTGCTAATTTGTAGATGTTTTCTCTTCACAATTACAAAAAATCCTAACAATATTAACTCGGGAGTTGGAACAAAAATTAATTAGTAATGAACGAACGAAAATCGCATTAAAAATTCCGTTTGTAATTTAGATGGAGTTGCCATCTAAATTACAAACGGAATTTTCTGCGGTCTCTAGGAAATGCTACCTATACTGCGTGTTTCAGAAGGATGTGTTTATTTAAGGGTGTGATGATATACAAAATATGAAACTGAACGATACAAAAATCATTATTGCTAAAAATTTGTTACTAACCGCGTAGGTACAGTAGGGGTTCAAAAGTGTCTAAGCGCACTTACAAGGTAATAGCTTAACGTTTAGGTTGACTTACGACCTTCTATTTTAGAAATACACATGCATCATCAACTACTGATTATATAGGATTCATAATTTCAACTCTAATATCTGTGTCTACTTGACACAGATATTAGAGTTGATTTGATCCCACGTCACAGCTCGTCAGTAACCGCAGTGTCTGAGTACGATTACCACTGCGCCAACATTACTTGTATAATACTGGTTGAAATTATGAAGTATATACCATAAGTTGATTTGATTTGTATAGTATTAAAACAACTTATAACAAAAGGACGTAAGTCAAAGCGAAGTGTCAGGCTATTGCTTTGAAAAGTTGACGAAGGATTTTTGAATTCGACTGTACGTGGTTTTAGTAGGTACAGTCAGGTTCATAAATCAATTAGCAATTTCTCAAAGCAATGGACTGACGCTAAACTTTGACTTACGACCTTTTGTTATAAGTTGTTTTAATACAATGCAAATTAACCCATGATATACTTCATAATTTCAACCATCATTCTACAAGTAATGCTGGCGCAGTGGTAAACGCGCTGAGATAATTCGTCGGTGGCGGAGGATCAATCCTCAGTTTTTTTTCCGATTACTTTATTTAATTTAATTTTTAATAATTCTTTATTCTTTTTGTAATGTTTAATATTTTTTTAGTACGAATTTGAAAATTTAAATTGTTTTTTTGTTATAATTACTAATATTAGTCATTAGTGTTGTGTGTCGTTCGTTATACCACAGATCACAGATCATTTTAGTATAATAAAGTTTTGAAGGTAATCAGAACAAAAGTGACAAAAGTAAATTATTTCGATTTGTGAGGTAGGCATAACTATGTTAGTTCGTTTCGAGTCTCATAATAGAACGTTGTTGATTCCTGGTTATTTTGTGTGACGATTGTTTGCATCTACGTATTACACTGTAATGGTTTTGCAGAGAAATATTAACAATGGGAATTATATAAATATTGAGGGCGAATATTACCTATACCCCTGCATAAAATATGTGGATGAAACTTAACACAAATATCAAATGAGACCGGACTAACTGTGAGTTGTAATATTTAAATTTTAATTATTTCTAATGCTATTAGTCTTTTATAAATAGGGTACCCTTTTCAAAAGTGTTTGTTTAAAAGTAAAAAAATGTGATTGATACTTAGTATAAACATGCTATTAATAGTTTTTTCATAGTAAAATAAATCAACAGCTGTATTATGCATAAAGATAATAAAAGGTATTCCATGTTTTGTTCTAGTGGTGAAATTCTGTTAGTCTGTGGAATATGAGATATAAGGAAAAGAAAATTATAGCGCTTGTCGAGAACGAAGTGGAGTTAAGGACAAGCAGGGACGTCAAGTGGTTTAGACCAATGAGTAACTGATTCAACACGAAATTAATAACCGTTCACCGTGCACTCAACACTGAAGGCTTACATCATCGAGTATCAGCTAAGAAACGTTTATGATTTACAGATAAAAAAACGTTTAAGATTTTGACAAGAGTATTTTATGATATGGTTTTGTTGTATTTATTGTAAATAGTCTAGAAACGTTAACATAGTTTTATTGATACTTATAATTTATTTTCGGATTAAGATTCGAGGTCATTCAGCTTCAATCCTCTTTTCGTAATGAAAAAGAACCTTAAGCTAAAAGTAACCTCGTTATCCTATACAGGGTATTTTTTATGAAGTGCGTAGTTTATTTCCGTCATTTTATTTCAGAAATAGAGCACATTTCCGTAATATATAACTTTAATTTTGCTAAATCGCACTTGGTGAAGCGCAAGAAAGTCGACTACTCAAAACACAACCATTTTTGGCACCGCGACCCTGGAACTCAAAGGGCGACTGGCCCTTTGCGTTCCAGGGCCGCGGTGTTAAAAACGTTTAAATTGACACCGCAAAAGGGCATCGAGGCCCAGGAAAACAAAGGGCAATTGGTTTTTTGCGTTCTAGGGTCTTGCCTAACTTAACCTGTGCGAGTCAGGGTAACACAAGTCCCCAGCTCACTTCGCTCGCTCTTACTATCCTGGAACATAAAAAACAAATAGTCCATTACGTTGCAAGGCCGTGGTGCCCTGTTACTGTTTCAAATGATAACTTAAGAATTTCTTTTGGTAAAGTAATTATACGATTTTATTAATAATCGCAAAAGATAACATAAATATGCATGTCCGCACTATATAAATAATAAATACCCTGTATTTGCTAAAATATAACAAAACGTAAGGCTTAAAGTTACTTATTTTAATATTATGACGATTTTTTTACTTTCATTTCGAATTGTTGAATTTTCTTATTAATAAGTTCATTTAAGTATTTCATGATTTTGTTAAAATAATAAAAATGCATCTATGAATGTCAGCATCCATAATATTATTATGGTAATTATTAGACATCTAAAAATATAATTATTATTATAACAAAATAATCACGCATTTTTTTAAATTCTAAACCCTTTATAAATTAACATCATTAGCAGGGACTTTACTTTAGTAAGAAATTGAAAACGAAATAATCAGGCGCATAATTCTGTGTAATTGTGTTTTACAAACGTGGAAACCGGTTCTAACATTCCTTTGCATTCATTTGCAATGATCTAACATTTGTGCTGATAACTGTTTCTATTAGGCTAAGTGGATTCATGATCAATAGAAGTCTGAGTTCGAATCTTAATAACTATGCTTTGTTTGTTTCTTTGAAATCATTACAATATTTTAATAAATAACTTAGATTATTAGTTTTTTTATTTTTGTTTTGTTATTTAAAATAAAAATTAAAAATATATTTGTTTTTTTTATTATAAATATTCCTAAAACTTATGTCTACCAAAAATTGTGAACAACAGCGACTTATAATATTTCTGTCCTATTACAATATTAAAACAATTGAGTAAAACTTACAAAAAGAATATCACTACGTGAGGTTCGAACTCGCATCTTAATGATCACAGTATTTTGAAGACTAAACGCTTAACCACTAAGTCAACTGGACACACATATTAATGTTGAAATTATGAATCCTATGCAATCAGTAGTTGATGATGCATGTGTCTCTCCAAAATAAAAGGTCATAAGTCAAACTAAACGTTAAGCTATTTCCTTGAAAGTGATCCAATCCAATTTTGATCCCTACTGTACATAATTATTGAAGTTTTGTCACTTTTATGATATATTATATACTGATATTTCAGAAAAGTAACAAACTAACGTAGCGGGGCCTGTAGTCTACATAGACAAGACCCTGGTCCCAGCGATGAGATTAAAATAGGCTGATTATTTACTCAGCCTTTGCATTATCTATCTTTCAAATACTTTTAATTATAATAAGTAAAAAAAGTAGCAATTACCATCCTTCTGTTTAAAAAAAATCATTTTCGCAACATAACATAACATTTGAATGTTAGAAATGTTTTTTTAAATGCTGCCTCTTTTCTCACGTTTGAACAGTAACCGTCGTACCACAAAAACTTTTAACGTCTGTTGAACACTTGTCTAAAAAAATGTCAGATTATGTCGTTGAAATAAGGTCCGTTTTGCAGTCACACTTTTTTTAGACAAGTGTTCAACAGATGTTTAAGTTTATGTAGTAAGGCTGTAAAAGTTTTAACGACTCTTAATAATTTTGAGTTTGGTGAGTTTGGGTGATTATGGTTTTTTTTATTTGTTATTTTATGTATTTTAGTTTGTTTATGTCTAGGTATTCTGATATTGTTTTCTCTGTTACGATATTGGTCTCATAAAAAATCTCTTGTTTTTATTACGAGGATGTGATCATCCTCTGGTGTCAGAGTTAATTAAGGCACTCTGGAAACCCCACGAGCCGCAGACATGTCTTAGACCTAGACAGTAATTTTAAGAATTTGAAGAAGAAATTGCAAGTCTAGTTTAAGAACCACACCCGTATAACTCCACCTTTTCTGTACACACTTCATAAAATTGCTTAAAAATCGGTTTTCATCTGTCAAGCATAACTGGTGTGTCCACAGCCTATACAGAATGGAAAAACGCCGATTCAATTTTATGAAACGTCAGCGGGAAAAGACGGGGAGATTGTGATGTCGATTTTAGATTGTGGACGATGCGGCGGTTGGCAGATTTTTATGCGTTACATCGATGATATTGGATTTTGTTTAAACGAGAAGAATTTATAGGATAAATGGTTTAAAAGTAAAAGGTTTTCGGTAATGTAGGTTAACGAAATGAATCTCAAGTATGCTTTAAGCTTTTACAGCTTGGCAAAGACCTTCCCTTTCTCGTTCCAAACTTCTCTTTTTTGGGCAATTTCTGGTCATGCTTTCCCTGTGAACATGACCAACAGTGCTCTTCTGTAAAGGATGCAGCACTAGATTTTCAACTTTAAGCTTAGAGCATAAACTTAAAAATTCACTAAAGCCAGGCCGTGGTTTCAACGCTGCGTAATTTAGCGAACACCTAAGCCATTTTTGATCTTAACGACAATATCGTGTCTCAGGCGTCCAGTGAGTTAAGATCTTTGCCCACACCTCCAGAATAATTTATATACTCAATGCTTTAGATGTGCAACTAAGAGCAAGATTAAAGGTCCATACCATAGACTACAAAACCTATTAAAATATGAAAAAAAAAATATTTCATCCTAGAATAATCCCATCTGTATCAGTAGTGTTCCGCCAAAATGTCAAACTGCGCACAAGGGTATATGCTCCGTGAAAAACACCACAGTTTACGCACATTCCGTGGTTAGCCTGGATGCCAACCCTAACCTACAATGTTTCTACGCCAGTAGTAAAAGTTGCGAAAGTATGTAATATCCACCGGTAGGGTCGCACCCTTCGGTGTAGGTACATACCGACCTACATAACGATGGACACTTTGTCTGGCCACCATTTTGCTGTAGCTCCCTCGGATAGTATGTTCGAAAATAGCATAGTCACACTCAACGCAGCTGACCAGATAAAGGATGGTGAAATAAGCTAGATTCATTTTTGAAGGACTGTGGATCGAAAACGGTTTCATAGAAATATTCCTAACTAGTTGCTCCCCGTGGTTTCACCTTCTCTGCTCGGCTGCTATTGTTGGTCGCAGCTTGATGTGTCACCAAATGGCGGACCGCGGTCCACATCCAGACCGCCGACCCAATTAGTGCGGACCGCGAGAACACAGTGACGTGCACTACGGAGTACGATCTTACGATCGATTTCCAAGAAAACACAGTTTTGAAACACAAATATGCGGAAGTTTCCAATGGAGAGAACTGGATTTGTCTGTGGTAATAAATATTCAAAACTACAAAAATTAGCTTTGAAACTTGTTACTTTATTTGGGTGTGAACAATGGTGTGAAGCAGCATTTTCGAAGAAACTTTTATTATTTAAAAATAGATCTCGGTTTCGACTTAAGCCTCCTGCAGACACACGCGATTAATCGCGCGGCGCGACATGTCGCGGTCCATTCGCAGTATCTATACTAATATTATAAAGCTGAAGAGTTTGTTTGTTTGTTTGATTGTTTGTTTGTTTGTTTGTTTGTTTGAACGCGCTAATCTCAGGAACTACTGGTTCGAATTGAAAAATTCTTTTTGTGTTGAATAGACCATTTATCGAGGAAGGCTATAGGCTATATAACATCACGCTATCACCAATAGGAGCGGAGCAGTAAAGAGAAATGTTTCAAAATCGGGAAAATGGACTCCATTTCGAGAGCTTCCGTTGCGTGCGCTGCGTAAACGGTTAAAGATACGCAAAAATAATGTACTACGGAATTATTCCTGATAAAAAGTTCTAAAATAAAGTCCGCGAGAGCATACATTTATCTTTTAAGGTTAAGTCATTATAACCTTTTTTATGGAAATCAAATTTGATTTTAAAGTAATGCATTACTTGCGAAGTTATTTTCATTTACACAATATTAATCCTTATCCAAATAAAAACGTTAATCATCACAAGCATTTAATTTTGAACAAAATTGCCCTTGACATCGTTTGGTTTCAATGAATATCTTAGGAGATATCATAGTTTCAAAATAATACCACAATAAGCATTGCCATCCAACGTATCAATGCTGCCAGTCTTCTGGGCACGTTTCCGGATGACAGCGATGCGGAGGAGTACTTTGACGCCTGAGTCTCTGCCTTTTTGTGTTTTTATATTATTATATTTTATATTATAGGATAGGATACGATGGGGTACGACGAGACACGATGGGATATGATTGGATAGGATGGGATACGATGGGAAAGGATGGGATACGATGTGTTAGGATGGGATACGATGGGATATGATGGGATACGATGGGATACGATGGGATACGATGGGATACGATGGGATACGACGGGATACGATGGGACACGATGGGATACGATGGGATACGCGTTGTGTTCAACACGCGCCTAAATGTGTCATCACAATGACGGGCCCCCCCTTAGAAGGCCAAAGCCTGCCGGGGCCGCGGAACTATCGAATTACCTTGACCCCGGAACGTAAAGGTCTATTATAGGATTTATAGGACACCGAGGATTTTAATCAGTAGGTACAAGTCTGACAGTCCCTCTTACCCTGCCCTGGGTAGGAGGACTCATTTGATGATTTACGTATCTACGCATATTTATGTATGCTCCAGAACGATGGCTTACAGCTAATGTTGTTAATAAAGAAGCACTAAAAAATACATTGTTGAGTTCCGACCTCCACGCGAACGAAGTCGCGGGCACAGCTAGTTATTTATATTTAGAGTGGAAATTAGCTTGGCTCGTTGTCGCAGCGCGATTAATCGCGTGTGTCTGCAGGAGGCTTTACTTATAAATTCAAAATGCAATAAAATATGACACTTTTCTTATAGAAATGTGAAAAAATACCTTTGTTATAATTGTATGAATTCCGTAATTACATTTGTTTAATTAGATTAGGCAATTATGGTTTGTGATGACTTGCATTAAATCGAGAAAAGTGGTTTCCAAGGCGCAAATGCGGGCAAGCGCAATTTTTTATTGAAAATAAATTCTCAAATTCACACAGTCCACATTTTGTCGTCGATTTCAGCAGCGTGGGTAATACTGACCGCATCACAACCACAACGTTGCGTCAACACAACACAACACAACACAAAATGAATGTAATTTTACATTGAAGAGAGCTGATACGCGAAACAAAGCGCAACTGCAAATAGATTGAGCGACACTATTTACTCGTAACCACATCTCGACCGCATTTTGTCGTTTCGATGTGATTGCGTTGTGGTGCGTGTGGATGAACGTTTAATTTTATGAATAGATTGTTTGATTAGGGTTTCTTGAGGGTTGAATAACATTTACACGAACAAAAAAAAGAGTTGAAAAACCCTAGACTCAAGACAGTAATTCTACTTACTGCTACTGAAACACACGTTCAGAAACTCTTGATCTCATTGTATCAGTACAATAGCATTATTAGAGGTAACTTTTGCTCAAACAACTGTAACTTTAGTTTAACAGACTTAACTTCATGCACCTGGTCTGTTATCGATTCCCAAATGACTAGAGTTCAGTTCGCAGTACTGAAACTTTTCGCATTTGTTTCGCATTGTTAGTTGCGAAAATAAAAAGGGTATGTGGATGAAATGACAACAAGTTAGTGCACTGTCCTTTGTATCAAGTAGAGATAAACAAGAAAATTCTGTAGTTTTGCCTACTTCTATGGTAAATTAGTTTATAAATAGAGCAAAATATTTTCGTGGAAAAATAGATGAAAATAAATGAAAATTCATTCCACACTCACCGCTTACCCTTCCCGGAATCCCATACTTAATAATTTCTCATCATATCGAACCCTGCCAATCTTCTTCACATAATCCGCTAGTTTCCTCACACCTACACGAGTGATGATGTACGCCATTGTTACCCGAGGATCTATTTATAGCAGGAGCTACGTAACACATTATGATATTATTAGACAATAGAACCCCACTATTACTGCAGACAATAGGCAGGGTTTTGAGTATCCTACACTGGCTACACTATTGGTAACTGTTACATACATTTTGATCGTTATTCCTTAGTCTAGTTTTGTAATTAATCTTGATATTGAATTTTGGAATTTGACTTGTGTGAATAGATACTAAATTTAATCAAATTTTATTGTTTATCCTTCGATTTGCATTGTTAGACCCGCTTCACACGGCGCGTATTGCTACGCGCCGCGTCCCGCGTGTAGGTAGCGGCGCGGGCTGGCGCGTTCGATTATTATTGTATGAAATACAAGGAGCGGGCGCGCGCGATCCTCGACGCGGCGGTTGGCATCATCACACCCTGTTAAGCAAGCATTAGATATGCTCTCACTGTACGAAAGCCACGTGGGAAGCGAAACGATAAATATATTTTTGGTAGAAGTTCAACGACAAAATACAGGGTGTAATTAAACACATCACAAAGCCGTTGACTACGCATACTGTACATCTAACTAAGTAGCTTTACGCTAAAATTATCGCTGGGAAACGATTTTTATTTTTAGGTATAAAAAAAATAATAATTTTATTGCGCGCAATGTAAAGCAAACGGGTTTCGTGTCGTTGCGTGGGTAGGCGGGCGGCTTGTCGCACACAAGCGCGCCTATGCTGGAACGCGCTGTGATAAGAACGTATCGACGTGCGAGCGTAATTTTTTTAGAAAAATCAAAAATTCAGGTAATGTTTGTTTGAAAAAAAAGTTTTGTAATACTTAAAACTTAGAATTCGATTTCGTAAAAAAAAGTTTTTTAAAAATGCAACTTTGACCTTCAATATCTCGAGAACCCGTAGAGTCCCAGGTATGGTCTAAAGGAAAAAAAAAGATCCAGATAATGGGTAGAATACGTGGCTTTCGGCTTCGTTAAGAGTCTTCTTACACCCGGTATATTAAAATTCCACTTTCATGTTTCAAGTAGACCACCGAGACACTCGTATTTAAAATAAAAAGGCATGTACGAGTACCAAACGAAAAATGTTATGTTCCTCATAAAAATGTCATCAAAATCAGATCACTATTTTATTTAACATGCAAACGAAACAAACAAAATATCTTTAGACTGATTTGTTATTGCTAGGTTGGATCTAATTGATTTCTTTTTTTGCCTTTGCCCTGAAACAAAATCTGTTCTAACAGTAACCATTTTCATTTAAAGACAGACCGACGATTAAAGGGGCTCAGACAGAAAAAAGTCAAATTAAAAACGTATTACAACGGACGCCATTTCAATAAATAACGTTGTCACCGACTTCTCCCAGTCAGAAACACTCAAACCGCGTTAAATTCTCGTTAGATTGATCAATTCACTTAAATTGTTCCCAATGCCTTGTAAGTGAAATCCTAACATTTTAATCAGGCAGGGTCACAGGTTTAATTACATTCTCCCTTCGATTCTCCCATGAACGCGAACGGTTCGTGGTTCGTCTATTTTAGTAGATTAATTAGCTAAAACAATAATTTACTAGCTTACACCAACGGCTTTACCTGCGTAAAAGTTTAGTAGTTTTGCCACAGGATCACACTTTCTTGATAAAATAGAGTTCGACCTGTTCAATCAAGTCATAAACTTTCTGAATCCGTTCAGAAATATTTACGTGACAGAGTACCAAACAACCCTTTATTTAACCTGTATTATTTTTTCTTTTATTTATAGTAGGTAATCTATACTTATAAACTTCTATACTATATAATATTATAAAGAGGAAAACTTTGATTGTTTGTAATGAATAGACTCAAAAACTACTGGTCCGATTTCAAAAATTATTCCACCAGTTGAAAGCTGCTTTGGTCCTGAGTGACATAGGCAATAAGGCCGAAGCCGCGGGCAAAAGCCAGTATTGTAATAAATAAACAAAATGCTTGAGTGGAGATAAAAATCATCGTACGTGTTAACTCCAAACTTAAAATATCCGTACTTATCTTATTCAGTCTTTTATACTATAAAATACACACATCCATCCATCTTCACAAACTTTCGCATTTCTAAGTAAAATCAGGCCTGTCTCACTCCGCGGTGTAGGCATAAAACTGCAAGTAGTTGCGGGGCCATTATGTCGTGGCCCATTCACTACGGCTGCCACGCGCCACCCGTTACGCACGCGCTCCGTCTCCTTAATATTTTTGTTACGCTACGTGTAGTTACGCACAAGTTTCTTGCTTTATTTAGGTGCTTTTGGTAAATTAATAACACAATATTATTATGAAGAAAAAAAATATAGTACATATTTAGTAATGATCAACAAAATTATCTCCCTGCTTGTGAAGTATGGGCTTAACTGATCATGATACCTAATCATGAGGTTACAAGTTTGGAAATGAGGGGAGATACTAATTGGGGGGGGGGGGGTGAGCCTACTGGACGACCAAGATAAAAAGACGACACTCTCACTCACCTTAAGCTGAGTACTAAGAATTAAGATCGGTAGAAAGTAGAAAGATGTTTGCGTTGTTGTTTAAAAGTTCTAACTCAGAAAATGGCCACACTACGCATTCAAGGTCAGCGGTCGTAATTCGCTGCGCCACTTTTTTACCTACCTACAAAGACACGCAACGCGGGGCCTGTGACAGTATGCGATAGTAATTGGTCGGTTACTAGGTTGAGTGCAAAATAATAAGGACTGGCTATTTTGCCATAGACGATAAAAATCTTTTAAATATTATTCTTTTTTTTTTGTAAGATAAATGTTCAAAAACATAACAATAATAGGTAGAAAAGATAATATTATTATAAATATTATTCCTCACGTAAGGTGCCGTAGGTACCTACTATTATCATTCTGTGCTAACAATCAATAATGTATGTAGTAATCGATGACGAAACCAAAAAGATATAGGCTGATGATAAAAACAAAATTCCTTGAGGAACATAGGTATTTATGGTAATAATGTAATTTAGCAAATGCATAAAATACGCATAGGTACCTACCTATTTGTGCCTAAACTCGCAAGTCGCAACCCTATTGAGCTTGACCCATAGTAACCTTTTAATGTCGTTGGCGTCAGATAAACCAAAATAAACTCTCGGGCGTAACCATTCAGTACATTTTTGCTTGCGCACGGGAAGTTTAGGCTATTATAAAAGTAGGTGGGCGGTACGGCTGCCAGTTAAAATGTACTTTATTCTCTCGTATATAGATTTTACATTTGTTTGATTTTTTTTTGGAGTAGTCCTTCTGTACGTATAGTACTATTAATTATTCTGTGGTAAAATTTACGTACGTAAACATAAACACACCAACATAATTTAAGGGCACTGTAGAGTTTCAGACGCAGAAGTAATTATGTGTTAACTGAAGCAAATTCAATACCAAGGTTCGTCACGCTCGGAAATTGTCGTTCCCACGTGCCGAAGCTAAACGAACGTGAAATTCGTAGTTCAAATTCAAATGTAACTAAATAGAATGTGGGTTCATTTAGGACGGTACTTATAGCGGCCCTGTTTCTCTTATGCGCTTGACACGGCGCGTAATCACTTCTCGTGCCGTGTGAA